>JACEFZ010022207.1:100000-252996 GCA_014155875.1 Cepaea nemoralis
GAGAATGAATGTGTCGTATATTTGGGAGATATGAGATACAATGTGAATATTATTTTAAATATGTATTAAATATGTACTACGAGTGTCACAAGACAGTACTACAGGATCCAAAAACTTACTGAACTTGAACTGCTTCAAGTAATCCTGAGTACCTACACCACAGATCAGTCCACCGCATTTTAATCCGTGTGAAAAAGACTGTGACAACCGAATCCTAGAAGAACACTGTAATCCACATCGAAGAAATTATCCAACAGCTGTTTTCAAGAACTGGTTATTCCGTGTATTTAAAATCCATCCAAAACAGAAGAACTTGGTGTTACTATCAACCTAACACTCGTGGGTAACACACCAGCTATAGACTTCCGGTATTTTTGCATATTAATTTGAAAGCTAGCAGACGATACTAAAATGCTCACAAAGCGATGACGATTGTAATAAACTTTGTGTGTGAAATATTTCCATATACGGAATTGTATGTGAGGATTTTTGTTAAATGTAATCTCAGCATCGTAAATTGATTTACTTGGTCACAACAGTGACATTGTGTTCATTTTTGTCAGTAAGTATCAAATTATGACACTAAGAAATGAATTTATAATTGTAATTTATTTTGTTGAAAGCATGGTAAAATTACCGTCCCTAACCTTTGTATTACAACCAAGGGACATAACTAAAATTGTTGGTAATGTGTAACATGTATTGAAACCATCATCATGTTGCCTGATGGGTAACACGTCGAGGTAACGTCAGTTGTGTATGGAGAGAATTGCCAAAGCTGTAGACCTTCATTAGACTCTCTGACTAAATGCGGTTAGAAGTCTAATGTTGGAGTTATCTTACAGGTAGATACTCGCAGTCTGACCTGATGTTTTTGCAATTTTTGTTATATTGGTTGAGAGGTAGGAGCGTGTTTGCCGTAACCTACCGGACTGGCTGTGTCCATTGCAGCTGAAGCAATATCCATCGAAGTGATTGTACTTGACGGGTGTACTTGATGGTTCAACATTGGGGATTGGGTAAATATAACTTGCAATTATCTGTACATTTTAAACCAAAGATTTACGTCAGATGAATTACAAGGTTCGATTCTGACAGTATAAACAAAGGCTATATAAAGTACATGAAAGGATTCCCTTTCGTGAAAAGGAGGGCGGGAGAATGTCAGATTCTCACTCATGGTTGCAACGCGTAATCTTTATCGACGCAAGGCAAGTGCAACCGGGCTCAACTCTGAGCGGCGTTAACCACTCTAGTTACAACGCGGCGTCTTCGACGGCGCCAGGCAAGTACAGCCAGGCTCAACTCTGAGCAACGCTAAGTCCGTTGCTGGTCAGTCAGGTACAAGCGTGAAACTTGTGGTTCACGCAGAGGGACACCACTCCAACTGACCCGAATGCTGAACGGCTAGGCAGACAGGCTTGGGACGTCGTATCGGACAGACGGGTTGAATGAGGCTTGTATTGAATTGAATGTTTGAGCGTGAATCGATAGCTAGCCTGTACGAGTGTTGGAGACTGAGCGCCTGTGTGATTGACTTGTAAGTGTATTGCATTGATGTATCTATTGATTGCTTGTAGTTGTATTGACTGTATGATGACATTGCGAATTGTGATTGCGCGATGCATGCATTGATTGTGAAGTGTGCGTTGCGCGAATAAAGTGTTTGAATTGTTATTACCGTGTGTCACGTCGAGTTATTTAGTGACAGTATTTAGTTTCTCACTTGTCAGCAAACGAGCTTCAGTTCTTGCCTAACGAAAGACCCTGACAAGTGCAAGAAAAAGAGTGCTAAAATGCTATATAGAACCATTTTTGCTGTATGGCAGCGAATCTTGGAATGTAAATGAACAAATTAGGAAGAACTTAGAAGCAACAGTGATGTGGTGTTTAAGACGAATGTTGCGAATTCCTTGGACTGCCAGAGTAACTAACAACGATTGCATGAAAGAGGCTAATGAAACTAGAACACTATATACAACAATAAGAAAGAGACAAACAGCTTTCTTTGGTCATGTGATGAGAAGAGAGGAGTTGGAGAATATCGTGACAACTGGAAAGATCGAGTGGAAGAAAGGCAGAGGCAGACCAAGAGAAATGATGCTGGACGGATTAAGACGGTGGCATGGAGGAATATCATCAGCAGAGTTGATCCAGAACACCAAAGACCGAGATCTGTGGAGAGACATAAACGCCTACGCCAGCCGGCAGGGCACTTGATGATGGTGATCACATAGCAAGACTCAAATAATATACTTGTATCACATAACATAACTTAAATAATATACTTGTATCATATAACATAACTTACATAATAGACTTGTATCATACAGTACTGGAAACTCCCCGTCTTGACAAACAATAGTTTGTTACATTGAGCTTCAAAAAGGCAAACATCTGAAACCCATGGCGGTAGCGAATGTGACTAATCAGACCGATTCGTGCAGTAACTGTTCATCCACTTGGCTGCATGTGAACACATGGTCATTTCCGTCATCACGCACCATCTTACGTCCCATACGCTCAATGTGTGAAATATTTCAGAATTTATTTCAGTTTCAGAATTATTTCAGTGTCAAATATTTCAGAATACAAGATTAAGATTACACAATTCTATTAAAAAAAAAAAAAATAACTATTGCTATCTAGTCTCTTACACAATTAGGAATTCCAATGGTTTGGAGAGAGCCCAAGAACCACTATGATGACGGTTATTTCTGTGTTGTTGAGTGAATTAATGGAAACAAACTACAAAAAATGGAAATATCCAGAATTAGATTCTGCCAGGCAACCTGATGGCATACCAATTTCAACTTTCAATCAGATTTCGGATTCACTTCTAGAAGATGAAGCAGAAGTGGCATGGGAATGGCAAGTTCAGTTCACAGTGATAGTGATTTCGAAAATGATTTTCCAGCTGCTCAACGCTTCAACCAGCGTGAACTGAATGATCTAATCCGCTATCTATATCTCTCCAAGGAATATTCAGAACCTTTGGCGGCGAGATTGAAAGAATAAATAAATACTGACTGCTGAAACAAAGGTTACATTTTATCGCAGCAGAGAGAAAGATTTTCCGCCAATCTATTTTAAAGTAATCAACCTTGTGTTTTGTATAATGTGTAAGTTATACATCATACGAGTGGCGACTTTTCATAGACAGCTGTAGCAGAAGTTTGAAAGGTGTTCTCTTACACAATGGTAACAAATGTGGCTCAATTCCAATTGTTCATTCTACTACAATGAAAGAGGTGTATGCTACAATAAGCACAGTTTCTGCAGCGAGGCGATGCCACCATTTGGAGGTGACAGGTTTGAATCTCGGTCGGTAACTATAGCTTTCAAAGATTATGTTGTCTAGTGCGTCCTCTAGTCTCTACTTCCTTCTTCTCCTTCTGTGAGCGCCAAACAATATTATGTGTGTTCATTTATGTAACTGCCTCAGCGGCCTCAACGGGTTCCACAATCGATTTCCTGTGTTAAACGTGTACAGCATTAGAACCGTCAAATCATTTCTCTTCTTTAAATGTTTGTTCATATATACTCGACAACAGCATTACTGCCCGACGTGTTTGTGTGTTTATTATGTGATATTTGCTGGGTTAATATAAAATTATGAGACCTAAGATGCTATCTCTATGGGTTGATCCTAATTCTGACCGTATTCCATAGTTGTAGGTTCATGTGTATAATAGACATGACTAATGAAGACACTTTTTTTATTGGAGTGTCTAGTTGGTCATGCGTCGAAGTACAATTGTTCCTGCAGCGAGGCGATGCCACCCTTTGGAGGTGACAGGTTCAATCCCGGTAGGTAACTACAGTTTTCAAAGTTTATGTTGTCTAGTGCGTCCTCTAGTCTCTACTTCCTTCTTCTCCTTCCGTGAGCGCCAAACAATACTATGTGTGTTTATTTATGTAACTTGTCTTCTGTCTGAATACGGTATCTTTAACTTTATTGTCCCACCAAGCTGTTTTTAATCTTTCTTATGCCCTACTTTCTTAGGTTTCACATTTATACTTCAGCGTTTTCGAGCATGGCAGTCCTTGAAAATTGTCCACTTTGTTTCTACACTTGAGTAATCATCAGGGATGGTCTTAGGTAGCTTTTTGATTTCTTGTTTGAATTCGTCTTTGGCGTTATTTTCCTGACTCCTCATATAATTGAATACATCTATTGTTACCTTTCTGTTTCTTATGTTTCTGTATGCTGAATGTTGAGCAGAGGGGCAAGGAAACTCCACAAGAATATCATTATTATTCAAGGATATCTTTTCCTTGTTCACCTTCGGGACTTCCTTGGCTCGCCTGGACTCTATTTATGGAATCAAGCAAGTTAAGCCATTGACAGCTATTACTATTGTAACGGACAGGATCACATTAGAAAAAGGAACTCTAGCTTTCATCTATTTCTTTGAGATTTTCCCAAAAAATCCGACAACCCGGTTGCTCTCTATGTACAACTGAAATATAATCCTAGTTCCTCTCTATGTACAACTGAATTATAACTCTGGTTGCTCTCTATGTACAACGGAATTATAACCCTGGTTGTTCTATATGTACAACTGAATTATAACCCTGGTTGCTCTCTATGTACAACTGAATTATAACCCTGGTTGCTCTCTATGTACAATTCATTTATAACCCTGGTTGCTCTCTATGTACAACTGAATTATAATCCTGGTTGCTCTCTATGTACAACTGAATTATAACCCTGGTTGCTCTCTATGTATAATTCAATTATAACCCTGGTTGCTCTCTATGTACAATTCAATTATAACCCTGGTTTCTCTCTATGTACAATTCAATTATAACCCTGATTGCTCTCTATGTACAACTGAATTATAACCCTGGTTGCTCTCTATGTACAACTGAATTATAACCCTGGTTGCTCTCTATGTACAATTCAATTATAACCCTGGTTGCTCTCTATGTACAATTGTATTATACCCTGGTTGCTCTCTATGTACAATTCAATTATAACCCTGGTTGCTCTCTATGTACAATTCAATTATAACCCTGGTTGTTCTCTATGTACAATTCAGTTATAAACCTGGTTGCTCTCTATGTACAACTGAATTATAACCCTGGTTGCTCTCTATGTACAATTGAATTATACCCTGGTTGCTCTCTATGTACAACTGAATTATAACCCTGGTTGCTTTCTATGTACAACTGAATTATAACCCTGGTTGCTCTCTATGTACAACTGAATTATAACCCTGGTTGCTCTCTATGTACAATTCAATTATAACCCTAGTTCCTCTCTATGTACAACTGAATTATAACTCTGGTTGCTCTCTATGTACAACTGAATTATAACCGTGGTTGCTCTCTATGTACAACTGAAATATAACCCTGGTTGCTCTCTATGTACAATTCAATTATAACCCTGGTTGCTCTCTATGTACAACTGAATTATAACCCTGGTTGCTCTCTATGTACAATTGAATTATACCCTGGTTGCTCTCTATGTACAAAAGAATTATAACCCTGGTTGCTCTCTATGTACAACTGAATTATAACCCTGGTTGCTCTCTATGTACAATTGAATTATACCCTGGTTGCTCTCTATGTACAACTGAATTATAACCCTGGTTGCTCTCTATGTACAATTGAATTATACCCTGGTTGCTCTCTATGTACAATTGAATTATACCCTGGTTGCTCTCTATGTACAACTGAATTATAACCCTGGTTGCTCTCTATGTACAATTCAATTATAACCCTGGTTGCTCTCTATGTACAATTCAATTATAACCCTGGTTGCTCTCTATGTACAATTCAATTATACTTGCTCTCTATGTACAACTGAAATATAACCCTGGTTGCTCTCTACGTACAACTGAAATATATCCCTGGTTGCTCTCTATGTACAATTCAATTATAACCCTGGTTGCTCTCTATGTACAATTAATTATAACCCTGGTGTACACTATATACACTGGGTATCTATAGCTACAATGAATTATAACCCTGGTTGCTCTCTATGTACAATTCAATTATAACCCTGGTTGCTCTCTATGTACAATTAATTATAACCCTGTCTCTCTATGTACTTTATAACCCGGTTGCTCTTATGTACAATTCAATATAACCCTGGTTGCTCTCTATGTACAATTCAATTATAACCCGTTTACATCATTATCCTTGTACACTTATTATAACCCTGTACTTATAAACCTGATTAACCCTGGTTGCTCTCATGTACATTCAATTAAAACCTGGTTGTTCTATGACTTAATTTAACCCTGGACACTATTAACCTGTTGTCTCTATGTAAATAATATCCCTGGTTGCTCTCTATGTACAATTCAATTATAACCCTGTTGCTCCATGTACAAATGTATATACCTGGTTGCTCTCTATGTACAATTGAATTATAACCCGTTGCTTTGTCTGAATTATAACCTGGTTGCACTCTATTAAATACCCTGTATAACCCTGTTTCATTATAACCCTGGTTACAATCTGTATAATTATAACCCTGGTTGCTCTCTATGTACAATTTTATTATACCCTGGTTGCTCTCTATGTACAATTCAATTATAACCCTGGTTGCTCTCTATGTACAATCATTATAACCTGTTCTTTGTAACAATGTTCTACCCTGGTGCTCTCTATTACACAATTATAACCCTGGTTGCTCTCTATGTACAATTGAATTATAACCCTGGTTGCTCTCTATGTACAACTGAATTATAACCCTGGTTGCTCTCTATGTACAACTGAATTATAACCCTGGTTTCTCTCTATGTACAATTCAATTATAACCCTGATTGCTCTCTATGTACAACTGAATTATAACCCTGGTTGCTCTCTATGTACAATTGAATTATAACCCTGGTTGCTCTCTATGTACAATTCATTTATAACCCTGTTTGCTCTCTATGTACAACTGAAATATAACCTATGTTTCTCTCTATGTACAATTCAATTATAACCCTGATTGCTCTCTATGTACAACTGAATTATAACCCTGGTTGCTCTCTATGTACAATTTTATTATAACCCTGATTGCTCTCTATGTACAACTGAATTATAACCCTGGTTGCTCTCTATGTACAATTGTATTATACCCTGGTTGCTCTCTACGTACAATTCAATTATAACCCTGGTTGCTCTCTATGTACAATTGTATTATACCCTGGTTGCTCTCTACGTACAATTCAATTATAACCCTGGTTGCTCTCTATGTACAATTCAATTATAACCCTGGTTGCTCTCTATGTACAATTCAATTATAACCCTGGTTGCTCTCTATGTACAATTCAATTATAACCGTGGTTGCTCTCTATGTACAACTGAAATATAACCCTGGTTGCTCTCTATGTACAACTGAATTATAACCCTGGTTGCTCTCTATGTACAATTGAATTATAACTCTGGTTGCTCTCTATGTACAATTTTATTATAACCCTGATTGCTTTCTATGTACAACTGAATTATAACCCTGGTTGCTCTCTATGTACAATTGTATTATACCCTGGTTGCTCTCTACGTACAATTCAATTATAACCCTGGTTGCTCTCTATGTACAACTGAATTATAACCCTGGTTGCTCTCTATGTACAACTGAATTATAACCCTGGTTGCTCTCTATGTACAATTGAATTATAACCGTGGTTGCTCTCTATGTACAATTCATTTATAACCCTGGTTGCTCTCTATGTACAACTGAATTATAACCCTGGTTGCTCTCTATGTACAACTTAAATATAACCCTGGTTGCTCTCTATGTACAACTGAATTATAACCCTGGTTGCTCTCTATGTACAATTGAATTATAACCGTGGTTGCTCTCTATGCACAACTGAATTATAACCCTGTTGCCTTCTATGTACAATAGAATTATAACCCTGGTTGTTCTATATGTACAATTGAATTATAATCCTGGTTTCTCTCTGTGTACAATAACCGCATCCCTTAAATGCAATCAAGTAAACTATTTGTATCTGATTTTCCTTTACCTCTAACCCATTCAACCTCAGAATAGAAGTTATGATTGGGTCCATCCCAGTCTCAGATTAATAACAATCCTGTGACTTCCACACTTCCATTATTAATTTGAAAGGGATTGTTGGACAAAGGAGGTAAAGAAGGTATATAGAAAATGACCATTTTTATAATCGCCGAGGCATTATATTTGTGTAGGCCAGTCCACATCCGATGGGAAATGCGGTTAAATCACGTGACTTGACTTCACGCCAATATCAGGAAAAGAACATAGACGAGACATCCAGTATTCGTAATGTGGACTTATTCGTTTTTATTTTTCCATTAGCATCTTGATGACGTTTGAAGTCTTCGGAATATTATGTGGTGGCATTCCCTTGTATTCCACAAGTAAACTGCGATCCCTATCCCAGCCTGTGGCAGCCATTTCCTACTGTCAGGACAAATGAGTGTCCTGCTCTGATCAGCTGCAGGATTATCCAATTATCATAGTGGTTACTCGGTTCCCCAGGGATACGTTGCCACACCGTGGTGTGGTTTCCCATCCTCTACCACGTGGCAGTGCAGCCGGGATGTTCCCTTTCATGAGTTTTGAGGCCATGATAGCGTTACTCAAACTGTTCAATTGATTTAGAGGAATATGTCCTAGGTAAGAAAACCGGTTGACATGTTTAAGTGGCCCTATGTCTGATTTAACAAAAAGGCTTGTCACTATCTCTTTTGATGGTGAATGTTTTTAGTTTATGCATAACTTCTTGACAGTTTCTGGTTCATGACTCCCGAGTGCCTTCTCCTGTCGTGCATTCACACCCTGAATCCCAGCTTCTAGACGTGTTAATCGTTTGTCGCAATTATCCCACAAAGACGCCGCTTTGTGTGTAGCTACCCACAAGTATCCTGCCCTCGGGGAGGTGAACATTGTATACCTGGTGCATGGACACCTGCCTAACTGTCACGGCAAGTTTTCACTTGACTGAGAGAAAGCTAGCTCTTTTTCCCTGATGGTTTTGTCCTTTGTCGCAGCCTCCATACATTGTACTTTTTTTTTTTTTTTTTAGCATATCCTTTTTACAGGACTTAGCTGTCAACACCAGCATCTTTCAGCCGTATGTTGATCTCTTGGCAAGATTACGCTCAGTAGTTTGCCATTGCTTTCTGAGCGGCCGGCTCAGTATCCCGCAAGTCACGAGCGGGGGTCGAACCGCCTCAGCTCTCGCTCCGCTACGAGACTCTGCGTGATAAACGGGATTACAGAGAGAAAGTGTTGTAACCCCACAGCCAGAGAGACCGGCATACATTTTGCTACACCACGTCAAACATTATTGCCGCCATATTACCTCACACCCCGTCCACAACCGAAGAAACCGAATTCCAGCAAACGCCTTGAGGAAACTACATTTTCCTCACGGCAGACTCACTGAGCGGCTAACCTGAGCCCGCCTCTGCCATCGCAATGCGTTCTTTACCACTACCAGATATTACTGTCGCAGCTTAGTTACAGAGGTTCGACTTCCTACATTTCTAGATTCTACGTTGTAATCGATCGACCATTCCACAGCATCGCTGGCTCAAGTGCATTGTTCTTTCTTGTTGGGTGGCTGTTGCGTCGGCATGAGACTGTAACGATCGTTTCAATCTTGGCTGGCAAACTGGTTCGCTTTCGTTTGCCCACGAGACACGCTAGATTCCTTTCCAGGCAGATATGCCCCTTCTTACTGCCTCGAAGTTCCCCCACTTTTCGTTTTGTTTTCTGTTTCAGCCAATAGAACTCACCATACAAGTATCCTATGTTGTGTATTGATTGAGCTAACATAACAACATCATTACTTAGCTCCACACATTGTAAGTCAACACAATATAGAGAACGTATAGATGTTTATTCACGATGTTGCAGAATTATACATATACATATAGTTCTCCTAGAATGTTGACACATTTATGTTTAAGTAAATAGTAAAACCCAGGCATTCATCATCACGTACCCTGTCAAATGAAGAAATAATTCATTTACCTCCACCGATCACTACCCTTCGTTTTCTGGATCTACTCTCTTGATGATATTCCTCCATGCTACCAACCCTGTCTAGTTAGTCAGTTAGTCGCGGTTCAAACCTCACGGCAAACGGTCGCCCGATCATGCTCCGTTCCTGTGCCAGTGAATATCGCACAAAATGCTCCTCGCTGTCTACCCGGAATCGTTTCTCTCACTGAGCCGCTGCCTCTACAACCACAGATAATTCCATCTGTCACAATGTTTTCCAATGCCCCTCTCCTCACTATATAGCCAAAGAACGTTATTCTACCGGAAGAGGCTAATGAAAGCAAAACATTATAAACAACAATAAGAAAGAGACTACATGTTTGCAATCAATGGCCATATAATAAGAAGAGGGTCATCTTTAAAAAGACATTAGCACATATAATTACAACTGGATGTTATAAGTAAAGTACCCATATCCAATATTTTAGGGTATTATAAATAATGTTTCGGGTTCATATTTTTACATTTAAATCAGCTCTCGATGAGTTACGTGGCCAGTATCACAGCGGCCGACTTTACTTCCCAGAATATTTCCTATTACCCAATTAAAGCTGATAAAGAGAAAACACAACGGAAATGAGATTCCTGAGAAGAATATTCAACGTTTCAAGACGAGAGAAAATAAGAAATTGCGAAATCAAGACTAAAGTGGAGGTTATAGCAGCGCTAGATTTCATTAGAAGATTGCAAGTGAAATGGTTCGGACATATAACTAGGGTACAAACTAACAGTATACCACAAAGAACAATGATGTACAGACCAGATGGAAGAAGAGTTAAAGGCCGAAAATGTAAACGATGGACAGAAGGAATAACATTCATAGAAATCGATAAATGAAGCCCATAAACGGGCACTCTCCCGCTGTTTATGCGTCACATCGACACCGCAAGGCATAAGAGGAACAAGATAAGATGAGATGAGATAGGATGAGATGAGATTAGATGAGATGAGATGAGATGAATGGATAAGACTTGGTGAGATCAGACAATGAACAATTCCTGGAAGCTGCATAGGCAGGTGAGTAAAAGGGGACGAAAACTTCTTTGGGTAAGTACGAGCGACGGTCAGAAAGTAAAGCACCACATGCGATTTCTCAGCGAATAGTAAAGATAGAAACATAACATTCTGGACACTTCAGATTTGAAATATTACTATTGTTTGTTGAAATTGCATAACACTTGTACCATTAAAACAACTACAGTAATCGGTTAAAATGGCGTGTATGAATAACTTGTGGTACAACCAGCAAACTGTAATAGTTTCTGGTTGCAAGGGGGAGGGGGGGGGAGATGAAACTGGTGAACATTGGCAAATGTCCGTGTGTGTGTGTGTGTGTGTGTGTGTGTGTATATGTGTGTGTGTGTGTATGTGTATGTGTGTGTGTGTGTGCACCTGTCTGTCGTTGAGCTCAGAGAGTTGAAGCTTCAGAAAGTGAAGAGACGAAACTGCATTTGCACGCAACCAACATGATGGTAAATAATGTATTCAAAATTAAGAAATTAACCTGGTTTATTCTACGTAATCTACAGTATTATTTCATGTGGTATTTCACACTGCTGACTGACTGTCTGGGCTGACGATGAATTCACTCAGTAGTCATAGCGATGTACATATATCACAAACCTACACATAGAGACAATAAACTGTATCCAATAGCACAGGCCTTGCCAGATGGTGTTACAGATTATGTTACCTATGCCTATACAGCTGGTGTTGTGTCGGTTTAACATCGGGTCCAGAGGTATGTGAACACGCTGTATCCATTGCTACAGTATCCACCAACAATACGAGTACTAACCTTAAACCAGTTGGATAGTTTCGTGGATTTGGGACAGGGACAGACCAGTGAGGAGAGCCCAAACAGATTCACAGTTGTACTGCCCTTTGGGAGGTCTCCTAAAGCAGCAGGGACTTCGGTCAGGTTTGTATAGCTCAGAGCCAACTGGGACAGAGATTTAAGATCAGCAAATGCCGACACCGGGATGGTTGAGATGGGGTTGTTATTTAAAAGTAACTTGTGTAATACCATTAAGTTTGCGAACGTAGTGGTTGAAATAACACTGAGGTTATTATAACTCAATACAAGCAAATCGAGACCAGAGGGGAATTTATCTGGGACGATTTCATTGATTGCGTTGGAGCTCAAATCTAGTTTCCTCAGTTTTGAAGGGAAATTATCAGTGTTGATTTGTTTGATCTGATTGTGACTCAAATCTAGATTGTCCAAACTGAGTGGAAAAGGTTCAGATTTGATCTCTGTTATCTGGTTGAATTTCAAAATTAAGTCAAGTAAATTTGACGGGAAATCACCAGGGTTAATTTCTGTGATCTGGTTGGAACTCAAATATAAATAGCGCAAACTTGTAGGAAAAGAGTCAGGTACAATCCTGGCTACCTTGTTGTTGGTGAGATCTAGGTAGGAGAGTCTAGACATATTTGCTACAAGGCTGGGTACTGAAGGCAGGAGATTGTTTGCAAGTCGTAATATTGCTACCGATGGAGGCAATGAGCCCGCACTCGCGTCTGATATGTCGTTGCTTTCTAAATTAAGGTTATACAGACTTGTCAAATTAGAGAAGTTTAAAATTCTAGTCAGTCCAACCTGATTGATCGTTAATGTGGACAGTTTTGACCCAAATGGCAAGACTGTTTCAAATTCAGTCAGATCAACAAATCTGTTATTATTCAGACCAAGTGAGGTCAGATTTGTTAAAGTGGACAATGCTTTGGGCACGTGCGTTAAACCAGTACTGACCAGGCTTAGATCTTTTAAGGAAGTGATACCAGAGCTGAAAGCATTGTCCGGGATAGATTGTAACAAGTTTCTATCCAAGCTAAGTGTGTTTAGTACATGAAAATACGACATCCAGCCGGGCCAGGCAGATAAACCAACGTTTATCAAGTGAAGAGTTGTAAGTTTGGTGCCAATGTGCGCTAATACAGACTCGTTGTACACTTCCATCGGGGTGTCCACTATATATAGTTCGGACAAAGTGGTCAACTTGAGCAGTGCCTGTGGTAGTTCCCTCAGTTTTGCCCCGGAGATGTACAAAGTTTGTAAAGTTGTAGCTGAATCGTCAAATGCATCGTCTGCTATCAACATGATTGGGTTGTCAGTAAACTCAATATTCTCAAGACCAGCAGGTAGATTTCCTTTCTCGACGCTGGTTAAATTCCCCTCCTTAAAAAGATACAGAAAATTTGAGCATATCAGTGGGCATAGTTATTTCTGATTGTCTTAAATTTGCTTAAACTTTCTATCCATCCAGAATTAATCAGTACCAAAGACCGGGTTATACAGCAGGTTAATGAATCAGTTACCTGCAAAGAGAAAACCATCAGGAGATATGCAGTGATTTCAGTCATGAACAATGACGAAATATGACCTGAGATGTCAACATATAACATGACATGTCAAAATATAACGTGGAATGTCAATTGTCAAAATATGACCCGAAATGACAAAATATATTTCAAATATGATTTTTACATTGTCAACAAGAACAACAAAATTATTGAACCTATTAATTTTAATATCTAACTGCTCCCGCATGCCCTGGCACGAAAGATGAAACTAATCTTTGCCAGTCCGAGACCGCTCCAGAGGCAGCAACCATTCTCTTCGGATCGACCCCTCCTCTATCCTCTTATCATGTTCATTGAGTCGCTAAGGAAACATAGCCCTAGTGAATGTCTTGTCTCGAGCCATGTTATTGCTTTACTTACTGCCATGACTTCCATAGTCAGGCTACTTGTGGTTTCAGTGAAAGCACCAGAGTCCTCCTTCACAATTCTCCCTCCGGCCCGAGCCTGTAAAGGCCCAGTGAGCTTCTCACATGTCAGGACGACCGACCCATCTGTGTAGATGACCTAGTATCACCGTCTAGCGAATTCTCGAAAATCAACGCTTGTACTTCAGCCTCCACAGCAGCCGGATTTTCTTGTCTGCATTTTCTATCTAGTTGGATGCAAACTGAAAAGGATGTGCAGAAATCTGTTGGCACTTGCACCCACTCCTCGCCAGGTTCTAAGTCCTCAAGTGAACACACCTGTTGAAGATCTAACTGCCTAATTTTCAAATAACAAGCTGATAGAAAACTCCCGGTATTGAGAAAGGAAACATTCAGATATTTTGTTAGCGTTCGCTCGCGTAGTCCGATCACGTGCTACTACTCTAGTGCACTGGGCTGATTTGTGTGTGTGTAGATTAGCTTTCCTTGTCACCATCAGGCGAATCCATTCCGACTTCAGAGGCACTTGTAATTTACATCTCCAAGTCAAGGACGAGAAGTCAACATTTTAATCCAACTGACCGGTGTAGGGGTTGAACCCGCTACCTCGGGATCAGTACACCGGATGCTTAAGAACGAGCTCTCTTATACATTCTGCCATGATAACCTCCAACATTCAGAATGAAGCAGAAAGAAGAAAAAACAATCATAAATTACATAAACAACATCATGACCCAAGTAACATGTCGACACGGACATATACAGATACATCCTTCAAGCTGAAATATACGCATGTTCGCATAGTAATGTCTATTATCTGCCACGGTAATTTTAAACTGAGTAACATGTCTTTCTGTTTGCACAAAACTGGCTTGTGTAGATTAATCAGTACGGCTTCTTAATCTATACAAGCCAGTTGTGTGCAAACAGAAAGACATGTTAGTCAGTCAGTTTAAAATTACCGTGATAGACCCCTGGCATTATTCTGTGACCATGTGTATATTTCAGCTTGAAGGATTTATCTGGTTATTTTACTTTATGTTGTGTGAATTCTGCAGTATTTACCCGACGAGATGCAGCGAGATATGCCAGGCAATAAATCGCGCAATCTCTTGTTTGTGTCTTCGTTATTCAAATTCACTACGGGAAAACATTGATTTGAATATACAGATGAATCAGCCAACAAAAGGATTGTAAATACAAAGCATCCCGACAGACTACCCAACAAGGCGGAATACTATCTCAGCCTATTGTATACACATAACTTTGAAAAAGACTCTGGGATTTAACAGAAGCAAATATAGAAACAAGTTAGTTAGTTATTGCATATCCTTTACAGGACGTCGCATTCAACACCAGCATTTTTGCTGTTGTGATATCTTGGCAAGTTTACGATCAGTAGTTTGCTATTGCTTTCTGAAAGACCGGCACCCATACCATTTTGTAAAAAATACTAACGCACGGCGGTCTGTTGCCCAATCGTCCGCAGCTGTGTTTCGAACACAGCCGTATGCGGGATTACGAAATACGTCCGTAACTCCTTCGCCACGGAGCAGCCGATACAAACAAGGGGGAATTTAAACATAAAGGTTTAAAAGACAAGTGTATCGACTTAGTTGCACCGGGTTGTATCCCGCATGGCTCGGTCTCTTTCCGCGCGGCTGCCTGCCGTAAACGTCACACAACACACGAACTACGTGGCTCCAGCGACGACCCCCATGAGTCTCCGACACAATTACTCTCGTAAACCGAACGACGTAGCCCGGAATCGACCCCACAACCACTGAAGCGGGATGTAGGCGGCTTAACGACTTCGCCACGTATACTATCACTAAAATAATATTCAGAACATGCATGATTCTAGAATACACACGCAGTAAATTTCCCTGTTTTACGCCTTCATTGGCATTGGGAATATGGTGCTACACCCATCTGTAATAGACTAATCGGTACGCATTGGGTAATGTGATGATAATTCTTGTTTACCCACAATGAATCCTCTACGAAGTTCGTGTACTGCATTCAGATTCCCTTTGTGTGATCTCTAGAAGGAGACTGAACACTTATGATGGTACCTTCATGAAATGAAGATTTTACGTGCATCTGGCCGTCTTGACAGACGATTGTTTGTGACATTGTGCTTCAAGAAAGGCATAACTACAACCCATGGCGGGGACCATGTTATACCTCTCCATTGCACTAGGTCTGGGCTGAAGTTAGAGACCAAGTGTTGTCCATGCAGCATGATCCCTCTCTTAGCCTGCCTAGTTTACTTCAGAGGAAAGATAACATCAATACGTCTGGAACAAGACCAGCTGCAGAAGCCACCGGATCAGTAAAGCAATGCTCTAACTGAAAAGTGAAAATACAGCTTTCCTAAAGAAACCACTGAATGTCTGTATGATAACGGTGATAGCATTAACGATATGTCTATATGCATGCGCATACTTTGAATTCACACATACTAGGTTATGGCCGTGCTGTATAAGTTGTGATCTCTAGCGCTGTCTTTCTTCCGTGCTGTATTTTCGTTCGCAACGGTCGCAGCAAGGTCACGTGTCTGTACCATGACCCTGTGTATTGAAGTTATGTTTCTACCTCATTTTAAAAGACCCAACAATCTAGGGAAATCCCCCCCCCCCCGCCCCTCCTACCCCCTTATAGTATACTCACCGAAAACGATAAAAATGTCCAGTTCTGCTCCTTTGAAGCAGATACCAGTGGGGGGATGGACTTCAGTCCAGTACAACGGATATTGTCGTCTATACACGAGCATTCCTATAGAAAAATAGATCATACACAAAGAATCAAATTCACACGGCGATCAATATCAAGAAGAAAGTGCTTTGATCAACGTCGCTCTCACCAGAATCTGCCTATAGGTATAATTAGCTTCGTATATATCGTTGATCAGAAACACAGACATGCACGGATGTATATCAAAAGGTATAGTCAGCTTCATACAGCATTATTCAAACACACAGACTTGAGAGGATGTATATTATCATCGTCATCATCCTAATCATCAAGTGCCGTGCCAGCGTAGGCGTTCATGTCTCTCCACAAACCTCGATCTTTGGTGTTCTAGTTAACATCTTCTGCTGATATTCCTCCATGCCACCGTCTCTATCCATCAAGCATCATTTCTCTTGGTCGCCCTCTGTCTCTCTTCCCCTCGATCTTTCCAGTCGTCACGATGTTCTCCAATGCCTCTCTTCTCATCACATGACAAATGAAAGCTGTGTGTCTCTTTCTTATTGTTGTATATAATGTTCTAGTTTCATTAGCCTCTTTCAGGCAATCGATGTTAGTTACTCTGGCAGTCCAAGGAATTCGGAACATTCGTCTTAGGAACCACATCTCTGTTGCCTCCAAGTTCTTCCTAATGTGTTCATTTACATTCCAAGCTTTACTGCATTCAACAAAACAGGTTCTATATAGCACTTAAGCACTCCCTTGCTTACATTCAATGATAGTGACTTATTGAATAAGACATTTTTCATTTTCTGAAATGCTGCTTTGGGTGTATATCAAAAGGTATATATAACTTCATACATCATTAATAAGACACATAGACTTGCACGGATGTATATGAAAAGGTATATATAACTTCATGCATCATTAATCAGACACACAGACATCCACATCTGAAAATCAAATAAAGCAAACGGATAATACTTGCATATTGAGTGAATAACCTGCACAACTATATGTCAAAAAACCAAACACAGAATACATGCTCAACTGTGTATCAAATAAATCAAAATGAAATACCCACACTGCTGTGTATAAAATAAATCACAATGGAACACCGACGCAGCTGTGTATCATCAAATCAAAAGGAAATACCGATACAGCTGTGTATAAAATAAATCACAATGAAATACCGACACAGCTGTTTATCAAACAAATTAAAATGAAATACCGATACAGCTGTGTATAAAATAAATCACAATGAAATACCGACACAGCTGTTTATCAAACAAATTAAAATGAAATACCGATACAGCTGTGTATAAAATAAATCACAATGAAATACCGACACAGCTGTTTATCAAACAAATCAAAATGAAATACCGATACAGCTGTGTATAAAATAAATCACATTACAATACTGACACAGCTGTGTATTAGAACAAATTGAAAAGTAAACGCTTGCACATCTATTTTTCATACAAACCAAATAGCCGAATTCTAGCACAGTTGTGTATAATACAAACCAAATAGTGAATACTCGCACATATGTGTATCATGCAAACCAAACAGTGAATACTTGTACAGCTGTGTATAACACAAACCAAATAGTGAAGTATTGCACAGCTGTGTATCATACAAACCAAATAACTAATACTTTCACAGCTGTGCATTACAAAAACAAAATAGTGAATACTTAAAAGGTTGTGTATCATACACCAAGTAGTAAATATTTGCACATCTGTGTATCATACAACCCAAACAATGAATACTTGCACAACTACATATCATACAAATCACACAATGAATACTTGCATAGCTGTTTATCATAAATCCAAATAGGGAATACTTGTACTTCTGTATATCACACAAACCAAATAGTGAATATTGTCACAGTTGTGTATCAATCAAACCGAATATTGAATACTTGCACAGCTGTGTATCTACAAACCACATTGTTAATACTTGCACAGCTGTGTATTAAATAACCGAATAGTGAATATGTGCACAGCTGTGTATCATGCATATCACACAGTGAATACTTGCACATCTGCATATCATAAATCCCATACAGTGGATACATTGTACAGTTGTATTCAAGAAATCAAACACAGAATATCTGCAATAGCAGCGTATTAAAACGTCGGAGACAAAACACATGTCACCCGTGTATCAAATACACAAAGTGATATATAATAGTTGTCTATTTTCTCCAATGTCTTTAACAGTTTGTTCGTTTGATATTCTAAATATTTTACTACCTCAACAAATATAAACATTACTGTGATTATTTGAAACGATAGGCCGTCATATAGATGAGGTCGGGGCACACATCTCCGTACGGTGTAGTAACAACTTATTTTCTTTGGACAATTTCTACACAGACAAAGGATCTAACACACATTTAAGAACGCCTAGTTACCCGAAAGTCGAAAAAATAAATAAGTAAATGAACACCTGTACTACCTAGGATGTGTGTTAGGCGTATGATTCCAGCCCCACAGTTTTATGGACCGATCTGCTCCGGAAAGGTAATGTGATCAATACCCGTCGTCCTCCTTCACTTTCCAAGACATGACCTGGTACCTACTTTAGGCTGGAATGACTTATGAGTTAAGGTCAATTTATTGAAGGCTTGATTACTTACCGTCGAGTTGTAGGGACAGACGTATGCTGTTGACTGTAAGACACATGCTGTCCCAACTAACAACACAAACAAGCTTGCTTACTTACTGTCGAGTTGTAAGGACAGTCGTATGCTGTTGACTGTAAGACACATGCTGCCCCAACTAACAACACAACCAGACTTGTAGTGGATACTTGCATCTTGTTACTTCCCTTTTTGTGTCAATTTCTCCCACACAATGTCTGAGGATGTAAGAGGGAAGATACTGGGCAAGAGGCAGAGGACGACAGAAGTAGTGAAGATTCTGTTAATTAAGGTAGAATACACCAACTGACCAATTATTTACTTAACAGGTAAAGAATTGTAGAGAGACAAACATAACTACAAACAGATAGACAGATCATTCTGGCGACAAACAAACTGATAGATGAGTGAATCGTTATGTAAATACATGAACTGATTGATAGTTAGGTGGATGGATGGATGTGTTGGTGGATCGGTCGGTTAGAGAATGGATGGATGAATAGATGGGCGAATGGACGTTTATAAAATATTTTTTTTGGTAATCTTTGCTAAGAGTCGCCATCTGTACAATGTATATTTTCCAGGATTCATCTTTAGATGCTCTGATTATTCGTTTGGCATTTCGTGGTGCTATTCTGTAAGTAACATAGTCTTGTTCAGATTTAGTTGTGATCCATTATTTGAACGCTATCTTCTTTCTGAATACGCTATCTTTAACTTCATTTTTCCACCAAGCTGTTTTTAATCTTTTCTTCTGCCCCACTTTCTTGTTCCACATTTACTTTTCAGTGTTTCGAGCACGGCAGCCTTGAAAATTGTCTATTTGTTTCTAAACTTGAGTAAATATCAGGGATGTTTTTATGTAGCTGTTTGATTTCTTGTTTGAATTCGTCTTTGGCCATATTTTCCTGACGCCTCATATAATTGAATACGCCTGTTGCCAACTTTTTTTTAAAATGTTCCTGTATGTTGAATTTAAAAAAAAAAAAAAAAAAAAATTATAACTGGTTTATGATCAGTATTAATGTTTGTAATAACAGCAATAATTTTGACACTTATGATAACTGTGATAATAATACACGGACTTGTACGGATGTATTTCGAAAGGTATATATATATAACTTCATACATCATTTAATCAGACACACAGACTTGCACGGATGTTTATGATCAGTATTAATATAACATAGCATTAATATAATATAATAATAACAATAACAATAATGGTGTTGATAATAAAATAATCGTTGTGATAATAATAATAATAATAATAATAATAATAATAATAATAATAATAATAATAATAACAAAGTGCCTTTCGCTGATGTAGGCTAAAGGCTTCGCCACATCTCGCCATTCACAACATCAATGTTATTTCTAGTTGTATGCCCATACTTGTGCAGGCCATGATGAAAACAGCCAAGAATCGATCTCTCGCTGTCCGCCCCTTCTTCTTTGTTCAGTGTTTTCAGTTGTTAATTTTTGATCCACGTTTCTTCTCCAAGCGGAGCTCAGCATGGCTGAATGGATCAGAGCGCTTGTTCTCAAACATCCAGTGTTGATGCCGAGATAGCGGGTTCAACCCCTACACCGGTCAGTTGGACTAAAAAGGAATGAGGTAGTTGACTTCTCGCCCTTGACAAGTACCTTTGAAGTCAGAGTGGGTTCACCTGATGGCTAGGGACACTAGTAATAGGTAAAGCTTATCACACGAAAAAATCAGTCCCGTACACTGGAAAAAGTAGCACCATGTGGACTAAACTACTTGAGTTCCAAGTGAGTATACGCTAATACCCCGAGCAAATGTCTCTTCTTCTTGATCTACAATATTCGAACGTAGCTTCTGAGAACATTTCAGTTAATATCCTTTTTGTCTGTTTACAGTTGCGAAATAATCCATGATTCACATCTGTATGTCTCTTCCCTAATGGTGACCAATGTTGACTTCCAATGTCTGATAGGCAGCGGTAATGATAATGATGATGATGATAATAATCCCAGGCAATAAATAGTGCAATCTATTGTTTGCGTCTTCGTTATTCTAAATAATAATAATAATAATAATAATAATAATAATATAATTAACTGTTATATCGGAGAATACTTACAAATAGTCAACCACTCACCTTGCTACCAGGCAGTTTCCAGTTGCACAGCACTGGAATAATTTTTGTACCTGAATCTAGGCTCCGGCTATGTCCCAAAATTAAGAAATTCATGTTTATATCTGACAGAAAAATATAATTAGCTCAGTACGTCATTGTACACCTAGGCAGAACTATGCGCCTACTGCGCTGCTGTACCAACAGCAAACTGCAGATTTGAGGACACCATAGAATCTTAACTTGCGGCACGACTTTAATATTGATTTTCGATCCCAAGCATATTATCTCTTAATGAATAGGAACATTCTATGGTTTAACGGAGTTAGTGCGAATGCCGTGGACGGTCAGAGTAACTAACAACGAATGCCATGGACGACCAGACAACGAATGTTGTGGACGGCAGAGTAACTAACAACAAATGTTGTGGACGGCAGGGTAACTAACAAAAAATGTTGTGGACGGCAGGGCAACTAACATCAAATGTTGAGACCGGCCAGAGTAACTAACAACGAATGCCATGGACGACCAGACAACGAATGTTGTGGACGGCAGGGTAACTATAGTATGTCCCGAAAAGAATGCCTTCATTCACGATCAATTATTTTGAAAACTGTCTGTTGCATCGTAATGAAATTTTTCCTGCCGTCTTATATTTACCCCCACCCAAGGAATATCTCTTTGATAGGTCCAAAAACAACTTAAATCATCGAAAGCGGCGAGATTTCTTTGATGTTTTGCTGAAAAACTAGTGATTTCTCGCTAAAAATGTGTGTTTACAGTAATGGACGCTCCTCCAATTCAGATGACACACAAGGCGTATCCGGATTCGTATGGGAGTGGGTGCAATGAAAGAAGTAGCTTAAAAGTCTACAGGGTCGGCTGCATTGCACCGGTTTTTTTAAAATCCCATATGGCTCAGTTTCTTGCCGCAGCGCGGAAAGTGTCGCACAAAGCACGAACTCCGTAGCTCCAGCGACGACACTCGGGAGTCTCCGAAAAAATGCACTCGTGAAATGAAGGACGCGGCTCGGAATCGAACATACAACCTTCGGAGCCCGAGTCAGACGGCTTGACCACTTCACTACGGAGAATCCCGAGAGGGGTGCAATGTGTAATATTAGTAAAGACAGAGAATTTACAGAGGCATGGGGTGAATAATTTGTAAATTAACAGGAAAGTAGAAGGAATATATTTCTTACCTTATTTTTCATTTCCTTCTTGTTTCTTCAGCTGCTGGTTAATAAAGTGTACACAAGTATTCAAAGTAGCTTTTTAAATTGAGTTCGTGAAAGCTTCCAAATAGCTGTGCGTTAATGTGCGTATGGAGTGACCAGAAATGATACCGCAATTTAGTCATCATGTTTCCATTTGTAAGGATCTGTTTAGCTGTCTGTGTAGTTTGTTCACACGTACACATGGGTGACAGACCCGCTTTGAGTCTTCGTGAAAGATTGTATACTCTGCTGTTTACCGTTCAGAGACGGAACATGATTACCCGTTTTGCACTATGAAAATAGTTGTCAGTGTCTCTGTAGTGGGCTTTCTTCTTAACGACCAAGATGTTGGTCCTCTTTTCATTGAAGTTTATAGATTGATTCGTATGCACGTGTGTTGTCCCCTAATTTGACAACGTGTTTGCTCTCACGTTTCTTTTTATGCCACAATATGTCAGTTTCCACCGCAATATTACTCTTCTGTTGGTATTCAATGCGTTTAGTGTGTGTGTGTGTGTGTGTGTGTGTGTGTGTGTGTGTGTGTGTGTGTGTGTGTGTGTGTGTGTGTGTGTTCAATACAGTTGTTTGTCACCGCTGAGGGCTTGCGGAATTGAAAATTCATCACTGTGGAATACAAACTGTTGCCATTGACATTGTGCTGATGCTATAATGTTTAGGCCATGCAATTCGTCTGAATAGTTGGAGCAAATTATCCCTTTAAGTGTGTACGTAGATTAAGGTCTGCGATCTGCTCAGACATTAATCTGTGTCGGTCGATTCCAGTAGGTTGATGATTGCTCTCGGTTGCATAAAATTCAATCCATCCTTTCTCCAATAGTCCTCTTCCTCTTTCAACACATGGTCCTCACATTTTTTCCAGTAACTTTTATCAATATTTAATATACGGACGGACGGACAGACAGACAGACAGACAGACAGACAGACAGACAGACAGACAGACAGACAGACAGAAAGGTAGGTAGGTAGGTAGAAAGGTAGGTAGGTGGATGGATGGATGGATATATAGATAGATAGCTAGCTAGCTAGGTATGTAGATAGATAGATAGATAGATAGATAGATAAATAGATAGATAGATAGATAGATAGATAGATAGATAGATAGATAGATAGATAGATAGATAGATAGATAGATAGATAGATAGATAGATAGATAGATAGATAGATCCCCGCCAGGAGCTGGGCGAAGCCGGGCCGAGTCAGCTAGTTTATTTATATAATCACGTTTCATGAAAGAACCCCCATTGGAGACACCTCTGAACAATACCATTTAACTCCGCGCTGTTTGTGCCAAAACGAAAACCGCGAGACAATTTAAAAAAAAGCGCGGATGTGTCTTGCTGAAGCTGTAATACTTTTAAAATGATGGTATTAATCCCTGAGCCGTAAATTATATACCGCATATAAACAAACATTGAAATCTGCCGTACAATCTCCAGAACAAAAACTTTTTTGTTGGGTGGACATAATGATAAGGTTATATGCTAAATCTCATGATTTTCCCTCAGTTGGTTACTGAGATATTGAATTTTATATTGGGGCAAAAAAAAAAAAAAAATGAAAATAAACACCTTATAACCACGAATGTTGTGGGCGGCAGAGTAACTAACATCGAATGCCTTGGACGGTCAGTGTAACTATCAATGAACGCCATATACGGTCAGAGTAACTCATATCTTCAACATTATCATCATCATCTTCCACTTTTGCCGTCAAGCGTCGTGGGAAGGACTACTTGGCGTTCCAGCGCCCGATTGTGGCACTGGTTAGTGTCATTCCGTGAGGTTGAACAATATCTTTGATGTCATCAATTCATTTTCTTCTCGGCCGTCCTCTTGCTCTCGTCGCAGATGATCTTTGATGTAAGGCCAGTGATGGTAGTTGTTGGTGTTGCATTCTAACGACATGGCCAAACCATTTGATCTTCTGTCCTTCGATTAGTGTGGCAAAAGCTGTTGATCTCACTGTCTGTATGATAACATCATTTCTTACTCGGTCTCGTATTGTTAAGTTGGCAGTTCTTCTCTGGTGTTGATTTTACGTAAGGTTGATTTGGATAATGCCCAAGTTTGAGATTAGTAACATAGGGCTGGTGTGAATATGCTATTTATTATCTATCGTTTTGCGGACATAGATATGTTTGTATGTTTCAGTATGGGTGACAGTTGATATGTAAGTGCACTTGCTTTTTGACATCTGATCTCGATTTCTCTATCCGATATGCCATCTTCTGTGATCATACGTCTAGATAATTGAAATCTTTAACTTTTTTCTAAGATGTGCTATTTATCTGTATGCTTAGTGGACCAGGAGATCTGCTAACTTGCATTACGTCGATTTTGGTTATATTTATACTAATATTGTATCTGCTGTATGTTGAACTCAGAGTATTAATATGATTTTGCATTCTGCCCTCGTCTGATCGTCTGCAAATAGAAGTTCGTTTATTGCATGTGGATCTATTGTTTCGTCTGCATCTGAAGTAAAGTGTTGAACATGTTCTGAATCTGTTCTATCAAGGCTTGCTTTCTTGGATATTCTGTCTATTTAGATATTAAATAGCAGAGGAGAGAGTACACATTCTGTCTCACTCCTGTATTAACATTGAACATATCTGATATACCTTCTCGTATTATTACTGCTCTTTAGCTCGAGTGGTACATGTCTGTGGAGTTTTCTAGTAATTGTCCTCGCATCCCGTAGTCTTCAAGGAATGTCCATAATTTTTATCTGCCAACCCTATCGAAAGTCTTTTCCTGATCTACAAACACAATATTCTGCTGGCCACTATAATCTGTGATTTTATTCCACATATTTGTCTAAGTGTGAATAGTGCATCAGTACAACTTACACCTTTCCGAAAACTGAATTGTACTTCGCTTAACTGTTGTTCAACTATGGGACTAGTTCTTTGTTCCAATAGTTTTGCGTACATTTTCCCTATATGACTATATAAGTTATATACCTGTGTATGATCCGCACCCTCTTATTTTGCCTCTCGTTTTCCATGTTGGTATTACAACTGCCTGTTGCTAATTGTCTGGGACTTGTCTTTCTTCCCCAGCTATATTAAAGAGTCTTGTCAGCCATTTAACTCCTGTTCCCACATGCCTGGACAACTTCTGTAGTTATTCCATCCGGACCCTTTGCTTTGTGTTTAAGACTTTTGTGATATACTAAAACGTCTCTACCAACTTCCTATGATTGACGCTTTAAAAATACAACTCCCTAATAGTTACTGTTTAAGGACCTTACTTTTTGGGGAAGTAAACAGAGCTAAACTAACCCGTAGGACAGCCAAATTTATTTGACCTTAGTTTAAAATCTGGGCCTGGTAATGGTTCACGTACCTGACCAGACCGGCTTGATTTTAAAACAAAGGGATTAGTAAGCCATTTTGGTTCAAGAGAACAAATGGAACAGACGTCAGCCTTTCCCCTGCGTGGGAAAGGAAAAGTATTCTCAAAATATATCACTCTCTGGAGCTATTGGTATGTTAAATATACATTATAAATATGTATTAATGTATTTTGATAAGGTACATATAAGACTGTGTTAATATAAGAATTGTTAAGATGAAAAATCAGTGATTCTTGTAAATGAGAGCCTGAATGTTTTCTATTAAAGCAGCAATGCTGTACCACGTTGTCATCTTCCTAGGTGTGTGTTTTTGGGTGTTTATGGGTGGAGGATATGTGTGGCAGGTGGTGAGATGTGTTTGTGGGTGTGGATGTGTGTATAGGTGGAGGATGTGTAGTTGAGAGGTGGCGGATATTGGGTGGGTGAGTGGGTGTAGGTTGGCTGATGTGTGTGTGGGTGGGTGGGGAAAATTGTGAGTGTGCATGATGTATGTATGGATAAGTGCGGGATGTGTGGGTTGACGGGGTTAGTGTGTGTGATTTTGTGATGTGTGTTTTGCTGGGTGGTTGCGGGTGTGTGGGTGGGTGGTGGGGAATATGTGGGTGGGTGTATGCGTGTCGGTTATGGGATGAGTGGGGGATGTATGTGTGCGTGGGGAAATGTGTGTGGGTGGGGGATCGTTGGGTGGGTGGTGGCATGTATATTTGCCTGAGTCTGTGTGAGTGCGTGGAGGTATGTGTGAGTAGGTCGGGGTGTGGTGGGCGGGGGATGTGTGGGTGGCTGAGGGATGTGTGGGTGGCTGCGGGGTGTGAGGGTGGATAGGGGATGTGTCTCACAACATTGCAATATGCACTGTTTATGTTTACAACTTTCATTTGACAATGTTTCTTTTTCCCGTGTGAATGTACCATGCGTAATATACATTGTTAATGCTTACAAAATCAATTTGACAATGTTTGTTTTCCCTTATGTAAATGTAACATGCACATATGATGAATGAATGATGAGTGATCGAAAGGGCTGAATGTAAGACGGGCCTGCGTGCCTACTTTGTTACCCTTTTAAAATAAAGTTCGTTCGTTCGTTCGTTCGTTCCTATTCTATACAGTTTCAAATTACTATGTTTAAATAACTTCTATGCATGGTGAAACTATATCTCACTATCAATGCTTAGAAATCTGTAAATATCCTATGTAGTGTAGATTCACTCTTAAGGACATTTTACAAACTTTCTCTCCATGTGGATGCATAATCCTGATAACACGTCTTATGAACATACGTTCATGTTGGAGAAATTGTTTTGCTAATTGCTATTATGTAACTTGAACTATCGTGCCAAATTTTGGTATAATCTTCTTATTAACATATTAGTAACCACACCATTAGTGTGGTGGACATGTAATCATTTCATAAAATAATGCTAGGGAAATGCCATGTTTGATGAGTATCATCTCAAGAATGAAGAAAGAAACACATGATATAATTGACTGCTCTGATATGATGTGCCTTCAATCCGCATCACCTCACTGTGGTTGGGGCATAAGCGAAGATTTATAGTTAGAAATTGCCAGCAACATTCAGAAGACTGGCCATGCTGCATAAGTTATTTCTGATCAATTAGAACATTTCTTACAATAGCAGCAATTGGTAAATTATATCACGGCGTTCACTAACCTCATGCTGCTGTAAGCAGATAAAAAAAAAGAATATCCATTTCAGTATTATGGACTGACGAATGAGGAAATCAAAAAACATTGGCTCCTGCATTATTATGTATGATATGATTATGATTATTATTCATATATGAGGAATGCTACATGTTTGTTTTTCTCCTGGTATGATATATATATATATTAATATATATATTATATACTATATATTATATTAATATATGATATATCTATATATAATACGGATATGTATATATCTCTGCTAATGTTTGTTACTACTGCTGTTGGGAATATTCATGTTAATGTTACCCCAGTGGGAGACATGATGAGTTGTGATGTAAGAAACCATGTGTATGTCAGTACCACAAGAGATAGTGAATGATATGGTTGATGGCTTGTGGCCTAATACGATTACACCTAATGAAAGAAGACGAGGGAATTATGAGACACAAGGCCTATGGCTCAGAAATCCTTGTCAGGTTATGACAGATATAACATCATGCTGGATGGAAAGGATGGATAACTCATCACAAAAGTCCCAGTAACAACAAAGAATAGAATAGTGAGTGAGAAGATACCTTACTCACAATAAGAGCTAGAATAGCTCAACAACAAACGACGAGGGACAAGGGACACATTGGAAATACTTTCCGATCGCCTTGTCCTTTTTTGTTTGTAATTGTGCTGTAAACATGTTAACCTAAAACAGTAGATTAATGCTGGGGTTGTATTCTTTGCCATTTCCAGTTCTAGAAGAGAAGCAAGTGTTGGTTGTTGTTTTGACTGTATCACTAAAAACAGTATCGAGGGTCAAAACCCTGATGAAAGTAAGTCAGGACTAAATGTCCTACACATACAGTCTGGACCAATACATCAATGTTTACTGCTGCACTCATTAGCTGCCATAGCAAGCAAAAGACAATTTCGAAGACGACTGACGACGTTATTGATGAAGTCCTACTTCAGCAGGAATATCCAGGACGGACTTCAGTATCTAAAAATCTACAAAGATAAAGATCTACAGAGTAACTGACAACAATGTATCGTCTGCTTTACTTCTGAGAAGTACCGCCTGAAGCATCATCAATAAGCGAAATCAGTGAGACTATGGGAGAGTCCTACAAGTTTAATACAACTAACAGCAGTAAGAACCCTCCATCTGTCTGTTGGACTCCCAAGTTCAAAGGATACGCATAAGTATTCTCCTATCGAAAGAAAAGTCACATAGCAGCAAAAGTCAACATAAGGTTCAAGACACTAGAACACCAAATGGGAAGAGACACTGAAACAACATAAGCAAGTACAACCAAGGTACCAACTGAATACCAACTTAATATCAACTGAAAAACAACTGAGAAACCAGATTACCTCAAGGTGCCAAATCTGCAACACCCTGAAATAAGCCAGATCTACTCGAGATGGCAGACCGAAACACCATCAGAAAGGCCATACGAAAGAAGCTAGCGGAGTAAATGCCTCTACGCATGCAACAACAAGAATCATCTGATTGATTGCGACTCCCAGTTTGTGTGTTGGAATTAATATTCTTCAGTTCTATGACTTCAGCAGACCACTCCTGGACATAGTTCCAGATGAAACAGATGAATGACTCTCAGCATTGTATGTCCTGAACTGAAAAGGGAAATACTGAATCAGAACTCTTTGCTGGTTTCATGTTGGCCTGATTGCCCCATCTCCAAGTGTGGGATGGCCTATCAACATGAACCGGGTGTGTGACAAAACCTCTTGAACTAAATTGGGAAACGGATAACATAAACCAAGCTGTTGGACAGTCGTAATCTTTTTCATCGATAAGATGATATAGGGAAGAACCTTCTGCATGAGCTTAAGTTGCATCTCCTGAAAGTATGACAGATCTAGGCACCAATTTCAGTTGGAACACAGAGCCCAATGGCAACAGAGTATTCATGAATTCAGCCCCACGGAGGGGATATGTGCTTGTTTATAATTCTATTCTTGGATTATGGATTATAAATATTCACCAGCCAACTTCAGTGAATATAATGTAAGGAGAACATGACTGTGAGTACATTTATTTCTGCCCCGGATAAATATGGACATTATCTGTGTCGCTCTGGAGAAGAATAACCGACAGCAACACCTAAGGAAAAAGACTATAATTAAATAATTAGTTTAATTATTAGTACCAATTATGCTTTCTATGTGGTTATTCTATGCCATGGTTTTATAAGGTCAGTAGCTTTTTTTCAACGAGGGTATAACCAACTAGTGGTTGTTGTTTTGGTTGAATATTCTGACACCATCTCATTAATTTTAATTTTAAATATGAGAATTGTAACTGGTGTGAGAAACCATTGTTTTATATGTTTGGATTTTCTGAACTTAGACCATTTGTTTGCTTTATCTATGTAAAGTGGGTCAAAGATAGGAGAACCAATTAGTGGTTGTTATGTTGTTTGTAATACATTGTTTTCCTTGGGACAATGGGGTAAATGTGTTTTTGATATTGAAAATCATTCCCATGTCTGTTCTGGAAATTCAGTGTGGTCATTACAATTATATATATGTTACTGCAGATCTTGATTTGATGCCTGAACTGTTTCTCCAAAAATGTTGATGTTTACGTCAATTACGTGTTCATATTTGTTCAACAGTGGTTGTTATATATGTTGTAAACAATCAATGTCCTCTAACACTATATTAAATTTATAGGGTGGTTTAGTGGAAATGGAGAAGTACGCACAGACACAGTTACAAAAAGAAGTGAAGTATTTTCCTTCTTGTATTTGTGGTAGAATTCCATGATAACCTTAAATTCTAGAAGTGAAAAGAGAATCAAACCTAAATCCCCAAGGGATCCCCTAGAGATAAAACAAGCAAGTAATTCTCATATATAAAATCCACATCCCACAACTACCATCGCGCTAGATTCGGTTCTGGGTCCAGACGAGGGCGAGGAAGACTCAGTCCTACGCAGTACATCCTGTGCGGAGGGTCTGCGGTCTCCTGAGCGTTCAACCGTAGATAGGGCGAACAGGCTCCGTCGGGAAGAGGCCCATGGTGTTAAGCACACTGGGAATCGAGGTCGGACAGGCGAAGTCACATCTGGCACGACGGGATCGTCGGGTGACTCGATACGCCGACAGGCTTACTGTCCTTACTCGCGGGAGAGAAGGCAGGAGCAAGGGTATTCCAGACGAACCTGGAGTAAGTGACCATTCATTTCGGTCGACATCCGCGAACAGTCCACGAGGGTGATGCCTAGTCGGGATAGGAAAACTATTGTCGGAAGGGACGAACGAACCTTCAGTAAAGTAACCGATGGCCTACACCAGGTGGATGCGGAACAGTCCAGTGTAGAGGACAGATCCTATAAGCCAATCATCAGGCCGTTACGTTTCGGGCCTAATCGCTGGAGATAACGTATGTTTGAGGCGGTGGTTGGTGAGCCAGCATCCATACCTGTCTGGTAGATCTCCCCAGGGAAAGTGAACGTTATGGAACGTCCTTTCCTGGGCATCCAATCTTGATAGAGTAGAGGTTCAGAGTTCAGACCGATCTTTGTCTAGTGAGTTCGACCTTGTCGACCATCTTAAGTGGGGGCCTATGTGACGAAACGCCTACAGATCGGCAGATCTCTGCATAATATCCCTTTGAAGGGAGTGCGATGCGTTGGTCTCCCTTGAATTAATATCAATTAATAGGGGATTTCCCATCCAAAAGTAGTGCGGGGCGGAGCTATACTAGTTATTTATAGCGAAATCTAGAATGTTCCCCCAAGTGCGTACGTGGTCGAGATCTCTAGGTTCACGAGTGCTTCGTGCAGCACGGGTTGGTAGAACTTATCGTGACTCTGGTTTTCTCCATGGTTCATGGGAATCACGCGGCCCGGGTAGGGAGGTTGAAGGCGCACTGAGTTAGTCTGCAGGGGTTAAGTTCGGTTCTTGCTGTCCACAGCATTGAGGCACATAAGTTAGGTTTTCTATGATATTATGGGTAAAGTAGTTCTTTAAAGTATTCTGCTCACCTTGCTAGTCTTTGTTGTCGATTAAATAATGGCATACCTCTTTTCAGATAACACCCAAATGTGAAATAGAGATAGAAGGGAGAATTCTTCAACATGTGGATAGTTTTAAATATCTAGGGACATTTATAATAACGGATGGAAGATGCACAACAGAGATTAAGAGCAGAACAGGGCAAGCAAAGGCTGCCTTTCAGGAAATGAGGAGTATCTTATGCAATAAGTCGCGTTCATTGAATGTAAGAAAGAGAGTGCTGAAGTGCTATATAGAATCGCTTTTGCTGTATGGATGTGAATCTAGGAATGTAAATGAACAAATTAGGATTGATTGATTGATTGAGTTAGGAACCGACATCACAGCATTCGGGGCATTCCCATATGCTCTCCATCCCCATCCTTCAGCAGCCAGCGAAGAGTTCTAACACTAATCGTTCCAATAGCAATCAGATTATATGTCCGTCTCGCCTTTCCTCTGAGCGTCGAGCGTCGGCCAGATCCCCTCGTCAAGCCTCGCTGCCTCATTCTTACCAGACTATGGTGATCCATTTGCTCCTCCGAGGTGTACACGTGCTCCCACAAGGCCGCAACCACGCCTGCCTTGTCATGTATCAATACTCCATCAAGTTCTGTAGAGCAAGCCAATCTGTCCGCCTGTTCATTCCCCAGCACACCGGCATGCCCCGGAGAAAAGATCCAGGTGATGCTTGCTACCCGTGTCCTCCGAAGCGAAGAAAGCCACTCTGCACGAAGCCTGCCTGTCCTCACCCTCCTCAGCATGCTTTCTAAGACAGTTACAATCACGATGTGTGTATGTATCGTGTTCTTCATCCAGCGGAAAGCTGCACTGACCGCCTTCACCTTCATTCTTAAGCTAGATGTGGTATCATATGCCAGGTTCTCCTGCACCAAACGTCGACCACTAGCTTTTACAACAAATTAGGAAGAGATTGGAAGCATCAGAGATGTGGTTCCTTAAACGAATGTTGTGAATTCCTTGGACTGCCAAAGTAACTAACAAGGAATGTCTGAAAGAGGCGAATGTCAGTCAGTCATTGGCACCTTGCCGTCTTGACAGACGATAGTTTGTGCTTTAAAAAGGCATAATAACTTTTAACTATGGCGGTAGCGAGTGTGACTGATAAGGCCAATTTGCGCTGTAAATGTCCGTTCAAAGTGGGTGCATGTGAACACGTGGTCATTTCCACCATCATGCACCATCTTACGTCTCAAACGCTTGGTGTGTGACTTTTCTGCAATAATTTTCTCCTTTGACTTTATTCCATTTCTGATATTTGCCCTCCATGCAACACGTTCAGCGGCGACTTGCTCCCAATGTGCATTTGCCTCTCGCTTTGATTCCGAGACCAGTTAAGACCAGGGATGGAGTTATTGCCTCTCCATAGCACAAAGCCTGGGCTAAAATATAGAGATCATGTGTTGCCCATGCAGCATGATCCCTCTCTCGGCCTGCCTAGTTCACTCCAGAGGAAAGGTAACACCCCTACATCTGGAACAAGACAAGCTGCAGAAGTTGCCGGATCAGCAAAGCAATGCTCTAACTGTCCGCCTGTTGGAGCTTCGATCCTAGACCAGTCGCCAACCAAGGCTTAGGGCCTTGTCTGCCCTGCCATGACAATTTTGTCTTTAGCTTGCATTTCCTCTCACCAGGGTAAGGCTTGTACCCTCCCAATTGCGCTCTTCCGCCCGAAGCCGTTGGCACAATGTGGGGTGTCGGGTTTGGTAAGCGCCGCCCAACGTTCGGCGCTAACAGAGACCAGGTAGTACCATCTACTGTTATACGGTAGCTCAGTCATAGAGGCGAATGAAACTAGAACATTATATACAACAATAAGAAAGAGACAAACAGCATTTTTGTCATATGATGAGAAAAGAGGCGTTGGAGAATAAAGTGACAACTGGAGTGATCGAGGGAAAGAGAGGCAGAGGTATACCACGAGAAACGATGCTGGATGGATTGCGACAATGGCATAGAGGAATATCAACGGCAGAGTTGATCCAGAAAACCAAAGACCGAGATCTATGGAGAGTCATGAACGCCTATGCCAGTCGGTATGGCACTTGATGATGATGATGATACCTCTTTTGCTGTTTATGATGGTTGTTGGGTTGTAGAATGCATCTCTGTGTCTCATTGTATTGATACGTTTATAAAATTATCTTGGATAGTCTTCGCTAAATGTCGCCATCTGTTCATCGTATATTCCCAGGATTCACCTTTAGATACTCTAATTGTTCGTTTGACATTTTGTTGTGCTATTCTGTAAGTAACATGGTCTTGTTCGGATTTAGTTGTGATCCATTATTTGAACGTTATCTTCTTTCAGATTATGCTATCTTTAATTTCGTTATTCCACCAAGCTGTTCTTAATCTTTTCTCCTGCCCTACTTTCTTGGTTCCACATTTATTTTTCAGTGTTTCGAGCATGGCAGCCTTGAAAATTGTCCACTTCTTATCTAGACTTGAGTAATCATCAGGGATGTTCTTATGTAGCTTTGTGATTTCTTGTTTGAATTCGTCTTTAACCTTATTTTCCTGAAGCCTCCCATAATGGCCATAATTTGTTGTTACCTGTTTGTTTCTTATTTTCCTGCATGTTGAATGCTTTTTTTTATTAATTATTATGGACTGGTTTGTGATCAGTATCAATGTCAGTATTTGGGAGTGCTCTTGATTCCAAAAGTAGTCTTCTGTATGATTTCCTAAGTAGAATAAAGTCAATTTGAGAAGCTTGATCTGTGTTGTTCCATTTATACCACGTTTTGGTGTGGCTACCACTATAGTTGGAAAAAAAAACTATTTGCTATTATTAGTCCTTGTTCGGAGCACATAGTTGAGTAGGTGTTCAGCCATTGCTATTACATTATGTCTCTGCGTCGCTGAATGGCCCCCTGCATCTATCCCACGGTGTTCTTCTTGTGCCCATATGTCCGTTGAAATAACCCATCACAATAAGTTCATCTGTCTTACTGACATTATTTAACGTGTCTGCAAGGTTGTCAAAATACTCGTCTTTGTCTATGTCGCTGTAAGTATCGTTACATGGGGCGTATGTTTGTACAATAATGGTTGTTTTACTGCCTTCTTTTATCTGTACTAGTATTGTTCGTTCTGATATACATTTAGTGTTGATAATGGCTTTCGCTTTTTCGGGATGTAATAAACATCCCACTCCATGTTTAGCCTTTGCTCTCTGCTCGACACATTCTATATTAGAATGTAATTTTCGTGTGTTCGTTTTGTGTTCTACCCCTTTTCCCTCGTATCTGCTAGTCCTAATATTATAATATTTGATTTTTTTCATGCACTCTAAGAGAACACAGATTATGGTAGTCACTTGGAAGAAGGAAATACCACAATGTAATATACACGTAAAGGGAATATTCTTAAACAAGTGAATCGATACAATTATCTCGGAACAGTCATAACATCTGATGGGAGATGCCTTGAAGAGATTAGAGCAAGATGGAAAACGTGCTGACCAATAAAACGATGTCACTTTCAACGAGAAAAAGAATGTTGAGGTTCTACATAGAAGCTGTACTTTTATATGGATGTGAAGCGTAGGTAATGAGCAGACAAGCTGAAAAACATCTGATGGCTGTAGAAATGCGGTTTCTGGGGCAAAGAATACCTTGGATAGACAGACATAATGGACATTCATTCATTCATTCATTCAGTAGCATGTCCTTCGCAGAACCTCTCCCCCATAACAACCTTCCGGAAAACTTCTCGATCACAAGCAAGATGTCCCGCGTCCGATACACCCATCTGGAGATCATCCGCCACATCCTGCACCCATCTTCTCTTTGGCCTTCCTCTTCCTCCCTTCCCAGGCATATACCCCTCCAATATTATTCTCTCCAAACTTTTATAACGTTTAAAGTGACTAAAATATATCAATTTTCTTAGTTTTATCGTCTTTAATGGCGAACCCTCTTCAATATTCAGCTCTTGAAGTATGGATGCATTTGTTCTTTTCTTTACTCAAGATATGTTTAGAACTCGTCTATAACATTTATATTCAAAGGCATTTATGCGCTGTTCAGCTTGTTTAGTCAGTGTCCAGGTCTCACAGGCTTATGTTGCAATGGGAAAGATGCATGCTCTTAAAAATCTAATTTTTGTAGTTCTATCTGTCACTGCCCAGAAGGAAAGCATCGGCAAACTACCTTCTGAAAAACCTGCCAAGAAACCATAACAACCATGAAAGAAAACTCTACCAATGCTGGTTCTCTATCTCCCAATCCACTAACATTCCAATCCCCAAATATCTCCTGCTCTATGTCGTACGTTAGCTGTAGTTATTCACTTGTTCTGTGTGTTTCTGGTGTGGGCACTGATAGAGTCCGTGCTTCTCATTAAATATTCTCCATAAGTCCCGAGTAATAGTATGTGAACAGATAAAGTCACTACCGGTTTGCTGGGCCTATCCTAGTTTCATCCTGATTTGATCACACTGATCTTCAGGAACACACACAAAACACATAATTATAGCTTCAGATCGCAGCGAACGTTGGTTACTCCACCATCTTGATACAACTTCGTTAATTGATAAAAATATTTTCACTGTATAGGAGGAAAATGATCTGGGGACATTACACATCCCCGTCGCACTCCTCACTAATAAACTGATACTGATCTACTTTATTATTAATCTTTATGACAGCTTGCTGTTTCCAGTATATGTTCTTTTTATAAGTCTGAGGTCCTTTCCCATCAATTTGTAGATAAACAAGCATCTTCATCAAGTTTACATGTCTTACTTTATCGAAAGCCTTTGTGTAGTCAATGAAGCAAAGATGTGCGTCTTCGTTTACTTCTTTCGAACGCTCATTTAATTTTCTCAGCAATGCACATTTACTGTGCCCTTGTCTGTGAACCCATATTGTTCGTGTCTTATTTCGGGTTGTATTTTCTTCCTAACTCTTAGCATGATGATTCTTAGCAAAATTTTCATTGATATGCTCATATACCATTTGTTCGATGTTGATTACATTCCAAAGCTCCTGATTTCTTCGGAAATATAGAATTACATAATTCAGGAAGTATAAGTCAAGTATCATATATTGTGTTCAGCGGTCTGGTGACTTGGTCTATTCCATGTAAGGCATTGATCATTTCTGTTGTAATCTTGTTTAACCCGGAGTCTTCCCACAATCCATATGGTTAACAGCATTCTGAATATGCATCTTCAAAATTGATTGTCCTTCTTTGTTTTTCAGAAAATCATACTGTTCCTCTCTTGTGTCATCATAAATGTTTTTCACATAATCTGATCACGCATGTAAAATCTGATATTTTTATATTATGATTTTGCCATCTTTGGTGTTTAGACAACTCGTTGATGTGTGTGTGTTCTTTTATTAGTTATGTCATTAATTCTGTTGTGAATAAATTGGTATTCCGAGTATTGTGCTGGTTTTCAATTTCCCTTAATTATTTTTTTGGGATGTTGTTGCAGGACGTTGCAGTCAACACTAGCATTTGTCAGCTGCTGTTGATGTACTAGGCAAGATTACGCTCAGTAGTTTGCCATTGGTTTCTAAGCGACCGGTTCACATACCCCCGTAAGTTACCAGAGTGTCGCGAACCACTGCCGATTCTCGCGTAGCAGCGTTACTCACGAGAATATACGGGATTACGAAGAAAGACGGTAACTCCTACGCAAGGGAGATCCTCGTAATTATTATCCCCTCAATTATAATGTTTTCATTACGTGGATCAAATGTTTTGACAAATTCCATGTCTCTTATGAAATTCCACAATTTTTGGCCCTGAAAACGGCCAAAGGTCTTACAGTAGTCTACATTATTCACAAAGGCACTGGTAAAGGTATTATCCTTGTATTGGCCTAGGTAAGTGAATGTGTTATCCTTGTTCTTGGTTTTGATCTTGTACATCTGCCGCATTTGAAACCTGCCTCTACTTCTTGTCTGTCATCTTCTGCCTTCCTGCTTCATGACTTTGCTCACGATAGAAATATGAAAGTGAATGAACAGGAGGACGCTATCATCTGCATATCTGAGTTAAGGAATTGTAATTCTTATAGTTAGAGCCAAAGCTACAATGCCTGACTCCCCGTTGACCTCAAAGCTGTTTGACTGTTTCCTAGCCGCCCTGAAAGCTGTTTGACTGTTTCCTAGCCGCTCTGAAAGCTGTTTGACTGTTTCCTAGCCGCCCTGAAAGCTGTTTGACTGTTTCCTAGCCGCCCTGAAAGCTGTTTGACTGTTTCCTAGCCGCCCTGAAAGCTGTTTGACTGTTTCCTAGCCGCCCTGAAAGCTGTTTGACTGTTTCCTAGCCGCTCTGAAAGCTGTTTGACTGTTTCCTAGCCGCTCTGAAAGCTGTTTGACTGTTTCCTAGCCGCCCTGAAAGCTGTTTGACTGTTTCCTAGCCGCCATGAAAGCTGTTTGACTGTTTCCTAGCCGCCCTGAAAGCTGTTTGACTGTTTCCTAGCCGCTCTGAAAGCTGTTTGACTGTTTCCTAGCCGCCCTGAAAGCTGTTTGACTGTTTCCTAGCCGCTCTGAAAGCTGTTTGACTGTTTCCTAGCCGCCCTGAAAGCTGTTTGACTGTTTCCTAGCCGCTCTGAAAGCTGTTTGACTGTTTCCTAGCCGCTCTGAAAGCTGTTTGACTGTTTCCTAGCCGCCCTGAAAGCTGTTTGACTGTTTCCTAGCCGCCCTGAAAGCTGTTTGACTGTTTCCTAGCCGCCCTGAAAGCTGTTTGACTGTTTCCTAGCCGCCCTGAAAGCTGTTTGACTGTTTCCTAGCCGCCCTGAAAGCTGTTTGACTGTTTCCTAGCCGCCCTGAAAGCTGTTTGACTGTTTCCTAGCCGCCCTGAAAGCTGTTTGACTGTTTCCTAGCCGCCCTGAAAGCTGTTTGACTGTTTCCTAGCCGCCCTGAAAGCTGTTTGACTGTTTCCTAGCCGCTCTGAAAGCTGTTTGACTGTTTCCTAGTCGCTCTGAAAGCTGTTTGACTGTTTCCTAGTCGCTCTGAAAGCTGTTTGACTGTTTCCTAGTCGCTCTGAAAGCTGTTTGACTGTTTCCTAGTCGCTCTGAAAGCTGTTTGACTGTTTCCTAGTCGCTCTGAAAGCTGTTTGACTGTTTTCTAGTCGCTCTGAAAGCTGTTTGACTGTTTCCTAGCCGCTCTGAAAGCTGTTTGACTGTTTCCTAGTCGCTCTGAAAGCTGTTTGACTGTTTCCTAGTCGCTCTGAAAGCTGTTTGACTGTTTCCTAGTCGCTCTGAAAGCTGTTTGACTGTTTCCTAGCCGCTCTGAAAGCTGTTTGACTGTTTCCTAGTCGCTCTGAAAGCTGCCGCCCGTCGCCTTTACTTTCGGGTAGATTCCTTGGTAACAGCTTTAGGCTCGATAGACCTGTCAGACAAGAAAGAACACCCAAGTCGATACAGATTCGAACACATTCTCACCGAACGATTAGAGAAGCATGTTAATCGACTCCACTACCGCGACATCTGCAACGGAACTGAGTCACATGTTTTGTATACATCAGAAAAAGACGATGCCCAGTCGATCCGCAGACTCCACCAATGACGTGCACTATATTTGCTGGCGTCATTCAGTGAAGTAGGCGATGTGTAGTAGTGCAGTTCCGCCGTTTCAAAAAACTTTGGACGATATCGGTCTAGTATATCCATATCTCTTTCTTGTGCTGTTGCTAATGCAAACACAGTCATTGATTACGTTGCCACTACGTTTCAAGCTGGCCCGATTAGGTGATTTCAGATATGTCAGACACAGAGATCTTTGGCCTATTTTTCATTCTTGCGTTTACTTTAGTAGAAAGTTCGACTGCTTAGGTGACCAAATGATATGTTTTGGTTGTTTCGGCTATCTGATATCATGTCTTGGTTGTTTTGACTCAGATTCACTGACTATCTGATATCATGTCTTGGTTGTTTTGACTCAGATTCACTGACTATCTGATATCATGTCTTGGGTTTTGTTGCACTGATAAACGGTGTAATTGTCTAATATCATGTCTTTTTTTTTTTTTTTTTTTTTTTTTTTTTTTTTTTATTTTTCCGCGTTTCCATCCTATTTCAGGATATTGCGGTCAACACCAGCATCTTTCAGCTGTATGTTGATTCCTAGGCTAGATTACGCTCATCAGCACGCCACGACTTTCTGAGCGACCGGCTCCATACTCTCATAAGTCACTTTTGCGATTCGAACCACTGCTAATTCTCGTCGCGTCGCGTGACGAGAGTATTCGGAGTTAGCGGAGAAAGCTGCTAACCCCTCGGCCACGGAGCCGGTAATATCATGTCTTGGTTGTTTCAATTCAGCTGCACTGATAAACGGGGCGACTATCTGAAATCATGTCTTGGTCTTGTTGACACAGCTTCACTGATAATTGACGTGACTATCTGATATCATGTTTGGTTGTCTTGACCCAGTTTCACTGACTATCTGATTTCATGTCTTGGTTGTTTTGACACAGTTTCACTGACTATCTGACATCATGTCTTGATTGCTCCCCCGATGTGTCTCCACCTTGCCGTGGTGGGGGAGCTTGCGTGTCCCATCGACCCCATGTGCTTGCCGATGGATGAAAAACTACATATCGGACAGCTCATGGGATAGGGACCAGACTAAGAGAGACACAACCTGCTGCTCTGCAGGTAGACTGAGAGGATAGCAGTCAAAATTTAAATCAGGTGCACGAAGGCAGAAGTTCTTGGTCCGGACAAAACTCTTAAGGCTCCCTGTCGAGGGCTGTGGCTGGACGCCTCTAAGCCACAAACCCTCGGATCTGAGAGCCGGGCCGATACCCACCTTTCGAAAAATAGAGGCGTGATACTGAGCAAGCTACATGCTCAGGTCTGATACAAGTTCGAAGGCTCTCAGCTGGGGGATATGAGAGATCCCCGGATGAGAGGGCCAGGCCGTTTCTCGTTCACTGCTGCACGAAGGTAAGGTGCTGAGCCGGCAGCACATGTAGCCTACCTTGTGAGCGAGTACAAAAAGTCAGAAAAGTGCCCCAGTCGAAGGAAATGGTTACGAAAACTGTCTGTATCTACCTCATAGAGAGTGTAGACAAAAGTGGAAGAACGTCTCAATGACGCGAAATGGAACGCACGGCGAGCGAACCTATTGCGTGGTCCGAAGTCAAAAGCAAAAGCTTACCGAGTGGATGTCGCTCGCAGTCTGACCGCTCCTGGTGTGTGCTTGAGCGATCAGTGGCAAGCGAGTTTCCCAACACATGGAAGTGAGGAACTAAAGCAGTCATGAGCAGGACGTGGCAACTCCTCGGGTGGGCCCAGTCTCAGAGCAATATGTGCCGGCTCTGCAATTATGGAAGCCTCCTTGGATAGCGAGGGAATGCCCATGGTCTGCCCCTGCCTTCCCTTGAGGGCCGACCGCGATGTCGTTGATCGTACTATCTTGACCAGCTGAGATGTTGGCGACATCACAACAGTCTAACGTGATTCGAAACCAGAGGAAGGCTAACCTCATTAAAAAATGCCCGCCGGAAGTCGGAAGTGTCGTCCTACGGGTGGCAAACTAAAAATTGACACTACGCAATTCCGTCCGAGTGAAATGTCTCGTCCGAATGTCTCTCGTGCTAGGAACAGCTCTGACTACCTAGTTTCCGAATGCCGCTCTTGTTCGGAACAGCTCTGACTAGGTAGTTTCCGAATGTCTGTCGTGCCTGGAACAGCTCTGACGGGCGCAAACTCACTGAGTGGATACCGTCTGCAAACTTGTCTGGTTTGTGCGGGAATGGCCCGGGGCAAACGAAATGACCAATATATTGAAGTGAGGATTTAAAGCAGCCATGAGCAGGACTGACGATTCCCTCGGTGGCCCAGAACCAGGGCGCTATGTGTCGGTCCTGCAACTATGGAAGCAGCCTTGGATGGCGGAAAGTGCTATGAACTGTCCCTGCCTTCCTTTGAGGGATGACCGTTGTCTTCGACCGTTCAACCTTGCCCAGCTGGGTTGTGGATGGCACCACAAAAGTGAGTCTCCCTGGAATGCTACCTGGGCGCATAACAGACACACCGCAATCACATCTGAAAAAACACTCCGGATGAACGAAAAGAAGAAGATGTCTTGATTGTTTTGACTCAGTTTCACTGACTATCTGATATCATGTCTTGGTTGTTTTGACTCAGGTTCACTGACTATCTGACATCATGTCTTGGTTGTTTTGACACAGTTGCACTGACTATCTGACATTATGTCTTGGTTGTTTTGACACAGTTGCACTAACGAAATATAATGTCTTCGTTGTTGTGACCCTTTATCACTGACTACCTGATATCATGTCTTGCTTGTTCTAGCTCAGCTGCACTGACTATCCGATATTAGGAGCGTTCATTTGAAATCCATTCCTGCCGCACCACGCGTAATTGCGTACGTTGAACATGATCATTTCATAGTCATGTGATAAGTACTGACCAATAAATAAAAGAGCTCGTGCTTATCGTACCATGATGCATAGGTTCTGTTTCTGACCGTTGAGAAAATGGCTGGTTGATCCAAAATCCGTCCAAAGAAACTCAAAGAGCGGTGATACAGTTTCTTTCATTTGAAGGATGTCGACCAGTGGACCATGAAGGGCTATTGTTGGCCGACTTTAAAGATCCTGGTGTCAACATCAACTCTACCCACTACTTGCAAACACCAGACAAGTTGCAAAATGCCATCAAGAATAAACGACCCTGCATGCTTTCTGGCGGTGTGATTTTGTTGCACGATAATGCTCGTCCGCATGTCGCAAAGACTCTGCAGGAAGCATTAACAAGGAAGAAGTGGGAAATTTTGCAACATCCAGCCTATAGTTCTGATTTGTCACCATGTGGTTTTCATTGTTCGGACCTCTAAAAAGAAAAAAAATGCTCTCAAGGGGCAACGATTTCACACAGATGCAGACGTAATGAACGCGGTAAGCACTTGGTTCAGTGAGCAACCACAATCCTTTAAGCGGACGACATTCGCCGCCTACCTAAGCAATGGGATGCTTGCCTGAATGCCTACGGCGACTTCTTCTGACCAACACATGGTGCATAATTCATTCAAAATGAATGCTTTGTTTAATTCTACCACACCTGTTAATATTTCTTTCCTGCTTTTGTAATAAAGCCACTGGAACGGGTTTCAAATAAACGACCCTTATATCATGTCATGCTTATTTTGACTCAGTTGCACTGATAAGCTGCTACCATTATTTAACTGCGCAGCTGGGATTAATTAGATGTAAAAAACAAACAAACAAACAAACAAACAAACAAACAAACAATTGTCGTGGGCTTTCAGGTAGGCCCAGCCTAAAATAGGTACCTAGCATATGGGAAGTGAAAGCGGGAGGACCTGAGTACCCATAGACTTGTCCGGAGTGCAATACTGATACAACAGCAGATAATCTAACTAACTAACCAACCAACCAACCAACCAACCAACCAAGAAAGAATAATGCACTTGGGCCTGCCACTCCTTGAGGGAGCTATATTTTCCTTAGGGCAATCTTATATTGCTAGTAGTATAACAGAGCGAGTCTGAATGCAACTGTAGCTGAACGTAACTGTAGGAAATCAAGACAACTCCTTGATGATAAATAAGTGTGTCTGTTTAATTATGAAGGTTCTCTGGTACAAAAATTGTAGACTGCAAATATCAAAGCTTGTTGACAGTTAGCCGGCCGATCGTTACTAACTCCCTATGTCAGCACGTGAGTGTAACTCAAATAACTACCGTGCTCCTTCGTGCTCATTCCCTTTTCCTTTGCGCAGCATCCTGCGTACCAAACTAACTAAAGCCCATATAACAGGTCATACTGTTATAGTAGCCTGGGCTCGACTCTCCTCGCTCTGGCTCTGTCATCGCAATGCAATCTTTACCACTGTCAGCTTTTGTTGCCTGCATGTGTTCTACTTCCAACGACATGTCTAGATTCTATGTTATAATAGATCGACCGTTCCATAGCGTGGTCGGCCCAAGTGCATTGTTCTTTCTTGTTGGGGTGGCTATTGGGTTGGCATGAGACTAAAGCTTTCGTTTGGACGCCAGACACGCTAAACTGCTTTCCAGGCAGACATGGCCGTTCTTACTACCCCGATTTGACCCAATCATCATTCCGTGCTCTGTTTTCAGCCAGTAAGCATCCGAGTATCCTATGCTGTTAATTGAGCTACATATCAACAGTATTACTTAGCTCTACACATTGTAAGTCAACACAATATAGAGAACGTATAGATGTTTATTCACTATGTTGCAGAATCATACGTATTCAAATAGTTCTCCTAGAATGTTGACACCCATATCCCACAGGTTTATGTAAATAGTAAAACCGCGGCATTCATTAGCATGTACCCTGCCAAATGGCGAAGTCATTCGTTTATCTCCACCACTTACTATCCTTCGTTTTCTGGATCTACTCTGTTGATGATATCCCTCCATGCCACCTACCCTGTCTACCCGACATCATTACTCTCATTCGGCCTCTGCCTCTACAACCACATATCTTTCCAGCTGTCACGATGTTTTCCAATGCCCCTCTTCTCACTATATAACCAAAGAATGTTGTTCTACCGGAAGAGGCTAATGAAAGCAAAACACGTAAACAACAATAAGAAAGAGACCGTCTGCCTGCTTTCAATGGCCATATGATAAGAAGTGCGACATTGGAAAAGACTACAGTAAATATAATCACAACTGAATGTTATAAGTAATATATCCATATCCATGCTTTAGGCGTATTAGAAATAATGTTTCGGGTTCATATTTTTACATTAATATCAGCACTCGATGGGTAATGTGGCTTGTATCAAACAGGCCAACATTACTTCCCAGAATATTTCCTATTACTCATTTAAGGCTGAGAAAGAGAAAACAAAAATTATAACAACGGAAATGAGATTCCTGAGAAGAATACTCAACGTATCAAAAACGAGAGAAAATCAGAAATGATGAAATTAGGACTAAAGTGGACTATAGTAGAACTAGATTTCATTAGAAGACAGCAAGTTAAATAATTTGACCACATAACTAGGCTATCAACTAACAGTTACTACAACAAGCATTGATGTACAGACCAAATGGAACCATAGTAAGAGGCATACCATGTAAACGATGAACAGAGGGAATAACAGAGTCCATGGGATTCAAGATATATAAAGGCCATAATCGGGCACTCTCCGGCTGTTTATGCGTCATCTCGACACCGCGAGGTAAACGAGGAACAAGATGAGATGAGATGAGATGAGATTAGATTAAGGGACTGGGGAGATAAGACAATGAACAATTCCTGGAAGCTGTATAGGCAGGTGAGTAAAAGAGGCAGCCACCTCATTGGGTAAGTACGAGGGAAAGTCAGAAAGTAATGCACCACATGTTATTTCTCAGCGAATAGTAAATCTAGAAACAGGAAATTCTGGAAACTTCAGATTTGAAATATCACTATTGTTTGGCTGAAATTGCACAATACTTGTACCATTACAACAACTACAGTAATCCGTTAAAATGGCGTGTGTGAACTACGTGCGATGCAACGAGCGAACTGTAAAAGATTCTCTTTGCGGGAAAAAAGCAAGCAGTGAACATTGACATATGTCTGTGTGTGTGTGTATGGAAGTTGTGCGGTCTATAGAAGCACCATCTGTGGCTGGGTTCTGAGAGTTAAAGCTTCAGAAAAGGAAGAGACGGATCAGCGTGATGATGAGGGTGTGGTTCATGCAGTGAAGAAATGGCTACTTAAAAAGGACAACACCAGTTACAGTCAAGGCATGCACTTCTTTCGCGCCGTAATAAAGCCGTAAAAGTTGATGGGGATTATGTAAACAATTGAATGACTAGAGGACATGTGCAAACATATTATTTAAAAGATTAATTCGTTTTGAACAAAGATTCCGAAAAAATGTACTATGTATTAATTGTTGACCTCCCTTGTAATATAGTAAAATTGGAGAACTATTGGCAAGACATCTGACAGGGGTAAAGAACTGGCTTTCTGGCGAGTTTTGTCAGGCTGACAGATATGTCGAGCTAGCAGATATGTCGAGTTAGCAGATATGTCGAGCTGGCAGATATGTCGAGCTGATAGATATGTCGAGCTGGCAGATATGTCGAGCTGGCAGATATGTCGTACTGGCAGATATGTCGAGCTGATAGATATGAAGACCTGATAGATATGTCGAGCTGATAGAAATGTCGAGCTGATAGATATGTCGAGCTGGCAGATATGTCGAGCTAGCGGAAATGTCCAGCTGGCAGATATGTCGAGCTGGCAGACATGTCGAGCTGATAGATATGTCGAGCTAACAGTTATGTCGAGCTGGCAGATATGTCGAGCTGGTAGATATGTCGAGCTGGCAGATATGTCGAGCTGATAGATATGTCGAGCTGGCAGATATGTCGAGCTGATAGATATGTCGAGATGGCAGATATGTCGAGCTGATAAATATGTCGAGCTGATAGATATGTCGAGCTGATAGATATGTCGAGCTGATAGATATGTCGAGCTGGCAGATATGTCGAGCTGGCAGATATGTCGTACTGGCAGATATGTCGAGCTGATAGATATGTCGAGCTGGCAGATATGTCGAGCTAGCGGAAATGTCCAGCTGGCAGATATGTCGAGCTGGCAGACATGTCGAGCTGATAGATATGTCGAGCTAACAGTTATGTCGAGCTGGCAGATATGTCGAGCTGGTAGATATGTCGAGCTGGCAGATATGTCGAGCTGATAGATATGTCGAGCTGGCAGATATGTCGAGCTGATAGATATGTCGAGATGGCAGATATGTCGAGCTGATAAATATGTCGAGCTGATAGATATGTCGAGCTGATAGATATGTCGAGCTGATAGATATGTCGAGCTGGCAGATATGTCGAGCTGGCAGATATGTCGTACTGGCAGATATGTCGAGCTGATAGATATGTCGAGCTGAGAGATATGTCGAGCTGATAGATATGTCGAGCTGACAGATATGTCGAGCTGATAGATATGTCGAGCTGGCAGATATGTCCAGCTGGCAGATATGTCGAGCTGATAGATATGTCGAGCTAGCAGAAATGTCCAGCTGGCAGATATGTCGAGCTGGCAGATATGTCGAGCTGATAGATATGTCGAGCTGATAGATATGTCGAGTTAGCAGAAATGTCCAGCTGGCAGATATGTCGAGCTGGCAGATATACTGAGTTAGCAAATCAAAAGGACAGGAACACCAGCTGTGCAAGCAGGTGTGGATCTTCATCGAATAACTAAAGGAAAGTCACGCTAACTCATCGTGAATGAGAAAGTGACACAAATGTTCTAAAGAAGACAAAAGACATTGCGCTGAGCCCAGATGGGGTAAGATATGCTTACACAAAGAATTTAAGCGGTGCAGAACTGGAGCACATGGTGAATTGCGTCAACTGTAGCGTTGAAACGTTCTCAGTGCCCACCGAATGAATATATAACCACTGCCGAAGCCAAATAAAGACCACAATAGACTAAATGACTAAGTGTTCATCAGTAGTGACGTTCTACAAAACATTTTCACACAACGAACATAATGGGAAATAATGTATTCAAAACTAACAAATTAACATGGCTTATTCTACGTAATGTACATTATTATTTCATGTGGTATTTCACACTGCTGACTGATTATCTGGGCTGACCATGAATTCACTCAGTAGTCATAGAGATGTAGAGACAGAAGCACAAAGCTATACATAGAGAAAATAAACTGTATCCAACAGCACAGGTCTTGCTAGATGGTGTTGTAGATTCTGTTCTTACCTCTAGAGCTGGTGTTGTGTCGGTTTCACAAGGCAACCAGAAGTATGTGGACACGCTGTATCCATTGCTACAGTATCCTCCAACAATAAGAGTACTAGGCTCAATCCAGTTGAATAGTTTGGTGGATTTAGGGCAGGGACAAACCAGTGAGGAGAGCCCATACAGACTCACAGTTGTACTGCCTTTTGGGAGGTCTCCTAAAGCTAGGGGGATTTCGGTTAGGTTTGTGGAGTCCAGATTTATCCTGGTCAGAGATTTAAGATCAGCAAATGCCGACACCGAGATGGCTGAGATGGGGTTGTTATTTAAAAGTAACCTGCGTAATACCGTTAAGTTTCCGAACGTTGTGTTTGAAATAAAGCTGAGGTTATTATAACTCAATACAAGTAATTCGAGACCAGAGGGAAAACTATCTGGAACGATTTCATTGATCGCGTTGTAGCTCAAATCTAGTTTACTCAGATTTGAAGGGAAATTATCAGTGTTGATTTGTTCGATCTGGTTGTGACTCAAATCTAAATTATCCAAACTGAGTGGAAAAAGTTCATGGTTAATGTCTGTTATCTGGTTGAATTTCAAAATTAGGTTACTTAAATCCGACGGGAAATCACCAGGGTTAATTTCTGTGATGTGGTTGGAACTCAAATATAGATAGCGCAAACTTGTCGGGAATGAGTCCGGTTCAATCCTGGATATATTGTTGTTTCTGAGATCTAGGTAAGAGAGCCTGGACATATTTGCTACAAGACTGGGTACTGAAGACAGGAGATTGTTTGCAAGATGTAAACTTAATACCGATGGAGGCAATGAGCCAGCACTGAGATCTGATATGTTGTTGTTGTCTAAATTAAGGGTATACAGAATTGTCAAATTAGAAAAGTTTAAAATTCTAGTCAATCCAACATTATTGATTGCTAATGTGGACAGTTTTGACCCAAATGGCAAGAATGTTTCAAATTCAGTCACATCAACGAAACTGTTACTACTCAGGTCAAGTGAGGTCATATTTTCTAAAGTGGAAAATGCTTTGGGCACGTGTGTTAAACCAGTACTGACCAGGCTTAGATCTTTTAAGGAAGTCATACCAGAGTTGGAAGCATTGTCCGGGATAGATCGTATTAAGTTTCTATCCAAGCTAAGTGTGTTTAGTACATGAAAATAAGACATCCAGTCGGGCCAGGCAGATAAACCAACGTTTATCAAGTGAAGAGTTGTAAGTTTGGTGCCAATGTGCGCTAATACAGACTCGCTGTACACTTTCATTGGGGTGTCCACTATATACAGTTCGGACAAATTGGTCAACTTGAGCAGTGCCTGAGGTAGTTCCCTCAGTTTTGCCCCTGAGATGTACAAAGCTTGTAAAGTTGTAGCCGAATCGTCAAATGCATCGTCTGCTATCAACGTGATTGGGTTGTCAGTTAACTCAATATTCTCAAGACCAGCAGGTAGATTTCCTTTCTGGACGCTGGTTAAATTCCCCTCCTAAAAGAGATACAGAAAACATCAGCATTTATGTGGGCATCAGTCTCTTATATTGGTTTAAACTTTCTACTTTCTTTCCATCTAAAATCAACATCAAAGACCGGGAAGGACAGACTGGTCAATGAAGAAGTTACATGCGAAGAGAGAACATTAAGGACCTAAACATCGTATAGATATGGAGAGATTTCAGTCATGAACAATGACAAAATATGACCGGAGATGTCAAAATATGACCGGAGATGTCAAAATATGACCTTACAGGTCAAAATATGAGCCGATATGTCGACATGTGACTTGAAATGTCAAAATATTACATGAAATGTCAAAATATTACATCCGACATGTCAAAATATCACCCGCAATGTCAAAATATGACATGAAATGTCAAATAACAAAATAATACCGTAATGTCAAAATATATTTTATGATTGATTGATTGATTTAGGAATCGACATCACATCATTCGGGGCATTCCCATAAGTGCTCCATTCCCATCCTTAGCAGCCAGCGAAGAGTTGCAACACTAATAGTACCAGTAGAAATCTGATTATATGTCCGTCTCGCCTTTCCTCTGAGCGTTGAGCGTCGGCCAGATCCCCTCGTCACTCCTCGCTGTCTCATTCTTGCCAGACCATGGTGATCCATTTGCTCCTCCGAGGTGTGCACGTGCTCCCACAAGGCCGCAACCACGACTGCCTTGTCATGTATCAATACTTCACCAAGTTCTGCAGAGCCAGCCAATCTGTCCGCCTGTTCATTTCCCAGCACACCGGCATGCCCCGGAGAAAAGATCCAGGCGATGCTTGTCACCCGTGACCTCCGAAGCGAAGCAAGCCACTCCGCACGAAGCCTGCCTGTCCTCACCCTCGTCAGCATGCTTTCTGAGTCAGTTACAATCACGATGTGTGTGTGTGTGTCGTATTCTCCATCCAGCGGAGAGCCGCAGTGACCGCCTCCACCTCCATTCTTAAGCTGGATGTTGTGGTATCATATGCCAGGCTCTCCTGCCCCAAACGTCGACCATTGGCTTTGGCTATGAACCCCCAGCCACTTTTCTCACCTCTTGACACCGAACCATCTGTGTAGATAATCACATCACCCGAGTGAGCATTGTCCTGAATTAGTTGCTGGATTTCCACTTCCGTGGCCCCTGCTGGCCACTCCCTGCACTCCCGGCTTAATGTGATTATAACTCTGCACAATTCTGACTGCTCCGCTGGCACTCTGACCCACTCCTCTCCACGCCTAATGTTCTCCAAGGGGCACACCTGTCTGATCGTATCCTCTGCCTGAGCCATCCATGATTTCCCTCTTATCAGTCGCTGACCCTTAACTGCGTCCAGCGCCTCATGCAGTGGGTGGTCTGTGTCTGCAGCTACTCTGAGGTATGCCTTCGCCTGCATCACCTTGAGCCTACCAGCAACAGTCGGCAGACCAAGGATGTAACGCATACACACTATTGGGGTGTCTGTAGCGCATCCCAGAATGACCCGCATAGCTTCGTTCTGTATGCGCTCTAACTTCACCAGCTGACTCTCTGAGACAGTGAGCAGACCTAATCCATAATCAATTACTGAGAGGATCAAGTGCTGGTATAGTGTGAAAAGCATTCTCTGCTCTGTGTCCATTGCAGCCATAGTTTTAAGTGCACTGAGTCCCTTTTGAGATCTTGTCACAACCGTCTCCACATGGTCCTTGAAGGATAGGCTCCTGTCAAATGTGATCCCCAGATACTTCAGTTTGTTCTCTCTGCTGACATTTCTACCATCTATCGCGAGGCTTGAGACATCCGCTCTCACAATCCTGTTGTCCAGAGAGCACCACAAAACAGCCGCCTTTTCCGGGTGGATGACAGCACTCATTTCAGTGCACCAGTCAATCACTTTGTCTACTGTCGCCTGTAACTCCTGGGCTGTTTGCTCCCTATCTCTACCCTACCTATATGCAAGAATATCATCTGCAAATGTTAGTATTCTCCCAACCCCTGGTGCTTCTAGGTTTGCAATCTTGCTCGTATACACATTAAAGAGCACCGGTGAGACTGCAGATCCCAGAAATATATTTTAAATATGATTTAAATATTGTCAACATCATCAACAGAAACATTTAACCTACTTATTTTAATATCTAACTTCATAATTTTAAAATATCAAGTTGATAGAAAACATTCCTGGTATTGAGAAAGAAAACATTCCTGATATTGAGAAAGAACCTATTCCTGGTATTGAGAAAGAGAACATTCGTGATATGGAGAAAGAGAACATTCGTGATATTGAGAAATAGAACATTCGTGATATTGAGAAATAGAACATTCGTGATATTGAGAAATAGAACATTCGTGATATTGAGAAATAGAACATTCGTGATATTGAGAAATAGAACATTCGTGATATTGAGAAATAGAACATTCGTGATATTGAGAAATAGAACATTCGTGATATTGAGAAATAGAACATTCGTGATAATGAGAAATAGAACATTCGTGATATTGAGAAATAGAACATTCCTGGTATTGAGAAAGAAAACATTCCTGGTATTGAGAAAGAAAACATTCCTGGTATTGAGAAAGAAAACATCCAGATGTGTTATTCTTGTTGATGTGCGTTTGTTCGCTGTGAACTCAAGCGTAGTCCATACACATGCTACTTCTTCTAGTGCACTGAACTCAGTTTTTGCGTGTGGGTTATCATTCCCTTTTACCAGTGTCCCTCGTCATCAGGCGATTCCTCTCGAACTTCAGAGGTACTTGTAATTTACGTCTCCAAGTCAAGGACCAGAGGTCAACAGTTTAGTCCAATTGACCGGTGTAAGGGTGTAAACCGTTACTTCGGCATCAGGTTGATGCTTAAGAATGAGCTCTTTGATCCATTCTGCCATGCCGACCTCGAACATTCAGAATGAAGCAGAAAGAAGAACAACAACCAAAAATAACATAAAAGAATATGAGCCAAGTAACATGAGGACACAGACATATACAGATGAATCAGCCAACAAAACAAAAGGACTGTAAATACAACGGATCCCGACAGACTGCCCAAGCAAGGCGGAATACTATCTCAGCCTGTTGTGTACACATAACTTTGGACAGGGCGAAGATATTTATCAGAAGTAAATATAGAAACGTGAGAATTTAAAATAAAGGTTTAAAAGGCGAGAATGTCGACTTCATTGCACCAGGTTTTATCCCTTATAGCTCGGTCTTTTTCCGCAGGGCCGCCTACCGCAAGCGTTACACAACGCACGAACTCCGTAGCTTCAGAGACGACCCCCAGAAGTCTCTGAGAAAATTACACTCTTGAACCAAACGACGTGGCCCGAAATCGAACCGACAACCTTAGGAGAGTGAGGCAATCGGTTTAACCACTTCACCACTGATACTAAAATAATAATGGGTATGTGGTGCTAGATCAATATATAATAGACTAATCGGTAAGTATTGGGCAATGTGATGGTGGTACTTGTTTACCCATTGTCTATCTTCTACGAAGTTCGTGCACTGAGCTAATATTCCCCTTTTGTGATTTCTAGAAGTAGACTGATCACTTATTATGGTTGGCTGGTTGCATATACTTTACAGGACTTGCAGTTAGCCCAAGAATTTTTTTGGATATTTGTGATCTCTTTGTAAATTTACGTTCAATGGTTTGTTATTATGATGGTACCTTGGTGAAATGAAGATTTTACGGGCACCTGTCCGTCTTGACAGAGACTAGTTTGTTACATTGTGCTTCAAGAAAGGCACAATAATAACCACAAAGCATTGTGACCACTAGGGATGGAGCTATAGCTTTCTATAGCACTAAGCCTAAGCTGAATATAGAGACCATATGTTGCTCATGCAGCATGATCCCTCTCTCGCCCTGCCTAGTTTTTACTCCAGAGGAAAGATAATTCCAATCCATCTGTAACAAGACAAGCTGCAGAACCTGCCGGACCGGCAAACCAATGCTCTAACTGTAAAATGAAGATAATGCTTTCCTAAAGAAACCACCAAATGTTTGTACGATAACTGTAATCACATTGAAGATATGTCTATATGCATGTGGTATACATTGAATTCGTACATACTAGGTTATGGCTTTATAAGCTGGGATTTCTAGCGCTGTCTTACTTCGGTGATGTTTTTTTTTTTTTTTTGCAACGGTCGCATTAAGGTCACATGTCTGCATCACGACTCGGTGTGTCGAAGCTATTTTTGAACATCATTGAAAAGACCCAATAATCCAACCCCCATCCCTTCCCCCTAATAGTATCATCATCATCAAGTGCCTTGCCAGCTAACGTAGGCGTTCGTGGCTCTCCACCACAGATCTCGGTCTTTGGTGTTCTGGATCAGCTTTGCTGATGATATTCCTCCATGCCACCGTCTCAGTCAATCCAGCATCATTTATCTTGGTCTGCCTCTACCTCTCTTCCCCTCGATCTTTCCAGATGTCACGATATTCTCCAATGTCTGTCTTCTCATCACATGATCAAAGAAAGCTGTGCGTCTCTTTCTTATTGTTGTATATAGTGTTCTAGTTTCATTAGCCTGTTTCAGGCAGTCGTTGTTAGTTACTCTGACAGTCCAAGGAATTCGCAACATTCGTCTCAAAAACCACATCTCTGTTGCTTCTAAGTTCTTCCTAATTTGTTCATTTACATTCCAAGATTCACTGCCATACAGCAAGACCCGTTCTGTATAGCATGTCAGCACTCTCTTTCCTGCATTCATTTATAGTGACTTATTGCTTCAGACGCACTTCATTTTCTTAAATGCTGCTTTTGCCTGCCCTATTCTGCTCTTAATCTCTGTTTAACATCTTCCATCTGATGTTATAAATGTCCCTAGGTATTTAAAATTATTCACTTGGTTAAGAATGTTCCCTTCTATTTCTATGTCACATTTTGGTGTCACCATTTTCTTTGATGTCACCATTGTTACTGTTTTCTTGATATTCAAGGAGACTCATTTCTTTGCACTCTCTGCTACTACAATGTTCAAGAAATGTTATAGGTCTGTTGCATTATCCGCGACCAATACCTCATAGTATACTCACCGAAAATGATAGATATGTCCAGTTCTGCTCCTTTGCGGCAGATACCAGTGGGGGTATGGAGTTCAGTCCATTACAAATGACAAAGTCGTCTAGACAGGAGCATTCCTACAGAAAAATATATCATAAACAAATAATCAAATTCACACGGCGGTCAATATCAAGAGGCAAGTGTTTTGCACAACATCGCTATCTTCGAGTCTGCCGAAAATGTGTAGTTAGCTTTGTATATCACTGATCAGAGACACATAATTACACGGATGAAGATCAAAAGGTCACAGACTGATTACAGTCACATTAAGGGTAAGGTTAAAGAAAGTTAAGTATACAACAGGAAACACTAAATAAGATATTTGTGCTTTGAAAAATGACAAGGTAATATTAGGCAAATTTAACATAGAAGTAAAGAACAGATTTGATATACTGTCTGATCTAGAGATCATATTTCAAGACGTGGATGATCAATGGGAAATACTGAAGAGTTCAATCACTTTGGCTGCTGAAACAACCGTTCCAAAATTACAGAACGTGGGTCGTAAGAAATTGATGATTGAAATAAAATGTTACAATTAATGGAAACTAGAAGAGACAACAAACATAATCCTGCCACATATGAAGAAATACACAGAAAAATCAGAACATTATGTAACGAAGCGAAAGAAGCATGGCTTGAGAAAAATTGCACAGAAATTGAAAAATAAAAACAGTAAAAATACAAAATTAAGAATTCAGGAACTTACTAATAAAAGAATACGTACATGAGCAGCTTGCCTAAAAACAAAAGATGGAAAAATCATACTAGAAAAAGATTAGATTTTACATGTATAGTAAGATTATGTGAAACACCTTTACAGCAGAGAAGAACAGTTTTATCTTCAAAATAATAATGAAGGATCATCAATTTTGAAGATGGAGGTTCATAATGCTCTTAACCATTTGAAAACTGGGGGAACTTCCGGTTCAGAAAACATCACAACAGAAATGATTAAAGCTTTAGAAGAATATGGAATAGATCAAGTCACCAGAATGCTGAACACATTATATGATACTGGAGATATACCTCATGAATTATGCAATTCTGTATTTATTGAAATCCCAAAGAATCCAGGAGCTTTGGAATGTGATTAACATAGAACAGTTAGTATAATGAGTCACATCACACAATTTTGCGAAGAATTATCATGCAAAGAGTTAGGAAGAAAATAAAACCTGAAATAGGAGAACAATGTGGGTTTGTAGAAGGAAAGGGTACAGTAAATGCTGACAACGGTAACTGAACGTTCTATAGAAGTAAATGAAGATCTACATCTTTGCTTTAATGACTACACAAAGGCCGAATGAGTAAAACATGTCAACATGCTAAAGTTGCTTGCAGATCTACACATTTATGGGAAAGTCTTTAGACTTGTAAAAAATAAACATATATTGGAAACTACAAACTGCCATCAGAATTGACAATGAAATAGGTCAATATCAGCCTATTACCAGAGGTGTAAGACAGGGATGTGTAATGTCTACAGATCTTTTTTCCCTGTACATTGAAAATATGTTCAGAAATATAGAAGATATGAAAGGAATTATCATTGTGGGACGAAACATCAATAATATTAGATTTTCAGATGATACAGTGTTGACTGCAGACAATTAGCAGGATCTACAACATTTAGTAGATGCGGATGTTGCACACCGTGATTAACTAGGGTTAGAATTTAATTGTAAAAAGACACAGATTATGGTTGTCACTAGGATGAAGGAAATACCACAATGTAATTACAAGTAAATGGGAACATTCTTAACCAAGTGAATCGATACAATTATCTCGGAACAATCATAACATCTGATGGGAGATTAGAGCAAGAATCGCTATTGAGAAGGTGGCCTTTTGCAAGGTGAAAACATACTGACCAATAAAAAGATGTCAATTACAACGAGAAAAAGTGTGCTGAGGTGCTACATAGAACCTTACTTTTGTATGGATGTGAAACGTTGACAATGAGCAGACAAGCTGAAAAACATCTGATGGCTGTGGAAATGTGGTGTCCGAGGAAAATGCAAAGAATACCATGGACAGACAGAAAAACCAATGAATAAAAGGCCTACAAGAAAAAATAAAACTCGTAAACTGATAAGAGAAATTAGACATAGAGTGTCAAAATGTACTTGGCATGGTATGCGAAGAAATAAATTGATTGGAGAACTTGGTGACAACTTGCTAGATCGAGGAGAAGAGAACAAGGGGAAGTCAGGGAAGTAAATACCTGGATGGCTTGGCCACGTGATATGCTTGAGATAAGATCACTGAGCTGATCCACAACTCTGGTGATCGAATGAAATTGTTAATCATGACTGCCCACTCTTATCGACATGGCATATTCTGGACGGATGTATATCAAAAGGTATATATAACTTCGTACAGAACTGATCAAACATACAGACTTGCACGGATGTATATCAAAGGTATAGTTAGCTTCATACATAGTTGATCAGACACACAGACTTGCACGTATGTGAATCAAAAGGTATGTATAACTTCGTACATATTTGATCAGAACACAGACATGCACGGACGTATATCAAAAGGTATGTATATCTTCATGCATCATTGATTATATAATTCACAGATGTATATCAAATAAAGCTAATATATTATAGATGTACAACGGTATATCAAATAAATCAGACATGTACTACTTGGGTATGAGTGAATAACCTGTAGAACTATACGTTGAAAAATCAAACACAGAATATGTGCGAGTCAAAAATTTGTGTATCAAACAAATCAAAATAAAATACCGATAAAGCTGTGTATAAAATAAATCACAATGAAATACTGACACAGCAAAGAATTAAAACAAATTAAAAGTGAATACTTTCACAGATGTGTTAAAAATATCTAACCCATAATACTCAAATAAATGTGTATCAGAAAATAAAATGACCAATATTTGCCGACCAGATTATAAAAGAAAATCTACTTACCGTTTAGTTGTAGGGACATACGTACGTTGTTGACTGTAAGACAGCCCAGACTAACAAACAACCAAGCCTTCTTACATACCGTCGAGTTGTAGGGACAGACGTATGTTGTTGACTGTGAGACAGCCCCGACTAACAAAACAATCAAGATTACTTACCCACCGTCGAGTTGTGAAAACAGACGTACGTTGTTGACTGTAAGACAAATGTTGTCCCGACTAACAACACAAACAAGCTTGCTTACTTACTGTCGAGTTGAAGGGACAGACGTAGGCTATTAATTGTAAGACAGTCTCGACTAACAAGACAATCAGACTTGTTTACTCACCTTCGAGTTGTAGGGACAGGCGTCAGTTGTTAACTGAAAGTAACATGCTGTCCCAACTAACAACACAACCAGACTTGTGTACGTACCCTCGTTTTGAAGGGACAGATGTAAGTTGTCGACTGTAAGACACCTGCTGTACCAACTAACAACACAACCAAGACTGCTTACTTACCGTCGAGTTGTAGGGACAAATGTATGCTGTTGACTGTAAGACAGCCCATGCTTACTTACCCTCGTTTTGTAGGGACAGGCATACGTTGTTGACTTAAGACGGCCCAGACTAATAACACAACCAAGCAATTTTTTTTGGCTTCGGGTTCCCAGCATGGTGGTTAGGCATTGAACCGCTACGGCCTCTGGAGTATTTATCCTTGTGGCTGCGGTTTGCATTCGCCTTTTCCTCATGTTGGACTGATAGTATATGGTTCCGTTGCCCTGCTACTGAGTGAGTGCGTGGCGCGACTCTGTGACCTGTGAAAGTCATGTGAAATGTTTTTACATCTGTCCGCGTTTGTTTGTACAGTGAACTGCATGTTCGGAACAATGGCTACCGGCTGTTGCTGATGTGAGTGATGTGCCTTTTTAGTTCACCTGTGCATTTTTCAGGAGAACCCTGGGAGTCGACGCTCGAGCTACCGAGTTCGTGCTTTGTGCGGCGGTTTCGGCGGGTCGCCTTGCGGAAAGAGACCGAGCCATGTGAGAAAGCCCGGGTCAATGAAGTCTTTCTGGTGACTGCCGATTCAATCGACGATGACCTGTAATTTTCGTGGATGACTTTTGTGCTGGCATTCTGGCGGCGGTATTACGCACAGTGTACCTGTGCGGGCTGTTGGATTGCCGAGACTCCTGTCTGTTCCACTTTTCACATTGGACAGTGAGGCACATTTTGTGTGATATTCACTGGCACAGAAACGGAGCATAATGGGGACCACTCTTTGCCGTGAAGTTGGAACCTCGACTAACTAACTAACAACCAAGCTTGCTTACTTACCCTCGTTTTGTAGGATCAGACATACATTGTTGACTGTAAGACAGCCCCGAATAACAACACAACCAAGCTTGCTTACTTACCTTCGAGTTGTAGGATCAGACATACATTGTTGACTGTAAGACAGCCCCGACTAACAACACAACCAAGCCTTGCTTACCTTACCCTCGTTTTTGTAGTATCAGACATACATTGTTGACTGTAAGACAGCCCCGACTAACAACACAACAAAGCTTGCCTTACTACCTTCGAGTTGTAGGATCAGACATACATTGTTGACTGTAAGACAGCCCAGACTAACAACACAACCAAGCTTGCTTACTTACCCTCGTTTTGTAGGATCAAGACATAACATTGTTTGACTGTAAGACAGCCCCGACCAACAACACAACCAAGCTTGCTTACTTACCTTCGAGTTGTAGGATCAGACATACATTGTTGACTGTAAGACAGCCCCGACTAACAACACAACCAAGCTTGCTTACTTACCTTCGAGTTGTAGGATCAGACATACATTGTTGACTGTAAGACAGCCCCGACTAACAACACAACCAAGCTTGCTTACTTACCTTCGAGTTGTAGGATCAGACATACATTGTTGACTGCTAAGACAGCCCGACTAACAACACAACCAAGCTTGCTTACTTACTTCGATGTTGGTAGGATCAGAACATACATTTGTTGACTGTAAGCACAGGCACCCGCACTAACAACACAACCATAGCTCTGCTTACATTACCTTCGAGTTGTAGGATCAGACATACCATTGTTGACTGTAAGACAGCCCCGACTAACAACACAACCAAGCTTGCTTACTTACCTTCGAGTTCGTCGGAATCAGGACATACATTTGTTGACTGTAAGACAGCCCCGACTAACAACACAACCAAGCCTTTGCCTTACTTACCTTCGAGTTGCTCAGGATCAGACACTACATCTGCTTAGACCTGTTAAGACAGCCTCCGACTAACAACACAACCAAGCTTGCTTTACTTACCCTTCGTTTTGTTTAGGATCAGACATACATTGTTGACTCGTTAAGACAGACCCCGACTAACAACACAACCTAAGCTTTGCTTACTTACCTTCCGAGTTTGATAGGATCAGACATACATTGTTGACTGTAAGACAGCCCCGACTAACAACACAACCAAGCTTGCTTACTTACCCTCGTTTTGTAGGAATCAGACATACATTGTTGACTGTAAGACAGCCCGACTAACAACACAACCAAGCTTGCTTACTTACCTTCGAGTTGTAGGATCAGACATACATTGTTGACTGTAAAACAGCCCCGACTAACAACACAACCAAGCTTGCTTACTTACCTTCGAGTTGTAGGATCAGACATACATTGTTGACTGTAAGACAGCCCCGACTAACAACACAACCAAGCTTGCTTACTTACCTTCGAGTTGTAGGATCAGACATACATTGTTGACTGTAAGACAGCCCCGACTAACAACACAACCAAGCTTGCTTACTTACCTTCGAGTTGTAGGATCAGACATACATTGTTGACTGTAAGACAGCCCCGACTAACAACACAACCAAGCTTGCTTACTTACCCTCGTTTTGTAGGATCAGACATACATTGTTGACTGTAAGACAGCCCCGACTAACAACACAACCAAGCTTGCTTACTTACCCTCGTTTTGTAGGATCAGACATACATTGTTGACTGTAAGACAGCCCCGACTAACAACACAACCAAGCTTGCTTACTTACCTTCGAGTTGTAGGATCAGACATACATTGTTGACTGTAAGACAGCCCCGACTAACAACACAACCAAGCTTGCTTACTTACCTTCGAGTTGTAGGGACAAATGTAAGTTGTTTACTGTTAGACACATGCTGTACCAACTAACAACACAACCAAGCTTGCTTACTTACTGTCGTTTTGTAGAGACAGACGTATGCTGTTGACTGTATTGACTGTAAGACACACGCTGCCCCAACTAACAGCACAACCAAACTTGTGGTGGATACTTGCATCTTGTTACTTCGTGTCAATTTCTCCGCAAGGTCTGAGGAAGTAAATGGGAAATTATTGAGAAAAAGGCAGATGACGACAGAAGTAGTGAAGATTCTGTTAATTAAGGTTAATTAAGGTGGGATACTCCAACTGACAATTATTTTCTTAACAGGTAAAGAGATGTAGAGAGACAAACATAACGACAAACTGATAGACCGATCAGTCTGACGACAAACAGACTGATTGATGTATGAATCGATATGTAAATACATAGGTTGATCGATAGTTTGGTGGATTGAAGGATGGGTGCTTGGATGGATGGATAGGTGTGGAGGTGGATCGATTAGTTGGAGAATGGATGGATGAATAGATGGGTGAATGGACGTTTATAAAATATTTTAAAAGTCTTTGCTGAGTGTTACCATGTGTTCACCGTATATTCTCCAGGATTTATTTTAGATGCTTTAATTGTTCGTGTGGTATTTCGTCGTTCTATTCCTAAGAACTGACAACGAATTCCTGAAAGAGGATAATGAAACTAGAAAGTTATATACAACAATAAGAAAGAGACAAACAGCTTTTTTTGCTCATGTGATGAGAAGAGAGGCGTTCGAGAACATAGTGACAACTGGAAAGTTCGAGGGGAAGAGAGACAGAGGCAGACCACGAGAAATGATGCTGGATAAATTGCGACGGTGACATGGAGGAATATCAACGGCAGAGTTGATCCAGAAAACCAAAGACCGAGATCTGTGGAGAGTCATGAACGCCTACGCCAGTCGGTATGGCACTTGATGATGGTGATTCTATAAGTTACATAGTCTTGTTCAGATGTAGTTGGGATTCATATTGTGAACGCTTCCTTCTTTCTGGATACGCTATCTTGAGCTTCATTGTTCCGCCATACTGTTTTTAATCTTTTGTCTTGCCCTGCTTTCCACATTTGTTTTCCAGTATGTCGAGCACGGCAGCCTTGAAAATTGTCTATTCGTTTCTAAACTTGAGTAATCATCAGAGATGTTCTTATGTAACTTTGTGATTTCTTGTTGGAATTCGTCTTGGATCATGTTTTCCTGAAGCCTCCTATAACGGATGACGTCTGTTGTTACGATTTTGTTTCTGATTTGCCAGTATGTTGAATTATTTTTTTTTCTCTCTTATAACCGGTTTATAATCAGTATCGGTGTCTGTAATAACGGTAATAATTGTGACAATTGTGATAACTGTGATGATAATAATAATAATAACAATCCGGGAAGGTTAACCTGGTCAACAAATGCCCGCAAAAGTCGGATGTGACGGCGTAACGGCGCAAGAACACAGCTCTGCCGTAAATAGGCATAACGCAATCACGACCGAAAAGAAAAAAAAAAGAAAAAACTCCGGATGAACGCAGAAGAAGAAGATAATAACAATAATGTTGTTGATGATAATAATAATTATGGTAATGATGATGATGATGAGGATTATGATGATGTTGATGATGATGATGATGATGATGATGATGATGATGATATAATAATACTAATAATAATAATAATAATAATAATAATAATAACAATAACAATGATGTCTTTCACTATTTACAACATGATTGTAGCAAGTCGTAGCCCATACATGTGCAGGCCATGATGGGAACGGCCAAGAATCGATCTCTCGCTGTCCGCCCCTTCTTCTTTGTTCAGTGTTTTCACTTGTTAATTTTTGTACCACGTTTCCTCTCCGAGCGGAGATCGGCGTGGCCGAATGGATCAGAGCGCTTATTCTTAAATATACGGTGTGCTGATTTCGAGGTAGCGGGTTCAACCCTTACACCGGTCATTTGGACTGAAAAGGAATTAGGAAGTTGATTTCTCGTCCTTGACTTGGGGACGTAAATTACAAGTACCTCTGAAGTCGGAGTATGCTGCTGGCGAGGGACACTGGCATTAGGGAAAGCTTATCCACATGCAAAAATCAGCCCAGTACACCAGCAGAAGAAGAATGTGTATCGACTACGTTTGAGTTCACAAAAGAGCGAACGCTAATAAATAATTTTTTCCCCCGCGTTTCCGTCCTGTTTCAGGATATTGCGGTCAACATCAGCATCTTTCAGCTATATCTTGATTCCTAGGCTAGATTACGCTCATCAGCACGCCACGACTTTCTGAGCGACCGGCTCCATAGTCTCATAAGTCACTGGCGCGACTCGAACCACTTCTAATTCTCGTGCGCTCACGTCAACCACGAGAGTATTCGGGGTTAACGGAGAAAGCTGCTAACTCCTCGGCCAGGGAGCAGGCGCTTAAAAATAATACTTCGAGGAAATGTTTCTTCTTCTTGATCTACAATATTCGAAGAACTTTTAAGAAAATTTCATTTAATATCCGTATTATTTGTTTACAATTACGAAATAATCTATGACTCACGTCTGTATTATTCTTCCAACATAGTGATAAATATTGATTTCCAATGTTTGGTGTGCAGCAACGACGATGATGATGATGATAATGATAATAACAATATAATATATCGGGAATTCTTACAAATAGTCACAGATTCACCTTGCTACCAAGCAATGTCCAGCTACACAGCATGGGAATCATTTTTATAACTGAACTTAGGCCCCGGTCTTGTCCTAAAACTAAGGTATCAGTTTTCATATCAGACAGCAAGATATAATTAACTCATTACATCATCGTGCGCTTAAGCAGAACTATGTGCGGATTGCACAGGTGTGCCAGCACAGAATCGTGTTTTGCGACACGACTTCGATTTTGGTTTTCTAACTAACAACGGGTTCCGTGGACGGTCAGAGTAATTGACTACAAATGTCCATGGACGGTCAAAGTAACACATATCTTCTTAATATATAAAAATATGTTCACAGTATAGTGAAAAATATGATCTGGGGAAATTACACATCCTTTTCGCACACCTCTCTGATACCGAACTATTTTATGATCAATATTTATGGCAGCTTGCTGTTTCCAGTATATATTTCTTACAAGTCTAAGAACTTTCCCATCAATTTGTAGATCTGCACGCATCTTCATGATGTTGACATGTCTTACTTTTTCGGAAGCCTTTGTGTAGTCAATGAAGCAAACATGTGGGTCTTAGTTTGCTTCTATTGGGGCGAAAGGGGGGGGGGGGTGTTGGTGGGTAGGGGTATGTATGGTGTTGGCTGGTGAGGGATGTTTGGGTGTTGGTAGGTGGGGGTGTGTATCGGTGGGTGTGTTGGGGCGTGTGTAGGGGGAGTGGGGGATGTTTGTATGCGTGGGAGATGTGTGTGGGTTGGGGTTACATGTGTGTGGGTGGGGACTTATGTGTGGTTGGTCGGGTGTGTGGATGGATGTGAATTGTGTGGGTGGGTGGGAAAATGTGTGTGCGGATGGGAAGATGTGTGAGAGGGTGAGGGATGTTAGTGTGGGTTGGTGCGGGATGTGTGTGTGGGCGGGTTATGTGTATGTGGTTGGGGGTGTGTGGGTGGGTGGGTGGAGCATGTGTGTGTGGGCGAGTTTGTGTGGGTTGGGGTATGTGTGAGTGGGGAGTTGTGTGTGGGTGGGGATGCTTGTGTGGGTGGGTGCGAGATGTCTGGGTTGGTGAGGGGATGTGTGAGTGGGTGGAGGGATGTGTGGTTGGTGGGGGATATGCGGTGGGTGGGGGTGTGGGTATGGGTGGGTTATGTGGTGAGTGGGTGAGGGATGTGTGTGTGTGGAATTGTCTGGGATGTCTATGTTGAAGAGGTGGGGGTGGTGGAGGTGTGCCACATAACATGATAATATGCATTGTTTATGCTTACAACATTCATTTGACAATGTTTCTTTTCCCCTACCTGAATGTATCATGCGCTGTTGATGAATGAAAGATAAGTGATTGGAAGGGCAGAATGTAAGACGGGCCTACGTACCCAATTTGTAACCCTTTTAAAATAAAGTTTAGTTCAATTCAATTCAATTCAATGCAATTCAATTCTATTGAACGCTCAGTTAACTTTACCATCATATACACAGCATTTACTGTGCCCTTACCTTCTAGGAATCCACATTGTTCTCCTATTTCGGGTTGTATTTATTCCTAAATCATTGCATGCGAATTCTTCGTGGTGTGTCTCATTACACTAATTATTCGATGATGATCACATTCAAGGCTCCTGATTTCTTCGGGATTGCAAGAAATATAGAATTACATGATTCTTCTTCTTCTTCTTCTTCTTCTTCTTCTTCTTCTTCTTCTTCTTCTTCTTCTTCTTCTTCTTCTTCTTCTTCTTCTTCTTCTTCTTCTTCTTCTTCTTCTTCTTCTTCTTCTTCTTCTTTTCTTCTTCTTCTTCTTCTTCTTCTTCTTCTTCTTCTTCTTCTTCTTCTTCTTCTTCTTCTTCTTCTTCTTCTTCTTCTTCTTCTTCTTCTTCTTCTTCTTCTTCTTCTTCTTCTTCTTCTTCTTCTTCTTCTTCTTCTTCTTCTTCTTCTTCTTCTTCTTCTTCTTCTTCTTCTTCTTCTTCTTCTTCTTCTTCTTCTTCTTCTTCTTCCTCTTCCTCTTCCTCTTCCTCTTCTTCTTCTTCTTCTTCTTCTTCTTCTTCTTCTTCTTCTTCTTCTTCTTCTTCTTCTTCTTCTTCTTCTTCTTCTTCTTCTTCTTCTTCTTCTTCTTCTTCTTCTTATCTACCTTCCCCATGGACTTCTAAATGTTTTCGACCACCACATGTTGTGTAACTGGCCACAGCAATCAACACTTGTTTGTTTCTGTTCACATGTCAGCAGGCGCGGGGCACACACTTTTCTCGTGTTCCATCTGTTGTGTAAAATTCTAAAAACTGTACTCGTACTCAGTTCTGCTGAAACCGATATCTCTGCAATTGTCATTATCCTATCCTGGTCTATGATTTTCTTCACTTTTGCAGCATCTGCATCATTGCACTCTGAGGACTGTCGTCCTGATCTTGGCAGATCAGCAACTTCGGAACGGCCACACTTAAGCTGCAAACACAAATATTTTACAGAAGCATACGAAGGACAGACTTCCTCAAACACTGGCTCCCCATCTCCCTGTGTATTTCTGTAGGTGTTTTACCATGTAACATCAAGAATTTTATCACATGCCTGGCGTCCGATTTCTCTATTGTTCTGACAAACCGTTGGATGTGCAGATCTGTTCAATAGGGTGTGTTGTGCCATACACCATATCAGGAAAACCAGTTGAGGTGGAAATTCATAATTCATATGTCCATTCAAAAATTGAATGCGCTATACATGTGCCAAATTTCAATTTTCTCCGCCTACTCCTTCATGGTCAGGCTAAAGACTTATGAGAAGCCCCTTGTATGTAAAATATAATCTTTCTCTATTATGACTTATGAGAAGACCCTTGTATGTAAAATATAATCTTTTTCTATTATGACTTTGTCATTTTTTTAAAATTTTAGACAACACGTTGATCTGCGTTCTTTTCTTAGTGATGCCATTAATTCTTTTGTGCATTAATTGTGTATGCCGGGTATTGTGTTGGTTTTCAATGCACCTTAATTTTAATGTTTTCTTTACGTGGATCAAATATTTTGGAAACACATCAAATCTCTCATAAAATTTCACAATTTTTGACTTTGAAATCGGCCAAAGGCCTTACTGTAATCTATGTTATTCACCAAGGTATTGGTAAAGGTATTGTTCTTGTAACTGAAAGTGATATCCTTGTTCTTGGTATTGGTCCTGTACATCTGCCGTGGTAAAATCCCGCCTCTACTTCTTGTCTTTTATTTTCTGCCTTCCTGCTTCATGACGTTGCTAATGATGGAAATATTAAAGTGAATGAACATGCATATGTGAGTTAGAGGATCGTAATTCCAACAGTCAGAGCGAATGCATCAATACCTTACTCATTGACATCAAAGCAGTTTGAATGTTCCCTTGTCTCGCTGAAAGCTGTCGCCCGTCGCCTTTACTTGCGGGTAGATGTTCCCTTGTCTCGCTGAAAGCTGTCGCCCGTCGCCTTTACTTGCGGGTAGATGTTCCCTTGTCTCGCTGAAAGCTGTCGCCCGTCGCCTTTACTTGCGGGTAGATGTTCCCTTGTCTCGCTGAAAGCTGTCGCCCGTCGCCTTTACTTGCGGGTAGATTTTTCTTTACTTCCTTGGTACCCCTGTTAGGCTCGACGGACCTGCAAGACAAGATAAAACACCCGCGTCGATGGAGTTTCGAACACACACTCACCGAACGGGCAGACAGGCGTGCTAGCGACTCCACTACCGCGACATCCGCATCGGAACTGAGTCACACGCTTTTTGTAGATCAGAATAGGCAAAGCCCATCGATCCACAGACTCCAACATGACTTGCACTATATTTACTGGCGTCGTTTGGTGAAACAGGCGACGCATTGCATACCAGTTCAGTTTCGTCTTTTCACAAACTTTGGCTATCCCCGTCTACTATACTCATTTACGTAACTCTTTCTTGTGTTGTGCTAACGGAAACACAGACACTGATTACGTAGCTGCTATATTTCAGGTGGGCCCGATTTGGAGAGTTCAGATATGACTGACACAGAGATATTTGGCGTAGCTTTCAAAGATGTGTTTACTTTAATAGAAAGTTGGACTGTCTGGGTGAATAAATGGTATGTGTTACCTTGTTTCAGTTCAGTTGCACTGTTAACAGGGGTGATTATCTGATATCATGTCTTGGTTGTTTAGACTCTGATAAACTTATAACGGTATTTAACTACTTAGCAGGGTGAAGTTAGATTAAACAATAAATTGTCGTGGGTTTTCAATTCGGCCCAACTTACAATAGTTACCAAGATTGCCTTGGGAAGAAAGGGCGACCGGCATCCTGCTGGTCACATCCCGCACCAAATGTCGATTGGTCTATACAAATATGGGTCTGGCACAGTGTGCCCGATGTTCCTTTGTGTATAAAAAGGTTCTTTACTGTGTTGGTTATCCACCATTGGGTAAACGAATGCATCGACGACAATAGCAACAAGGCTGTAAACACAATACTGAATTGGTCGGCTGCAGAGAATTTCATGTCGACCGTGCGTAGCCGATCCCTGAATATCGATACATCTTATAAGATCGACAGCAGATGACCAGACCATGGTTCGAGCCGATGTTATTAAAGCCCTTAGAGAGATTTAAATATTGAGCACAACCCACTACTGGCAACGCCGATCGCATTCTGGTATGAACCTAAGGCCTATCCACGTCAATATGGAAGCACTATACTCGAGTTTCGCCCTCGTTTGAGCTCGTCAGTAGTGCATATCCCTGACCGGATCCGGAAACAGTCCCGGATCACGCGTGTGAAGCGGGTGTGTAACCACGCGGCATGCACTGGACACACCAAATTATCACAGCAGAATATCACAACGCTACCCATCGTAGGCTATGCTCAAGATTGCCCAATCGCCGCGACCGACGTCCGTCAATCGATGGGACCCGAACGATCAGGACTTCTCACTGGTTCGGGTCCCATCGATTGACGGACGTCGGTCGCGGCGATTGGGCAATCTTGAGCATAGCCTACGATGGGTAGCGTTGTGATATTCTGTTGTGATAATTTGGTGTGTCCAGTGTGTGCCGCGTGGTTACACACCCGCTTCACACGCGTGATCCGGGACTGTTTCCGGATCCGGTCAGTGATATGCACTACTGACGAGCTCAAACGAGGGCGAAACTCGAGTATAGTGCTTCCATATTGACGTGGATAGGCCTTAGGTTCATACCAGAATGCGATCGGCCTTGCCAGTAGTGGTTTGTGCTCAATATTTAAATTTCAAATCCCGAAACAACCACATAATACTTAGAGAGAGGTCGAGAGCGGAGGAATTTAACGCCAGTGAATGCGATTGTCCACTTAGACCAGGGGTCACCAAGCGTATTTCACAGCGGGCCGGATAACTGACAAAATTACGCACGCGGGCCGCATAATCATTATGTCCAATACTTGTTTGATTGATTGATTAATTGATTTAGGAACCGACATCACAGCATTCGGGACATTCCCATAAGCGCTCCGTCCCCATCCTCAGCAACCAGCGAAGAGTTCCAACACTAATAGTTCCAGTAGCAATCTGATTATATGTCCGTCTCGCCTTTCCTCTGAGCGTCGAGCGTCGGCCAGATCCCCTCGTCACTCCTCGCTGCCTCATTCTAACCAGACCATGGTGATCCATTTGCTCCTCCGAGGTGTACACGTGCTCCCACAAGGCTGCAACCACATCTGCCTTGTCATGCATCAATACTCCACCAAGTTTTGCCGAGCCAGCCAATCTGTCCGCCTGTTCATTCCCCAGCACACCGGCATGCCCAGGAGAAAAGATCCAGGTGATGCTTGCTACCCGTGACCTCCGAAGCGAAGCAAGCCACTCTGCACGAAGCTTGCCTGTTCTCACCCTTCTCAGCATGCTTTCTGAGTCAGTTACAATCACAATATGTGTATGTATCGTGTTTTCTATCCAGCGGAAAGCTGCACTGACCGCCTCCACCTCCATTCTTAAGCTAGATGTAGTGTCATCATACGCCAGGCTCTCCTGCACCAAACGCCGACCATTAGTTTTTGCCAAGAACCCCCAGGCACTTCTCCTACCTCTCAACACCGACCCATCCGTGTAGATAATCACATCACCCGGGCGAGAATTTTCCTGAATTAGTTGCTGAATTTCCACTTCCGTGGCCCCTGCTGGCCACTCCCTGCACTCCCTGCTCAATGTGATTATAACTCTGCACAAGTCTGACTGCACGGCTGGCACTCTAACCCACTCCTCTCCTCGCCTGATGTTCTCCAAGGGGCACACCTTGTCTGATCGTATCCTCCGCCTGAGCCATCCATGATTTCCCTCTTATCAGTCTCTGACCCTTAACTACGTCCAGCGCCTCATGCAACGGGTGATCTGTGTCTGCAGCTACTCTGAGGTATGCCTTCGCTTTGATCACCTTGTGCCTACCAGCAACAGTAGGCAGACCAAGGATGTAACGCATGTACACTACTGGGGTGTCTCTGGTGCATCCCAGAATGACCCGCATAGCTTCATTCTGTATGCGCTCTAATTTCACCAGATGACTCTTTGAGACAGTGAGCAGTCCTAGTCCATAATCAATCACTGAGAGGATCAAGTGCTGGTATAGTGTGAAGAGCATTCTCTGCTCTGTGTCCATTGCAGCCATAGTTTTAAGTGCATTGAGTCCCTTTTGAGATCTTGTCACAACCGTCTCCACATGGTCCTTGAAGGACAGGACTCCTGTCAAATGTGATTCCCAGATACTTCAGTTTGTTCTCTCTGTTGACGCTTCTACCATCTATCGTGAGGCTTGGGGCATCATCTCTCACAATCCTGTTGTCCAGAGAGCACCACAACACAGCCGCCTTTTCCGGGTTGATGACAGCACTCATTTCAGTGCACCAGTCAATCACTTTGTCTACTGTAGCTCCTGGGCTGTTTGATCCCTATTTCTCCCCTGCCTGTATGCAAGAATATCATCTGCAAATGTTAGAATCCTTCCAACCCCTGGTGCTTCTAGGTATGCAATCTTGCTCGTATGTCCAATACTTGCAAGCCAGAACGAATGCTCTGGGGAAAAAGACGAAAATCTTGGTTTATCATTCCACGTTAATCATGGGTGAGTGGCGTGCAACGCACACACACACACACACACACACACACACACACACACACACACACACACACACACACACACACGCACGCACACACACCACACACACACACACACACAACAAAACAAAAACAAAACCAAGGACAACCAAGATATTTCTTTACTTAAAAAAGTTCATTTTTCAGTTCATTCGTGTGGGATGTGAAATCGACTAAAAATGACAACTTCGACAGCCAGGTAGGATCTCATAAGTGTGAATCAGCTTTATCTTTTTCAGTGAGGACAATCATATATTTCGTTTCGGAGCTTATAAACACGAAACATGACTTTACCGCAGCTGAGCCACCTCACAGATGTGTAATAAGGCACGTCACAGAATTCAGAATCAATTTCTTCAAGAAAAGCCTGGAACTGACGGCGATTAAGTGCATGTCCCCGAATGAAGTTCATAGCAGAAACGACTGGTTTCATTACACAAGAAATATCTCAGTCTTTCCCACAGTGTGCTTGCTGGTGTATAATGCAGTGGATTAAAAGAGCGCCCGGAATATGGAAATCTTCTAACTGAATCTTGATCTCTCCCACCAGACTCTTCCTCACTCCAGCCATATTTTTGCCTCCATCAACTCTAACACCTTGAAGCTGATTCCACTGAAGATTATAGTCTTACAACATGTTTTGCACCTCCACGAAAATGTCTTTTCCAGTTGTTGTTCCATGCATTCTACAAACGAATGACAACTCTTCAGTTATCTGAAAGTCCAAATTGACACCTCGAATGAACACGAGAAGTTATGACGTACCGGAGCGATAAGTAGACTCATCCAGCGACAGAGATTACCACATGTTCCTAGCTTTCTCGCGTATCTGTAACACCATGTTCTCTCCAAGTTCTTCTGTTCTCCGCACAACTGAACTTGCCTAAAGGTTGATAGTTCCAAACAAATCGATTTTGGCAGGACACAGTCATTTGCTGCTTCTATCATACCCTCAATGATGAAGTTGTCGTCAGTAAACGGTTTTCATCGTTCTGCCATCTTATGCACTATTTTGTAACTTGTACGAGTGACAGATTCATTTTCAGGCAAACTTTTTCGAGAAAACATTTCTTTGTGTTTCTAAACCACGTTTTATTGACTCATATTTCTCAGAGCGTAACTTTCCAGAAAAAAATTAACATGTTGATAGATGTTTTGTTTTATAGTGTCGCCGAAGATTATACTCTTTCAAAACGGCAACACTTTCGCTGCATATTACACAACTGGTTTTCCGGTCCTTTGTTTCCACAAAGTTTCCACTTTACTCACCATTCTTCATGGAAAACGCGACACTCGGCGTCTACTTTTCTTTTCTTAAGGTTCTTTCTATGACTTCAGTGTCAAGGATCTTGTCTTGCCATTTAATCTTTAATATCTTCCTAGGGCAGACTGTGTAGAAGTGGTTTAATTTCCTAGCATTTCGTTGATAAACAGTCCAGGTTTCACAAGCATATAGCAGTCTATATAATACGGCTGTTTTGTAGACTTTCAACTTTGTTTGCAGGCTTATTCTATTTCTGTCCCACACATTCTTGTACAGTCTGCCAAAGGCCGCACTGGCCTTGGAGATCCTTGCATTCACTTCGTCATTAATTGTGGCAGCACGTGACACAGTGCGACAACACTTAGTCTATGACCATCCACTTTTATATTCGGCACGATATGATTAATCCTTGGAGCTCGCTGGTACATGACTACTGTCTTCTCCAAGTTGATATTGAGCCAACAGTTGGCAAAGGCATATGAAACAGCTCAAATATTGTGTTGCATGTCTGCCTCTGAGTTTGCATATATAACGCAATCATCAGCAAACAGGAGCTCTCTGACGGTGTCGCTGTTAGTTTTGGTTTTAGCTTTCAGCTTTCTGAGATTGGACAACTTTCCATCCCTGCGGCTAGTCGATGTCTATTCCAATGTCGTTGTTTTCGAAGGTATTCGTGAGCATAGCTGAAAACATGAGGCTGAACAGTGTTGGTGCCAGAACACAGCTTTGCTTCACTCCATTGGTGATAGGAAAAGGCTCAGATAGTTCACCATTTTCCTGTACTCTCGCCTGCTTACCATCATGAAATAACCGCACTATTTGGACAAACTTTCGTGGACAGACATATTTCGCCATAATCTTCCACAGCCCTTCTCTGCTGACTGTATCAACAGTCTTGGTAAGACCAATGAAAGTGGAGAACATTTCGGAGTTTTGTTTCCTGACATTTCTCCAGCAGCTAAATTACGTCAACAGGAAGAAGACCTTGCTCAATCAGTGCTGTTCGTCTCTCCGGGCCCGACACACCGTCTCTATTATCAAGCAGGGTGAATACATTCCAAGTTCCGATGGTTAAGGGAATATAGTTTGCTTTTTTAGCTTTTCCCGTTCTTACTTTGTTTGTCGACCGCAGTATAGGGTACTGTGACATATTGGAAGTTGGAAGCAGTACCCACCTCGACTTACCCCACAATGAAGTATTGCTATGAGGATGGGACTGAGTTCATTTGGAGGGGATGGGTCTTTGGAAGCCAAAGTGTCCCATAATAGCTCTGGAAATCTAGGGGTTTCCCCAGGAAAATTAATTTCTTCCCTCCAAAATCTTCCTTCCCGAAAAGAGAAACTTAGTTAGCTCGAGAGTCCCCCACCTATGATCATTTTCCCTTTTAGGTGAAATGGTCACAGGAATTAATAAAATGTAAAGTTCCCTTTTCTGAGTAACCTGGAACCTGGGAGATTACAATAGGTCAGAATTTAGCTGTCTATTAGTGTTTACCCAGTCACCTGTAGTTCCAGATACTACCTTTATGTGAAGTAGTTTCACTAACTAAACACATAGATAATAAAATGTTTTGTTACACCACAATGGACTTGACAGAAGAATGTAGAAACAATTAATTTGGTTTATTAATCAAAATAAAAAACCTGTAGAAGTAAACCAGTGATGCATTATGACAAATGAACAAAACCCATTTGTTTCCAGAATAATGTTCTAAGACACAATGGAGATTAGAACTCCTGAAAGATCTCATGGCAGTTCTGGCATTTCATCACTGGACCATCCTTCTGATTTCCTAACAAAGTCTCTGCACTACACAAATGTTCTGTTTGTGAACTTTCAGTTAATTTATAAGTGAAAACTTGGAATTAAACAGTCTACACCCAATCAGTTCTGGAAAGGTTCATAAAATGCTCTCCTTTCTGGAAGTTCTTGAATTATATGAATGAATAACTGATTGTAACAGTCCTTCCTTATAAAATTGTCTATCAGACTTCAGCCATGATATTAAAAATTTGCAAGTCTCTTGTGAATGATAAAATTGATCCTAATGATCTTATAAAAGTCTTCAATTCAAATTATGTCACTTCTCCATGAAGCAAAGATAAGTTGGGCAATGGAGATTCTTAGATCAGGGAACTCCTGACAACAGATCTCTGGTGCACCTAATTCTTACTGAACTGCTCATGATTTGCAGTCCCCTGGTACCTTATTGGACAGTGATCTGCAACTCTGGATCATGACATTCTGCGAACACCGCCATCCTCACCTGAGGTGGATAAACATGGTGAACACATTTATATCTAGCCAAAGGATGATGATTCTCCAGTGGACAAGAATGAAAAGGGTTTACAGACATGAGGTACAGAAGGTAGCAGATTCAGGAAGTACCTACAAGTTAAGAGCTACAGTGTGTCTCCTTGTACTGGCATTAGACATCAGCAATTATATTGGGCAAGCTTTCTTTTTACTGCACTTGTACCTAATGACCTGTTGGCTGATGTTCTCACAGAGGACACAGACACAGTGACTGACAAGGCTAGAAAAGAATGATGAGATGTACCCAGCATATCTGATCCCTATATAGTAATGGAACAGAATAGGATGATTGTTCATCTCATACATATTAACTCATGTTACCAATCAGTGCTGCCACCATTGATTTAGTCTGCCTGGATACTTTCCTGTTTATACCCTCTCACCTCTTCTGTCATTTCCTTTACTTACTTCTTCTGACACTGGGATGATATTTCCCCTTGACAGTTTAGAAGTGCTTATGCATGAAAGCATATTATGTCCTTTACTTACTCGGTCAAACAGGGTGATGGTTTAATAAACTACATTCCACATGTTGCATCAAAGTAATAATGTAAAGAAACATACATTAAATATTTCACTCTAAAGTTAATATAAGTAACATATAATTGGTATGAATGTGGAGGTCTATGTGAAATGGTCCTTTTGAGGATTTACACTGCCTCTCATTCAATAACACACATACATATATACAGAGTGAAAGAAAGATGAGACACCACATTGTACTCATTCTCTCAAACTAACACCATTCTTCTTTTATTCATTCACTTGAGTGCCGGTGTTGGTCTGTTAGCTGGACTGTGGTTCGTCAGAGTGCTAAATGCTTGTTCGAATAAATCACAGCAGTATAAATGCTGGACCAGTCATGGATGCTAAACAGTTACACACACATTCTGTCTTCACTCCACGAACATATAAGATAAGAGGTAGAGTCTTTCATTCCTCCTTCTCACATTCGCGTGTGTTGGCGGTTCGCTGTGGATTGCAACTAAGGCGACACCTAGCACACAGATCATAGTTTATCTTGTACTAAACCTGCTCTGAACACAGTCAGCAAGCCAGTGGGATCTAGACTCAAGAATAGGAAACAGTCTGGGCATAATTGAGCCTCTTTTCACTGCTTAAGACATAGTGATTGTACAGCAACTCTTCTGGAAACGAAAGATAGAGGGCGTCAGATATCTACATCAGCGCTGGCAGAGAGTAGCCATCTTGGGACTGGTTGAAAGTTGGTTTCGATCTTCTAATAGAAGAATAAACATATATATTCGTGCCGGAACTTACACACACACACACTCTCATACTTAAAGCTTTACCTGACTCAGAAATAAACAAACTCAGGCATAATTTCGTCTGAAGCTTTCCTTCTGAATCAGGATGAGGGACATACAGAGACCTAAACCCCATCTGGATGCTTTGCCGGTCGCTCTGCAAGTGCTTGAAATCTAGCGTCGCTGGACCCAAAACATTTCGCGGGCGACGCGATTATTCTAGGTTAACCAATGAACAGAACGGGCTTAGACCACATGATCTGTCCATCATTGGGTGTCACAGCTATTAATACTGTTGACGCCACATTCCTAGCATTCCAATTCTCCCTAGTGCAAACCTTTAGTGAGAAGTGTGTTTTGAAATTGTGATGTGCAGCAGTGAACAAGACGGAGTGCGCAATCATGCGACAGGTACCCACCAACCGCGGCTAGCTGGTTAGGTAATGATGGAGCAGACAGTGTTTAGGACACCTTTTCTAACCTTTTCCTCATGCTATGGAGGTAAGCAGTGCTTTCCTATAGAGGGCTGCTCAGTCGCTCAGAGGGCTGCTGAATTCTATAGCTGCTCCAGTCAGTAGAAGACGACGATATGGCTTGAGCCACCTGTGTGCAGGTCTGCGACTACGGCTGCCAGCGTACCCACGCTTGTCGCTTCGTCGCTCGCCCATCGCCACAGGGCTTGAAGGTGATAGATGAAGTTAGATGAAGAATGACTTGCACGATGAATTGTATTAGAGTGAGGAAGAGTTACTCAATTCGTCCACCACACTCTCTCGCTTGAGTCCATCTGAATCCAGTGGCAAGACAAGTCAAGACGACTGGAGACGAATACAGGTGCCGTGGATGACCAGGGTTCTCTACGTACCTTGGCGTGCTTATCAAGTTCCAAGACTCTTTGCAGGTAAACGCCGTCTTACCCGTTGAATCATAAATGATTTCTTCCGCGCAGTCTGCCGAATCCTGTCTTCACATGCTGGGTAGGCATACCCTAGTTCACCTATTGGGTTGACACCAAATCGGCTACCCGCGGCCTGGTTTAGCCAGCCTGTCACAGCTGTTGCCCGGGGGTTGGCTGCTGTCACATGCTGACAGCTACTAGGAGCCACGGACGTGAGCTGGATGTCAGGCTTGGACCAGTGGGGTATAGGCCTTGAAAAGGGCATGACAGTCATTGTCAGAGCCTAGCTATGTAGCAACATCGTTACGGCACCCGGCGGACAAGAGTTGTCGGCTGGCAAGATTGCTACCTGACACGCGACCAGCGGTAAGGCTGACGACAGACGCACGCAAGCCACGTGACCCCACCAGAGGCAGTGGGCAGTGTGCGTGATAGCTCAGACCGAGCTGGGACAGGAGACTGGAAGGACATGTGTGACGAGAGCAAGGCGTTTGTGTGAATCTCCGTGGTTGAAAGCCGAACGACTGATATCTTGAGCGTCAGACCTATGAGCTGTATTGTGGTTGTGAGTTATATATTGTAGATCGTTGTAATTATCGTTCTGTATTTAATGTGGCAATAAATCCATAGAACTTGTGTTGCTGTGTCTTACGTCGAATCACGTTATACTTGTACTGTCTCACACGTGTTAGCCAACGAGCCGAATATAAGATTCTGACATGTGTGGACGTGGGTTGCTCGTCTTTGTTTAAGAACCTAATATATTTAGACGTGTGCTGCTCGTCTTTGTTATTTAAACTATAATTCTTGTACGTGTAAAATTTGTCAAGGTTATAGTGATGTACTTGTGATCGGAAAAGTCTCAGTGTGATCCATTAATACATTGTTTAAATATGTTTAAAACTATTAGTAAATGTGCAGTACATATTGTTTGATCCTGTAAACGTGTAAAACATTTGTGATTTGTGAAACTTGTCACCGTTTGACCTTGTCGACATTGTGATTTTGTCGCCATTTGACCTTGTCGCCATCTTGTAAACTTGATGTCTATGTCCTTACTGAATGTCATCTTGATGTAAGTGATGTGTCATCAATGTTATTGAGTGTTCAAATACAGATAGATTGTCTTTGTTGTATTGAGTTTGTGGAACGCAAAGAGTTTTGGAAAGTGTGTAACTTCTGTTGAAAGAAACACTGTTGACGACAAATTTACGACATACAATTACACTCGACGCCATCCAAACCAAATCAACACTTAGTGACTTGCAGGCACACACCAACAAATAGACACTAACTTATTTCTCTCCAAAAACAAAGCAGGTTTTTGCGTACCATCCATAACCTTGCCGTAGAGGTCATTAGTGGTTCCGAAGTACGACCCTACAGTTTTTCTAGCCCGTTTGTCCTACCATTCTTCACCGTATCCAAGGGCACTTGAGTATATTTTTCTTCACTTTAACTTTACGTATGCATTAGTGGGCACGCATCGTATAGTCAAATCAATTGTAATTTGTTTTTTCTACTAACCATTTACAACATATTTTGTGTGGTTGATTTTCATTAACGTATTTTTCCATCATGTCGTCATTATTTGATTTCATCGATATGGGGTTAAAATTGAAGTTAGAAGGTGATGAATTAACAAAATGGAGTGAGAATAAATACGCAGAATACCTACTTGTTCAAGAAAAAGCTGCCGAACGCGATGAAAGAGCAGCAGAAAGAGCTCTAAAACAGGCAGAGATTGAAAAGGCTGCCAAGCAAGCAGAGGCAGAAACAGCCTTAAAACAGGCAGAGATTGAAAAAGCTGCCAAGCAAATAGAGGCAGAAACAGCATTAAAGCAAGCCGAAGTAGAAATGGCTGCAAAGACAAAGCAAGCTGAGATAGACAGTGAACTTAAGAAAGCAGAAATAGCAGCTCAGAGTAAGAGAGAAGAACTAGAATTACAGTTGAAAATGAAACAACTTGACACTGAGACTGCGATGAATAAAGAGTCAAAGAAATCTGAAAGACTGGAAAAAGAAAACCAGTATAAGAAGTATCAAGGTATCGTACGTAACTATACCTCGGGTGACTGCATAGTAGCCTTTACCCAAAATTTTGAGACGTTAATGGAACATTACCAAGTTCCACTTTCGGAATGGAATATTCTATATATGAGGAGTCTATCTGGGGAACCTCTTAAAGTCATTGAAACCATCCCCAAAGACCTCAGGAAAGAGTACCATTATATTAAATCTAAAATAATGGCACATTTCATGTTAGACGAGGCAGGTTACAGAGAACAATTCAGTAAACTGAGTCCAAAATCAACTCAAACGTTCTCTGACTACCTCTGTCTAGTCCGAGACATTTTCAGCAAATGGACGTCATCAGCCAAAATTAACAAAAATTATGATAAATTAGAAGATCTCATCATTCGAGATAAGGTCATTTCTTCTATCCCATCATCTTTTTCTAAGTTCTTACAGGAGAATGAATGCACAAGTGTGGAAGAAATGGAAAGACGTGGGTCAGCCTATTATACGGCAAATAAACAGTGCTTTGCCACTGAAGCTACTGACAGTAACTGGGTAGCAGCAGCCAACTATGAGAAAAACTATAGTAGGCAAAAACCAAACAGGCCTACCTCTGAAAAATTTAGACATTGTATTCACTGTAAAATGTCTCACCATTTGAACGAGATGTGCGATAAAAACCCAGGGTACCAAACATACTTTGCAAAATATGGTAAACAGACAAGACAGAGAACGTAAATCGTTCAAAAGTTTACGTAAATGTTTTCTCTGCAAGGCTTACGGTCACCATCGCATGGATTGTAGAGGCAGGCATATGACCAACAAAGCCAATGCCGCCTTGTTCGATAGCTCAGCGTCAGAAGACGAAAATCCAGAAAAAACATCCTGTACATGCAGCACAGGCTTGTGATGTATTTAGTGCTAACACATGCACTGTCTGTAATACCTTCTTTGAAAATGGTATCTTAACATGCGGGCCGCCATCCCTATTGCCAATGAGGAAGCTAACTTGGTAATAGACTCAAAAGGCAGATTAGACATCTATCACGGGTATTTTAATGGCAAGTTTGCTACAGTACTTCGCGACACCGGAAGTACACTTATTGGCCTGAAAACAACATTCATAACGCCTACAGACTACACAGGCAGACACATCACATGTAGAACATTTTCAGGCAATATGAAAAATATCCATTAGCTTGGGCATACATTGAAACACCATTCCTCACCGGGAAAGTAAAGGTCGCGGCACTTACAAACCCAGTGTGCGATATAATCATAGGAAATTTACCTGAGGTGAATGACAAACCTCATAACCATGACATAACATCACTATGTATTAATGATAACACATCACCACCAAATGTCATTGAAAATGTCATATCACCTGTTGAATGTATGTTAGCTAATGCAGCACTAAGTTCTCATCACATCATTGACGATATCATTCCATCATCATCTGATGTCATTGAGTGTGTGAACGCAGTAACAAGAGCTACTGCTAGAGTGCAAGATGAAAGTAACCAAACTGAGGCTATACAAATGCTTAGCCCAGAACTACCACCTAGTGACTCTATGAAGGAAACATTCATAACAGCTCAAAAAGCTGATCCTTCACTGTCAAAGTATTTTGACCTGATCGGCAAAAAGGCAAGAGTAACCAAAAATGCGAAATGGCATTTTGCTTTATACAATGATATACTCACCAGGTATTACACCAGAGGTGACATTACAACCAAAAGCAAACTGTTTTTGCCAACTACCTATCGCAAGCAAGCTTTACATCTTGCTCACGATATACCTTTTGCAGGTCATATGGCATATGTGAAAACCAGGTCAAGACTTTTGACACAGTTTCATTGGCCAAAATTTTGCAATGACATAAGAACATATTGCAGAAATTGTGATACATGCCAGAAACTAGTAAAAAAAGGTAAACACCCACAGGCAAAGTTACAAGTCACTGACTTAGCCAGTCGACCTTTTGAAAAATTATCAGTTGACATTGTGGGCCCTCTTAGTCATACAACTACTAGAGGGAATAAATATATCCTTAACTTTAATTGATCAATGTAGTCGCTGGCCAGAAGCTATTCCGCTAAAGAACATTACTGCCAATGACATCATGGAAGTGTTCTTCCATATTTTCTCCCGAATTGGGTTTCCAGATACTATCCAGTCTGATAGAGGCACTCAGTTTATGCCCGCATCGACCCAAGCTTTCACTAAAATGTTAGGAGTGAAGCAAGTCTTCAATACCCCCTATCATCCTCACTCGAGCGGGATTATAGAAAAGCTTAATGGGGATCTGAAGCACATGCTTGCCAAAGTAACTCAAGATCACCCCAATAACTGGATGTATACTTACCAGCTGTTCTCTTTGCTTATCGCGATGGTACCACCATTCTAGCACCGGTTCTCTCCTTTTGAACTAATCTATGGTGCCAAACCACGAGGCCCATTAACAATTTATCACCAAATGTTAACTGATTCCACTCCAGTACTGAAACCCATATCATCATTTGTGTATGTAACATCATTGCGTGAAAGGATAATTAAATCATGTGAAATTGCTAAAAATGCACTAAAACTATCTGGTGCTACTTACAGACAGTACGCAGACAAAGGTAACAGGACTATAACATTTGACACCCGGACAGGACGTTCTACTACTACTACCTAGTGACAGACAGCTACTGACGGATTCTTGGCAGGGACCTTTTTAAAGTGACAAGACAAATCTCACCCGTAGACTACGAGATCCTAATAAAAGACAAACACAAAATATTTCACATCAATATGCTAAGACCATACTACAACAGAGACAACGAACAAGACGACACGACAGCTTGCACCGTGATAATAGATCACGAAGATGACGATTCTAGCGACGAGATTCCAACACCTACATTAGACACGACAAACTGCTTGAATGAGATCAAGATCAATCCAACTTAAGTCAGCAGAGACAAACAGTTGCAAACAGTTGATACAAGAGTACAACACCATCTTTCAGACAACCCAGGACAAACAGAGTTAGTACAGCATCACATCACACTCACATCAAACACACCCATAAGATGCAGACCATACACCATACCATTACACTTACAAGGAACAACTACATCAGGAAATCATAAACTTAGAAAAAACAACATCATCAGACGATCCCTTTCAGACTTCTCTTCACCCATGGTCATTGTACGTAAAAGGACAACACCATACGACTTTGCATCGACTACAGAAAACTGAAACAAAATAACTGTTTTAGATCTTGAACCAATGGCAAAACACTGACGATCTTCTGACAGAACTGACTGACGCTAAGTTCTTTACGACGCTTGACTATGTCTAAAGGTTACTGGCAGATTGCTGTACATGAAGACAGCAGACATCTAACCAGCTTTCGCCACGCCCTTGGGGACTGTACGAATGGTGCAAACTTCCATTTGGGCTAGTCAATGCCCCAGCCACATTCGTACGCATGACGCGACTCCTCCTATCTGACATTCCTAATATCATTTGTTATATTGACGACATCTGTGTCCATACAGAGACAATGACGGAACATATAAAGACACTAGAACAGACACTAGAACGTATCAGACAGCACGGACTGACAGTGAAGCCTTCAAAGGTGAGCATGGCTTACCAAGAGATATCATTTTTGGGGTACAGAATATCCAATGGCTTTGTCATACAGACAACAAAATTGTCTCCAAAATTCTAAAACTGTCACTTCCAACAAATAAGAAACACGTCCGCAGTCTGTTGGGACTGATCAACTATTACAGGAACTTTATTCCTGATTTTCAGAACTGACTGAGGTTTTTTTCTAACTTACTAACCAAGGATAAGCCTGAAAAAGTTGTACACGATGAATGCCTACGAAATGCATTTCATAAAGTTTTGGCACACTTTTCTGATAAGAATTCGAAAAACCTAATCCTTAAATTGCCCAACATCCGTTTTACCTTTCAGATTGAGAACAGATGCTAGTTCCGTTGCGATTGGGGCAGTCCTGTTGCAGGAATACAACAACATCCTGCATCCAATTTGTTTCATATCAAGAAAACTAAGGCCTCGAGAGCGTGCATGGTCCATTCCGCAATTAGAAGCACTGGCCTTAGTAGAAAGTGTGACGAAGCTATCCAGATATCTTCTAGGACGTCACTTTATCATCGAAACTTGACAACAGTCCATTACGGTATATAAATGCCGGAGTACCATCCAATAATATGATTGCTCGCTGGTCCTTGAAGCTTCAAAATTTCAGTTTCGAAGTTCGCCATATTCTCGGCAGAATGAATGCAATTGCCGATCTTTTGTCCCGTTGTCCGACCGACCCAGTAAGCAATGTCTGAGTGCAATGTGTGTAATACACTCAGACCAACACAGCCACCAATGAGTGAATATTCTTGCCATTCACCTACTGTGTAAGGTCTATAATTGAAATTGTGATACGGTTAGAAACCGACATGTATAATATACTTATTTTAACCAAGTCATGTAATGAGTGTAGTATAATTGTGTAGTGTGTGTTAGAAAGAGAACAATATTAATTGTATATATACAATAAGAACAGTGTCACAGACGCTTAACCACTTACCAGAAGCGAACTTTACCATTGTGACAGCTGTGAGTGATTTTCTTCACCGTGATATTTAACGACAAGTGCAAATGTAGACCGAACATTGACTTTTTACACCACCTCTGCAGCGAATTTAATCCAAATTGTTCGACGTTTGAACATCCGAAATAAGAACAGTCGACCATTATCCATAAGTTGTGAACACATCGGAAATAAGAACATTCCACCATAATCCGAGAGTTGTGATACTATAACATCGAACACGAACTTTGATAACATTTTACGATCTGTTAAAACCGGAACAGTTGTGTTCAAACAGTGTAACAGCAACTAAATTTTGCGTTTCGTGTGTATTTCCGGTGTAATTTAAAAAGTATAGCAAAATTAGCAGACGATATACAAATTTTCAAAAATGTATGACGATTGTAAAATCCTTTTGAATCTATAAAATATAATACACCAATTGGGTACTTATTTATTTTGATTAGTGTAATCTTAGAATCATATCTTGATTAATATATTCATATTACCGACTTTTTCTCGTTAATATGAAGAAACGTCAAGCAATGACGCTAAGAAATTAAATAATTATTGTAATGTATAGAATTTCTGGAATGTCAAAATTACTTCCCGTGCATTTGTGAATTACATCAAGGGCCATAATTTGAAACATATTCATTAATGTGTATTGTATAGATAGACATTTTGTTGCTCAAATGGTTAGCACAGCAGGTAGGCGTCCACTTAGCATGTCATAGAGCTGCCAACATTGCAAACCAACATAAGAGCTCCTGGCCAAATGAGGTCAGAGTTTAAGTGTTTAATACGACTAATACAAAGCCGTATTTCAGTCTGGCTAGATGGCTGTTGCAAAAACAACCATATTATTACGTTTTTTTTCAAATTGCTGCGAGGTAGATGCGTGAAGCTGGTACTACTGATCTGACTGGGTATTATTGCAATGGAGGTAACCAGGCATCAGGGGGATGAAACCTGAGTTGTGTTAAAAGTTGTACTTCATTTGTCATTTCAATGCAACTTACATTTTTGTATATATTTCTATGCCATATATGTATTTTCATGCATAACACTGGGAAAGAGTAGTCTCTGACATGAAATTAACACTACCCCAGTATATACATACATCATGAATGAAAGATGGCATCTTTCATTGAGGTACCCGGGGAGAATGTCAGAGCTAGCTATGCAGCAACATCGTTACGGCACCCGGCGGACAAGAGTTGTCGGCTGGCAAGATTGCTACCTGACACGCGACCAGCGGTAAGGCTGACGACAGACGCACGCAAGCCACGTGACCCCACCAGAGGCAGTGGGCAGTGTGCGTGATAGCTCAGACCGAGCTGGGACAGGAGACTGGAAGGACATGTGTGACGAGAGCAAGGCGTTTGTGTGAATCTCCGTGGTTGAAAGCCGAAACGACTGATATCTTGAGCGTCAGACCTATGAGCTGTATTGTGGTTGTGAGTTATATATTGTAGATCGTTGTAATTATCGTTCTGTATTTAATGTGGCAATAAATCCATAGAACTTGTGTTGCTGTGTCTTACGTCGAATCACGTTATACTTGTACTGTCTCACACGTGTTAGCCAACGAGCCGAATATAAGATCCTGACAGTCATCCTTACCAGAAGTACTACCAATTCCTGACATTCCAGACCCCCCTTGTACAGGTTTGGTGTAGCAATTCAACACTCGTTTTCCCTTGGCAGTACATTGTGAATATCTAATTTATTACCACTAATGGACAGCACAAACAATTAATATTTAATCGAAAATAAACTACAGGCATTCATTAGTTGGTGCCTTCCAGAATATGACTAGACTGGTATGACAGAATTATCAAAGTGGAGCTCATGGAGAGAATTAGACAACTACCAGCGAATCAATATTGAGCTCATGGAGAGAACTAGACAACTACCAGGGAATCAATATTGAGCTCATGGAGGGAACTAGACAACTACCAGCGAATCAATAAGGAGATGGCAGAACATGACCGCCTACGCTTACCGGCATTGCACATGATGGATGGATGGAGAGAATTAGACAACTACCAGTGAATCAATATTGAGCTTAGGGAGAGAACTTGACAACTACAAGCGAATCAACATGGAGCTCATGGAGAGAACTAGACAACTACCAGCGAATCAATATGGAGCTCATAGATAGAACTAGACAACTACCAGCGAATCAACGTGGAGCTTAGGGAGAGAACTTGACAACTACCAGCGAATCAATATGGAGCTCATAGATAGAACTAAACAACTACCAGCAAATCAACGTGGAGCTTAGGGAGAGAACTTGACAACTACCAGCGAATCAATATTGAGCTCATGGAGAGAACTAGACAACTACCAGCGAATCAACGTGGAGCTTAGGGAGGGAACTAGACAACTACCAGCGAATCAACGTGGAGCTTAGGGAGGGAACTAGACAACTACCATCCTAATCAAAATTGAGCTCATGGAGAGAACTAGACAACAACCAGCGAATCAACGTGGAGCTTAGGGAGGGAAATAGACAACTACAAGGGAATCAATATGGAGCTCATGGAGAGAATTAGACAACTACCAGCGAATCAAAGTGGAGCTTAGGGAGGGAATTAGACAACTACCATCCTAATCAAAATTGAGCTCATGGAGAGAACTAGACAACAACCAGCGAATCAACGTGGAGCTTAGGGAGGGAAATAGACAACTACAAGGGAATCAATATGGAGCTCATGGAGAGAACTAGACAACTACCAGCGAATCAAAGTGGAGCTTAGGGAGGGAATTAGACAACTACCAGCGAATCAACGTGGAGCTTAGGGAGGAAACTAGACAACTACTAGCGAATCAATATGGAGCTCATGGAGAGAACTAGACATCTACCAGCGAATCAACGTGGAGCTCATGGAGAGAACTAGACAACTACCAGCGAATCAACGTGGAGCTTAGGGAGGGAACTAGACAACTACCAGCGAATCAATATGGAGCTTATGGAGGAAACTAGACAACTACCTGCGAATCAATATGGAGCATATGGAGGAAACTAGACAACTACCAGCGAATCAAAGTGGATCTTAGAGAGGAAACTAGACAACAACCAGCGAATCAACGTGGAGCTTAGGGAGGAAACTAGACAACTACCAGCTAATCAAAATTGAGCTCATGGAGAGAACTAGACAACAACCAGCGAATCAACGTGGAGCTTAGGGAGGGAACTAGACAACTACCAGCTAATCAAAAATTGAGCTCATGGAGAGAACTAGACAACAACCAGCGAATCAACGTGGAGCTTAGGGAGGGAAATAGACAACTACAAGGGAATCAATATGGAGCTCATGGAGAGAATTAGACAACTACCAGCGAATCAATATGGAGCTCATGGAGAGAACTAGACAACTACCAGCGAATCAAAGTGGAGCTTAGGGAGGGAATTAGACAACTACCAGCGAATCAACGTGGAGCTTAGGGAGGGAACTAGACAACCACCAGGGAATCAATTTGGAGCTCATGGAGAGAATTAGACAATTACCAGCGAATCAACGTGGAGCTTAGGGAGGGAACGAGACAACTACCTGCGAATCAATATGGAGCTTATGGAGGAAACTAGACAACTACCAGCGAATCAATATGGAGCTTATGGAGGAAACTAGACAACTACCAGCGAATCAAAGTGGATCTTAGAGAGGAAACTAGACAACTACCAGCGAATCAACGTGGAGCTTAGGGGGAGAACTAGACAACTACCAGGGAATCAATATGGAGCTCATGGAGAGAATTAGACAACTACCAGCGAATCAAAGTGGAGCTTAGGGAGGAAACTAGACAACTACTAGCGAATCAATATGGAGCTCATGGAGAGAACTAGACATCTACCAGCGAATCAACGTGGAGCTCATGGAGAGAACTAGACAACTACCAGCGAATCAACGTGGAGCTTAGGGAGGGAACTAGACAACTAACAGCGAATCAATATGGAGCTTATGGAGGAAACTAGACAACTACCTGCGAATCAATATGGAGCTTATGGAGGAAACTAGACAACTACCAGCGAATCAAAGTGGATCTTAGAGAGGAAACTAGACAACTACCAGCGAATCAACGTGAAGCTTAGGGGGAGAACTAGACAACTACCAGGGAATTAATATGGAGCTCATGGAGAGAATTAGACAACTACCAGCGAATCAAAGTGGAGCTTAGAGAGGAAACTAGACAACAACCAGCGAATCAACGTGGAGCTTAGGGAAGAAACTAGACAACTACCAGCGAATCAAAATTGAGCTCATGGAGAGAACTAGACAACAACCAGCGAATCAACGTGGAGCTTAGGGAGGGAACTAGACAACTACCAGCTAATCAAAATTGAGCTCATGGAGAGAACTAGACAACAACCAGCGAATCAACGTGGAGCTTAGGGAGGGAAATAGACAACTACAAGGGAATCAATATGGAGCTCATGGAGAGAATTAGACAACTACCAGCGAATCAATATGGAGCTCATGGAGAGAACTAGACAACTACCAGCGAATCAAAGTGGAGCTTAGGGAGGGAATTAGACAATTACCAGTGAGTCAACAAGTGAAAAAAATACGCTGCCGCTGGATAGGACAGACATGGAGAAAACCTGAGAGTGTGTTGCACATCCTTTACCGGACGTAGCAGTCAACTCCAGCATTATTTGGCTCCATTGTGATTCATGGGCACGTTAATGTTGAGTCGTCTCCCATTGCTTTCTGAACGACCGGCACTCATAACATTGTATGCAAACCAACACAAGGAAGTATGCTGCCTAATCGTCAGCAGCTGTGCTTCGAACGCGGTATACGGGATAATGAATGGCGTTCATAACCTCTTCGCCACAGAAATTTCCCCCCCCCCCCCAACAAAAACAAATTGCTGAGAGAGGAAAGTATAAATGCCCGTGTTTCGAAACCAAACCCACGGGGCAAACCAACTAGAGAAAGACCCATAAACACATCATTAATGATATGGTGAGTACACGGAAGGAGATATATGAGACTATGATCCCCAGGGTGAGAATGGGGTGGAAGCAGCCTTCCAATGGTTTTAGGAAACCGCTGCAATGCACATTGTATTCATTACGGACTCACGAGGATGCTTATTAAGACTGAGAAAGGAATGTTTTGTGTAGAATCACTTGACCCGCTTCAGAGGTGTTCAGATTGTGAAAATTGTATGGATTATTTTCCCTGGTCATGCCTGATTGCAGCGGAATGAACAGGCTAAAAGGATGGCAGGGATTGCACCTCTCAGTGTTAGATTACCTATCGACAAGGGAGAGGTGGTCTAGCGCCTGTGGGACCAGGTGGAGAAAGCGGGGCAACAGTGTGAGAACCCGTATGGGTGGGAATGCTATGGTGTGAGATCGGCAGAGAATCTGAACGAATCTCAAAACTTAGAGGGAAGACCACGAGAACTTTCAATCAGATGGCAATTGGAACGATTAGCAATATGACGCTTCGCTGGTTGTTGAACGAGAGAACGGAGCGCGTGTGGCAATGCCCTGAATGCGGAGATAATGGTTTTAGTCCAACCCATCTCAACTCAACATGGATGGAGAATCATGTGATAGCCACGGACAGATCTTGGAATGGGTTGATTCAAGGCCTCTCCTCCAAAGGGGGATACATAGGCGGACGATGAAGAAGAAGAATACATACATATTTGATCAGCTTGTAGAAAACTGTAGCTGCAATATTCAACTAATCGCGAGCAGATATATACAACCAATCATGAACAGGTCCACCCAACAAATCATGAGCAGATATATACAACCAATCATGAACAGGTCCATTCAACAAATTATGAGCAGATATATACAACCAATCATGAACCGGCCCATCCAACAAATCATGAGCAGATATATACAACCAATCATGAACAGGTCCATTCAACAAATTATGAGCAGATATATACAACCAATCATGAACCGGCCCATCCAACAAATCATGAGCAGATATATACAACCAATCATGAACAGGTCCACCCAACAAATCATGAGCAGATATATACAACCAATCATGAACAGGTCCATTCAACAAATTATGAGCAGATATATACAACCAATCATGAACCGGCCCATCCAACAAATCATGAGCAGATATATACAACCAATCATGAACAGGTCCATTCAACAAATTATGAGCAGATATATACAACCAATCATGAACCGGCCCATCCAACAAATCATGAGCAGATATATACAACCAATCATGAACAGGTCCACCCAACAAATCATGAGCAGATATATACAACCAATCATGAACAGGTCCATTCAACAAATTATGAGCAGATATATACAACCAATCATGAACCGGCCCATCCAACAAATCATGAGCAGATATATACAACCAATCATGAACAGGGCCACCCAACAAATCATGAGCAGATATATACAACCAATCATGAACAGACCCACCCAACAAATCATGAGCAGATATATAAAACCAATCATGAACATGTCCATTCAACTAATTATGAGCAGATATATACAACCAATCACGAACAAGTCTACCAACGCTGTGGTGTGGATTGGTTTAGGGCCACTGCTTCATTTCCAGACGAAAAGCAGAGGAAGAGAAGAGGATAGAATCTATAAATGCAACTTCAAAATGGAAACGAGTACAGTCCTGCATCAAAACCTGGTGGCTGTTAAGACTTGAACTATTAAAATAATGTATTATGTGCCCTTTTCAACCCGGTAGTTAGAATGCGGACAATTAGAGCATTGCTTTACTGAAACGGAAGCGTTTGCAGTTTGTCTTTTTCCAGGTGTATTGGTGTTACTTTTCCTCTGGAGTAAACTAGGAATTACGAGAGCGGGATCATGCTGCATGGGCAACACATGGTCTCTAAATTCAGTCCCGGCTTTTTTCTATTGGCGGCGGGGGAGGGTGAGGGTGATAACTCCGTTTTACAAACCTTTGTCTGTCAAGATGGCAAGGTGCCAGATAATTTATAATGCTGACGAAATATCATTCTTTGTTTTGATATTATCAGTTCAACATCTACCTCAGTTCAGAAGGCCAAGTTCATAACGACAGCACAGTTTGGATGGACCCTATACATAGATAACAGAAATGCTTATAATGTGCACATAGACCAGGTGATAACAAAGGCCAAGCGGGGTTTGGCAGCGATGCGGGTGATGGCGGCAGCAAACTGTGAGCAGCGCCATCTATGTCTTCTGTACGAGGGGCTGGTCATGTCTGTTTTGGAGTATGCAATGGCAATCCTGACTCTCAGCCATACGCAGATAGAAAGGATGGAAAGGATACAGAATGAAGCAATGCGCATTATTCTTGGATGTACAAGAGATACAGCATGCAGGGCGATGCGCTACCTTCTTGATTTTCCAACCATTGAAGAGAGAATACAAGTTTGCAGGGCACGCGCCCTACCTCAAAATTAACGCAAACACACAACATCCACTGCATAGCGAAATTAGGAAGGTGAAGGGCAGCAGGTTAAAAAGAGGACGGTCGTGGATGGGTCAAGCCGAAGACATTCTTCAACAGGTGTGTTCACTTGAGGACTTAGAACCTGGCGAGGAGTGGGTGCAAGTGCCAACAGACTTCTGCACATCCTTTTCAGTTTGCATCCAACTAGATAGAAAATGCAGACAAGAAAATCCGGCTGCTGTTGAGGCTGAAGTACAAGCGTTGATTTTCGAGAATTCGCTAGACGGTGACGCGGTCATCTACACAGATGGGTCGGTCGTCCGACATGTGAGAAGCTCATGGGCCTTTACAGCTCGGGCCGGAGGGAGAATTGTGAAGGAGGACTCTGGTGCTTTCACTGAAACCACAAGTAGCCTGACCATGGAAGTCATGGCAGTAAGTAAAGCAATAACATGGCTCGAGACACAGACATTCACTAGGGCTTGTTTCCTTAGCGACTCAATGAACATGATCAAGAGGATAGAGGAGGGGTCGATCCGAAGAGAGTGGTTGCTGCCTCTGAAGCGGTCTCGGCTGGCAAAGATTAGTTTCATCTTCGTGCCAGGTCATGCGGGAGTACAAGGAAATGAGCGGGCTGACAAGCTCGCAGGTGAGGCTACTGTGGAGGGCGGACGCGCCATGGACCAGGCTGACATTCTGAATGCTCTACGAGAAGTGAGACTTTTGCAAGAACCAAGTGATGACTGTGAATCTACAACAATGGCCAGACTGCGGGAGCAGCAAATTAAAAGAGGGGTGGCCAAACAAGAACACTACGCAGGAAGCCAAAGAAGATTGATAAACCAACACAGAACTGGCGTCGTTAGCCGCTACACGCTGCGGGATTTGCTGAGGAGGGGATCCGAGCACTTATGGACTGAATGGTTCGATGTGCAACGAGGATGATCTGTCGACTAACTAACTAACTAACTAACAGAAATGTAGTGTAATGGTAAGGGGTTTGCTGTGGCGTGGAGGCGCAGTCCTTATTTGATCATTGATAAGATAACAATCGTTTCCTGACAGGGGTTAAGAAATTGTGCCTGTAAGCCGCGGTAATGAAAGTCTCTCATTGTAAGACAGGCTCGTGACTTACTGAGTGTAAGCAGAATTTATGTAATTTGTCTTTGGAGGAGTAACAATTTACCTGGTAGGATTGTGTGAGTCAAATTAACTAGATTGTCATGTTAAGGACGGTATGTGTTAAGAACTGTCTGATTTATTTGTATCAAATTACACGAACATCGTCATAGTCTCCATTGAACTGGCAAAGCCGCCTTATTCTGCTCCCACATGGAAACAGTGTAGTGGTACTTATTGCTTTTTGTTTTTTTTAATTATTTCGTTGTTTATCTATCTGTGTTGTCCTGTCCTTGACAAAGATTCTGAGAATCGAAACGTCGGCCGTCCTGTGTGTTGTATTGTACGCTTTTGTGTGTATTTTATTTCATTATTCATTTTATATATTTATTGATTACTTCTGATTTTGGATTTTCACCTGTATTCCGGTATACGATGGATCTCCGTGTAAGGTATGTGCGACGTGTTTGTGTTTAGTACGTTTCTTCTCACAGGAGCTTAATATACCTATTTGTTTCCAATTCATATCATAGTCTCCAGCTCGAGAGCATCCGTTAGAACAGGAGTCATAAACTGTTATAGTATTGTCTGGAAGCAATGTTTGAGTCACTCAGAGTGCCAACCGATGTCCCCCATCATGTAGTCCACATGTGTCTGTCAAAAGCCTTGGGATGAGTATACATAACGTGTTTTGCTTTTCCCCCAGTCATTTTAATGAATTAATAACACATTATTTTGCGAAGCGGTAACCGCTCTTTACTGGCATGAGTATGAGAACTATACAGTTCGGTGATGAGGTGGTCGGGAGAGAGGGGGAGGATAGGAGGGAAATCAATATCTTCAAGGTCAACATTGCTGCTCCACACTTATTCATTCAGACCTCCATTGTCTAAGAACTATCGTTTAAACCGATGTGAAAACAAGAGAAGCTTCAAAAGAATCATATGCCTCTGACTGACACCTTGCCGTCTCGAAAGAAGATAGTTTGTGAAATGGAGTTGTTTCTCCAGAACACAAACCCTGGGCTGAATGTAGAGACCATGTGTTGCCCATACAGCATGATCCCTCTTTCGGCCTGTCTAGTGTACTCCAGAAGAAAGGTAAACCAATACGTCTGGAACAAGACAAGCTGCAGAAGCTGTCCGTATTAGCAAAGCAATGCTCTAACTGTCCGTATAGCGGGACTTCCCTCCTAGATCAGTTGGCGACCAAGGCTTAGGGCCTGGTCTGCCCTGCCATAAAATTTAGTCTTTCGGTTGCATTTTCTTGCACTTGTACCCTCCCAATTGAACACCTGGGCCCGAAGATGTTGGCACAATGTGGAGTGTCTGGTGTAGTGAGTGCCTCCAAACATCGGCGCTAATAGAAAGCAGGTAGTACCGTCTACTGTCATACGGTAGCTCAGTCATGTGATATGCCTCTATTTAATTAAATATGTAACTTTTTATGAGTTAGGATACTGTGTATCATTAAGAAATGCAAACATTCAGAATTGAATATCATAATAGTTAAGTTATTTGCATATCTTTTATAGGACGTTGTATTCAACACCAGTATTTTTGCTGTTGTGATCTCTTGGCAAGTTTACGTTCAGTAGTTTGCCATTGATTTCTGAGCAACCGGAATCCATATCATTTTGTAACAGACACAATGCAAGGAGTCTGCTGCCAAATCGCCCACAGCCTGTTTCGAACCCAGTGTTCTGGATTACAAACTGCGTCCGTAACCTCTTCGCCACGGAGAGAGTCTATGGGCAGTAGATGACAGGTTTTGAGAGATGTTATGGTGTAATATTTTCTTTGTTCTTAGTTATGTAATACTTGTTTGTGTGTTACTTCTCCTGCCATGTATCGCTTCTATCCACCTTCACATCCACAGAATGAAAGCTGCAGTTGCACCTCACAATGATTATCATACTTCTGTATAATGAGCAGGTTGAAAACCATACTGACCAATACAAAAGATGTCAGATCAAACGAGAAAAATAGTGTTGAAGTGTATATAGAACCTGCACTTTTGTATGGATGTGAAGCTTGGGCAATGAGCAGTCAAGCTGAAAAACATCTGATGGCTGTAATAATGTGATTTATGATGATAATGCAAAGAATACCAACGGACAGACAGAAAAACCAAAGACTAAGTACTACAAGGAACACATACAAATTCGAATTCCAATTAAATTGATTAGAGAAATTAGACGTAGACAGTCACATTCTTTGCACATATCATGAGAAGAAATGAATTGGAGAACTTGGTGACAACTGGCAAGATCAAGGGGAGAAGAACAAGGGAAATACAGAGAAGTAACTAATGGAAGGCTTGACCAGGTGGCATCGTCGGGGCAGGAACTTTGAACTGATCCACGATTCTGGTGATCGAGTGAAATGGCGAGTCATGACCGTCAACGCTCACCGGCATGGCACATTATAGATGGATAATGAGCCAGAAAATAATACATGGTACATGCATAACAATTTAGAAACATAAAACTGCTATGGATCAGTCATGTGATCAGGCCATCACTTTTGTTAGAAGTGAATGCACCAGGAAAAAGTGGCAAGTCTTTTCTTCTGCTAGCGGACGACGAACAATGAGGGTTAATGATTGTTATCTGACGATCTATAGAAGCAGCTGCATAAGAAATGCTTGTTTTGACACCGTGTCTTATAGAATCATCTTCATAGGAAACGACTGTTGTGACACCGTGACTTATAGAATCATCCTCATAGGAAACGACTGTTTTGAAACCGTGACTTACCTCTTACATCCAATCCTCATCACATAGCTATCGGGGCATTATCAGAGGAACCAGATATGAACTATACTAACACGGCCACCATATGTAACACATCGTCACTCGTAATTTTATTTAGCAGCTTTGCTGTTTAGATGTGATAATTTTATTTATTAACTTTGATATTTAGATATGATAATTTTATTTAGTAACTTTGTTACTTAGGTATGTGCATTTTATTTAGCAATTTTGCTGTTTATATCTGTTTTGTGGTATACAGGGTGGGGACTGCGCCTGGTACTACAGCCAGCAGGGTTAGGATCGGCTAGCCTCTCCCAGGAGGGGTGAAAAGTGAAAATTAGCGGCCTGCCGATGACCCGAAGACTACACGAGTCAACCCCACCTCCACACGGTGTAGACTGGGAAACCATGACCGCGAGGTCATGGGCTAACGGGGCTATGGCTCGCCATAGGGGATGGACTTCCTATGGTCAGATATTTATCTTAAACCTGCGACTAGCCAGCAAGCCGGTAGGGGATCTTCATACTCCTCGAAGAAAAACTAAGAAGTATAAACGGACTGACCCAAATGGATATAGACCCGACATTGTTAATGGACTACGAGATAGATCAGCGGTTAAAAAAATAGGCACAATGCACGTCTGCGGTTTTAATAGTAAAGAAGAAAAACTTATAGAAATAATTGAAGAGAGGAAAGTTGAGCTGATGGGAATATCGGACACCAAAATAAAAGGGAAAGGATGCAAGTAGATCCACCAAAGTTACACGTTTCTCTTTTCTGGAGTGGAACAGCAAGAAAGGGCGAGACACGGTGTGGGAATAGTCATTGAACCACGGCTACCAAGAGGAATACTAGAAATAAAATATGTATCAGAAAAAATAATAACAGCAAGAATAAAATAACAAATAATTACAACATATGTATAAATATACGCACCATGTAATACAAACAATAATGAGCAGGAATGCGAGGAATTCTCTGAAGACATCCATGAAGTGCTAAATAAAATAGATAAGCAGGACAACATGTTAGTTATGGGAGATTTCAATGCAAGACTGGGACACAACAGAGCGGGCATAGAAAAAAAAAATCTTCGAGCATTTGGAGACCAACATAATGAATAAAAATGATAACGGAAGTAGACTGATAGAGTTATGCAACTAACACGACTTCTATATAACAAACACATTCTATAAACACAAAGACTAACAAATATACACCTGATCTAGATACAGAAAGCCAAACTGATTTTATGTTAGCAATAAATAACAGAAAGAGAAAAATAGTTGATGCAAGGGCAGTGCCCAACTAAAGTATAAACACAGACCACAAAGCAGTCGTTGCCACAATAAGAACCATCGGTAGAAGCAAGCAAAGACCACGAAAATATATGCCATGTGATTCAGTAAACTTAAAAAACTTCAAAGGAGAGGCGGCGAGGAAATATTATGAGAAAGAACTAACAGAAATCTTTGTAAAATTACATATAGAAAGAAAGACAGTGGAAGAAGAATGATAGATGTTCAAATCAAGCATTTTAAATACTACAAAGATAACATGCGTAACCACGAAAAAACGTAAAACACGGATAAAGAAAATAACAAGTTTTTGGAACACAGAAGTACAGAAAGCTGTGAAAGACAAAAAGGACAAATATAAAAAGTGGTCGAAGAGCAAACAGGAATGCGATTACACAGAATATAGAATAGCGAGAAGACATGTGAATAGAATAGTAAAGAGAGAAAAACAAAAAGACTGGGAGGAGTATGGATATACTCTAAAGAAAAATTACAAGGAGGCAACTAGAAACTTCTATAAAAAGATATGTGCGATGAGAACCAGAGAAGAATCCTTTGACTCAAGTGAAATAATTAACAGCGAAAATGGAGAACCAATAAGTGAACAAAAACAAATCCTAATAAGATGGAAACAGTACTTCGAACAACTTCTCAACATCCCATCAGATGTCACAGTAATTCAAGAAACCGACACAGATGCCACCGAAGAACTAGAACCAGACATACTGAAAGAAGAAATTATAGAAGCCGTCAGATTAGCCCCATTTAACAAATCACCAGGACAAGATGAAATACCAAATGAACTAATTAAAGCAGCAAGATAAGTAGAAACAGCATGGCTGCATAGACTATTCAACCATATTTGGGTAGAACAACAAGCACCACGAGACTGGGGAAACGCCATAATTATCCCAATTTGGAAAAACAAAGGCAGCAAAAGAGACTGCACACAATACAGAGGAATTTCACTGTTGAGTCATACTGGGAAAATATTTTGCAAAATTCTTGAGAAAAGGTTACGAACTACTTTAGAACTCCAGCTAAGCGAAACACAACTTGGATTTAGGAAAAACAAAGGATGCACAGATGTCATTTTTGCTCTTAGACAACTTATAGAAAAATCAATCTAATTCAATGAAATATTCTACTTAGCCTTTGTCGACAAAGAAAAGGCATTTGATAGTGCAGATAGAAACAAGCTGTGGGAAATCCTTAAACAATATAGAGTGAGTACATGTCTAACAAACCTATGAAGAAGCTTAAACAACAACAGTGGATGCACAGTCAGAGCAACTGGATGACACTCTGAACCCTTCACCATAAGATCCGGAGTACGACAAGGTTGTGTCCTGTCCCCTCTCTTGTTCATAACATATATAGGCATCATATATAAAGAAACCAGCCAAACAGAGACCGCAAGAACCCGCATGACGAGAACATGGAAGAAGAACCATCTGCAATTCTAACCATTAGAGAACTCCTGTTTGCAGACGTCCAAGCACTAATAGCAAAATCAGAAGCTGAATCACAAGACCACATGAATAGTCTACATGAACATAACATGAAAATTAGCACAAGTAAAACAGAGGTAATGACTGTAACTAAAGAAGAAAAAGCAACAAAGATTCACCTAAACGAACATGCCTTGAAACAAGTAAAGAGTTTCAAATGCATAGGAAGTATAATATCTTCAAATGGCAAATCAGAAGACGAGATCGAAAATAGATGCAATAAGGCAAACCAACTCATTGGACAAATGGCACCAATACTAAAGAACAAACATGTATCAATAACTACTAAGAAAGCACTTTGCAACACAATCTTCCTACCAGCTCTATGTTACCAATGCCAACCCTGGACAATGACAGAAAAGAGAGAAAAGAAAAATCACAACAACAAAAATGAGATTCCTGAGAAGAATACTCAATGTATCAAGAAGAGATAAGATCGGAAACGAAGAAACCAGGACTAAAGTGGGGGTTACAGCTGCACTAGATTGTATTAGAAGGGTTTGGCCATGCAAGTAGGTTACGAACTACCAGTATACCACAAGCAATGATGTACAGACCAATTGTAACCAGAAGAAGAGGTCGAGCATGTAAACGATGGATGCTGGGAATAACAGAGTCCATGGAAATATCGATGCATGAAGCCCTTAAGCGGGCACTTTCATGCATTATTTCATTCATACATCACTTCTGAGGCCAACGGAGAACAACAATAACAGTATAAAAATATGCATTATAAAGGCACGTGAAACATGCACAAATAATTACTACATTCATTGGCACCTTGCCGTCTTGACAGACGATATTTTGTGCTTTAAAAAGTCATAATAACTTTTATCTATGGCGATAGCGAATGTGACTGATAAGGCCAATTTGCGCTGTGAATGTTCGTTCACAGTGGGTGCATGTGAACACGTGGTCATTTCCACCATCATGCACCATCTTACGTCTCACACGCTCGGTGTGTGACTTATCTGCAATAATTTTCTCCTTTGTCTTTATTCCATTTCTGATGTTTGCCCTCCATGCAACACGTTCAGCGGCGACTTGCTCCCAATGTGCATTATCAATGCCTGTATCAATCATGTCCCGCTTACACACATCTTTGTATCGTAGTAGAGGCCGACCCTGAGATCTCTTACTCATCTGTAATTCACCAAAAAGATGTCCTTTGGTATTCTATCATCATCCATCCTCCTAAGATGTCCTATCTATCTAAGTCTACGAAGACTGAGCATGGAATAAACCGTCACACAACCCGATCTTTCCAATACTTCAGTATTTGTGATTTTGTTTTGCGACTTAATACCAAGAATTCTTCGCAGACACCGCATATGAAAGCTGTTTAAACGTTTCTCTTGGTGTGAGTAAGTTGTCCAGGTTTCACTGCCATAAAGAAGAGTACTAAGGACACAGGCTTGATAGACAAGGACTTTTGTTTTGGCAGTAAGCTTCCTGTTCTCCCAGACTCTTTTTCTTAACCTGTTCATTGTTGTTGCTGCCTTACCAATCCGGATGTTGATTTCCTGATCTAGGGATAATTTGCTATTTACCACTGATCCTAGATATGTAAAATGGTCTACCATCTCTAGTTCGGCGTCGTCAATAAAGATTGATGGTACCCCATGTGCACCTTGTGACATAATCTGTGTCTTCTTTTTGCTAATTGTTAAACCAAATTCAGAACAAGCATTGGAGAATGCAGATAGTAGACATTGCAATTCTTCCTCAGAGTGGGTCGTAACTGCAGCATCATCTGCAAAAAGCAACTCTCTGATCAGTACCCTCCTAATTTTGGTCTTGGCCTTCAATCTCTGAGCATTGTAGAGGCCGCCATCTGAGCGTGAGTGAATGTATATACCACCATCCTGATCACGAAAGGCATATTTCAGTAGAAGTGAAAAGTATATTCCAAAGAGGGTGGGAGCTAGTACACAACCTTGCTTAACTCCACTCTTGATTTCAAACTCTTCAGAAGTTGCACCATCAAACTTGATTATACCCTTCATGCCTGTGTGGAACGATTCCACAATGGACAGAAGAGTTGGTGGGCAGCCAATCTTCTTTAGTGCCTTGAACAGACCCTCACGACTGACCAAATCAAATGCCTTTGTGAGGTCGATGAAGGCAATAAACAGTGGTTGATTCTGTTCACGGCATTTTTCTTGCATTTGTCGCAATGAGAATATCATATCAATGGTAGACCGGTTCTGTCGAAAGCCACACTGTGATTCGGGGTAGACTTGATCTCCTAGGACTTGAAGTCTGCGCAGAACAATTCTGGCAAATACTTTTCCAACAATACACAGAAGTGAGATACCCCTATAGTTGTTGCAGTCGCTCCGATCGCCCTTGTTCTTGTACAGTGTTATGATGCTTGAATCTTTGAAATCCTGTGGGACTTGTCCTTCACGCCAGCATATATCTATTAGCTGGTGGATCTTCAGAGTGAGTGTGTCTTGCCCACTCCTGATAACCTCTATTGGAATCCCATCCTTACCTGGAGCCTTGCCAGATGCAAGTTCATTTATAGAACACTTAACTTCTGTTATGGTGGGAAGTGTGTCCAGGTGGTCAAGAGTTGATGGAGCTCTATGGCATTGAGGGCCTCATCTGCTAGTTTGGTCTCATTTGAGTAAAGCTCCAAATAGTGCTCTACCCATCTGTCCATCTGCTGTTTCTTATCAGTTATGATTTCTCCAGTCAAGGTTTTCAATGGTGCACTTCTTTTGATCATTGGACCACAGGCTTTCTTTATTCCTTCATACATGCTTCTGATGTTTCCCTTATCACTTGCGATTTGAATGGACTCACATAACTTGATCCAATAATCATTTGCACACTGCCTGGCAGCCTTTTGCACATCCTTCCTAGCTTGCCTTAGCTCACTCAGAGTGTTACGCGTTGGTCTTTCCTTGTTTCTTAAGAGAGCTATCTTCTTCTTATCAATCAAGGGCTGCAGAGTCTGGCTGTTTGCCGCAAACCAGTCCTGCCTCTTATGATCCACAGTGCCGTAAACCCCTACGGCAGTTTTATAAAGAGTTTCCTTAAGTTGACCCCACTTTTCATTTACTGTACAATTTTCTGGTGTATCAGTGAAAGCGTCTTCAAGTTGCTGTTGAAACTGAAAGCACTTTTCAGGATCGTGAGTGTTAATAATATTAATCCTGGGGCTAGATTTGTGTTTAGCTGTGTAGATTCTCTTTGGTCTCAGTCTAACCCTTGCAACAACCAAAGAATGATCCGTATCACAGTCAGCACTGTGGTAACTTCGAGTCAATGATATATGGTTCAGATGTTGTCTCCGTGTGATGATGAAGTCCAGCTGGTGCCAATGGCCGGATCTTGGATGTTTCCATGTGACCTTATGCAGCTCTTTTGTTTTAAAAAAGGGGTTTGTAATACATAGGTCATTTCTGGTGCAATGCTCCAGCAGCCTTTGCCCATTTTCATCAATGTGAGCGATGTTGTATTTTCCAAGGCACACTGGCCATGAACTCGAGTCCTTGCCCACACGAGCATTGAAATCACCGAGCATATAAATGTAGTCAGATTTTGGAACTGCCTTGATCACGGAGTCTAACTCCTCATAGAACGAATCCTTCACATCATCAGAGGAATCGAGTGTCGGTGCATATGCAGTAATAATGGTGGAACCACAAGAGGTTGCCAAGCGCATTTCCTCCTGCTGGAATTTCAATCATTCCCAGTAGCGAATTCTTCACTGCAAAGCCCACACCGTGTTGCCTTTTTTTCTGCCTGCCCTCTACCCTTCCAAAAAAAGGTGTAATTGTTTTCCCTGAGTGACCCTTCCTCAGCGAGGCGAGTCTCCTGCAGGCCAGCAATATCAATGTTAAGACGATTGAGTTCGGCATCAATCACAGCCGTTTTTCTCACATCGTCAATATTGGTCAAGTCAGTGGAAAATCCTGGACACATGGTTCTCACGTTCCAGGTAGCAAGCCGTAGCTTGAGGTTTCTATTTTCTTTTTATTAGTACCTGGTGCATTGGTTTTACAGCCTGCGATTCAGATTTTGTCCTAGCCCCAAGCACCCATTGAAGCAGGCAGGCTGTGGCGGATCAGCACCCAATTGGCCGGGGGCTGCCCAGCTTGAGGCGGGCGGTAGCTGATCAGTGACACCTGTAGGTGTCTCCCACAGTCAGACGCAACGCGTGGCGCCCCATGTCTACGCCAATTGACAGGGACTTATAACCCGTAACAGTTGCCTCTCGCTTTGATTCCGAGACCAGTTAAGACCAGGGATGGAGTTATTGCCTCTCCATAGCACAAAGCCTGGGCTAAAATATAGAGATCATGTGTTGCCCATGCAGCATGATCCCTCTCTCGGCCTGCCTAGTTCACTCCAGAGGAAAGGTAACACCTGTACATCTGGAACAAGACAAGCTGCAGAAGCTGCGGGATCAGCAAAGCAATGCTCTAACTGTCCGCCTGTCGGAGCTTCGATCCTAGACCAGCCGCCAACCAAGGCTTAGGGCCTGGTCTGCCCTGCCATGACATTTTGTCTTTAGGTTGCATTTCCTCGCACCAGGGTAAGGCTTGTACCCTCCCAATTGCGCTCTTCCGCCCGAAGCCGTTGGCACAATGTGGGGTGTCGGGTTTGGTAAGCGCCGCCCAACGTTCGGCGCTAACAGAAAGCAGGTAGTACCGTCTACTGTTATACGGTAGCTCAGTCATATCTGACTAAGACCTGACACACAATTACTACATGACTCAATAATATTAATTATTGATGTGACCATTGTTATTAGCCATGGTGGAGATACTGTACTACCAATAGGGGACTGACTGTTACACTGGGAGTCTTGTTTTTCGCGCTCGCTTTGAAGAATAAAATTTGGTGGAACTATGGTAAAGCTGTGAAAATGTAAACAATATAAAATGACACAAATTAGTGCAGCTTTCCATAACAGAATTACGACACATACAGGACGTTGCGGCGATTAGCCTTCTCATATATACCCTATACTACCAATCTCAAACCTGGACTTTATCAAAATCACACTTTCGCAAAATCAACACCTGCGAGACGAGATGCCTGAGGAGAGCTGCCAACCTAACAATCCGAGCTCGAGTAAGAAATACTGTTATTAGACAGACTGTTGGATCAACACCTTGTGCCACATTTATTGAAAGACAGAAGATCAAGTGGTTTGGCCATGTAGTTAGAATGCAACACAATCAACTACCATCACTGGCCTTACATCAAAGATCATCTGCGACGAGACCAAGAGGACGTCCGAGAAGAAAATGAATTGACGCCATCAAAGACATTGTACAATCACACGGAATGACACTATCCAGTGCCGCCCACCGGGCGCTGGAACGCATATTATTCCTGCCCAAGACGCTTGACGGCAGAAGTGGAAGATGATGATGATGATGATGATGATGATGATATATACCTTTCACATGTCCATGTACACTATTGTATGAATGTCTGTTGAGCGGTGTATATGTATGTATCTTCTTATTCTTCTCATCCTGTCGTCACGTCTTAATGTAGTCACAGGAGATCTCTGCGACTATATGTTGTGTTTTGTATATGTGTTTACTGATGACGGCTAATCGCAGCAACGTCCTGTATGTGTCGTAATTCTGTTATGTAAATCTGCACCACTTAGTGTCATTTTATATTATCCATTAAGTCATATTGACCTCCATATTAGGGATTTTTAAAAGAATTATTATTATTATTATTATTATTATTATTATTATTACGGGGAAAGGAAATCTGTACTGAGATAATGCTCGAATAGTTTGCTATTATATGTATATTAACTGGTGATATCTGTGATTTGTTGTTGAAAGAATACATATATAGCTACACACAGTAAGTAAACAAAGTATAGAAACAGATACAGAATTTTATTAAATATAGTTCCATTACAGAATAATACGTGAACATTGTACATCTAAAAATATTAATACAATGTTATTCAAGCAAACAATAAAACCGAAACGGTATTAGAAAAATAGAAAAAATGGAAACAAGAAGAAACAACAAATATAACCATAAAAAATGTGAAGAGATTCAATGAAAAATCAGAAAATTATGCAGAGGCTAAAGAAGCTCGAGGAACATTCAAGGAAATTGAAAAAACAACAGCAAGAATAACAGAAACGGTCTTAAATATTTTGTGTACTTGGCCGAGGTCATGTGTTCAACCCCCACACTGGTCTGATGGACTAAAATGTTGACTTCTCGTCCTTGACTTCGGGACGTAAATTACAAGTACCTCAGAAGCCTAATGGCGAGGGATACAAGTAATTGGGAAAGCTAATCCACAAGCAAACATCAGTATAGTGGACTAGATGTACTAGCACATATGTGGACTACGTTTGAGTTCGAACCGAGCGATGGCCAAAAATATTGTTGTATCATATAACAGGATTTAAGTAATATACTTACTTAAATAATATACCTTTATCATATAATATGTTATATGTTAGTTGCATAGATTTGTACAGGTTGTCACAGGTAAGGCTAGTATTTCTTGTTTTTGCTATTTGTGATCTCGTGACAAGTTTACTTTCATTAGTTTGCCATTGCTTTATGAACGACCGACACCTATACCATTTCGTAGATAACCAACGCAAGTCGGGCTGCTGTCAATGCTGTGCTTGGCATGCAGTATGCGGGATTACGAACTGCGTCCGTTACTCCTTCCCACGGAGCAGGCTATAACATGACTTAAATACTATTCTCATACCATACACCATGGTTTAAATAATATACTTGTGTTAGATAACATGACTTAAATAATATATGTTTAAGGTATAACATGACTTAAATAAAATATATTTATGGTATAACATGGTTTAAACAATATACTTGTATCACATAACATGACTTAAATAGTATATTTTTATCATATACTATGGCTTAAATAATATAAATGTAACATAAAACAATATTTAAATAATATACTTGTATCATATAACATTACTCAACTAGTATACTTGTATCATATAACATTACTTAACTAATATACTTATATCATATAACATTACTCAACTAGTATACTTGTATCATATAACATTACTCAACTAATACACTAGTTTCATATAACATTATTCAACTAGTATACTTGTATGATAAAACATTACTTAACTAATATACTTGTATCACGTAACATTACTCAACTAGTATACTTGTATCATAGAACTTAACTAATATGCTTGGAACATAATATTACTCAACTAATATACTTATATTATATAATATTACTGAACTAATATACACGTGTACTTGTATCATATAACATTACTTAACTAATATATTTGTATCAAATAATAAACGTAAAACATATAGAAAGGTATACCCAGTGAAACAGAAATAATTAGCTATAGGGTGTATTTTTAATGACTGTGCAGTTTTTGAAAATATTGCCGTTCCAAATGTTGTATTTACTTATTATGTTGCATAAACACCACAGAGTGCGAATACAAGACTTGGCACGGCAATAATTTCAAAACCTGCACAGTCACTAAAATTACACCCTACAACACCACTTTATTCCATACACCTCTGTACTGTTCTCAGTCTACAGATGGGAAAAACATGGACGGATTTACGTCAAATATTTTAGAATACAAGATCGTAGATGATGTTAACTTTGTTATGTTGTTTGTCCATCAAGAATGATGATGACCATTCATTTCATCCAGTGGGGTTGAAAGTATGGAGCCGTGAATTCTAAGATGGCTGATAAGGCCTATTTTGGCTCGCAATGTTCTTTGACAATGTGGACAAAGAATGCTTGACGTTTCTGGAGGAGGATTTCCTGCAGTGGTTTTTCTGTCCTGCCTTTTCTTCACAGCTCTTGCAGTCCTGGTTGCCTCACACGTGACTGCACCCTTGCGTAATGATGCACGCCACGAATTTCGGTCTCTGGCGGCAGTCTCCCAGGTGTCATGATGAATTCCAAAAGCATTCGGTGATATTTTCAGAGTGTCTTTAAAGCGATTCCTCTGGCCGCCTTGGGAGCGTTTACCACAACGCAACTTGCCGTAAAAAATTCGTTTATGGAGCCTGTGATCTGGCACGCGAGTCAAGTGACCAGCCCAGTGAATCTGATTCTTCATTAGTACAGTGTGGATACTGGGCATGGAAGCTCTTTCTAGGACTTCAGTGTCTGGGATCTTGTCTTGCCATTTAATCTTCAGTAGCTTCCTAAGACAGACTGTGTGGAAGTGGTTTAATTTCCTAGCGTGTCGCTGATAAACAGTCCATGTTTCACAAACATATAGCAGTGTGGATAATACAACTTAATACAACTGTTTTGTAGACTTTCAGCTTTGTTTGCAGGCTTATTCCATTTCTGTCCCATACATTCTTGTACAGTCTGCCAAAAGCTGCGCTGGCCTTGGAGATTCTTGCATTCACTTCGTCATCAATTGTGGCAGCTTGTGACACAGTGCTGGCAAGATAGGTGAATTTGTCCACAACACTTAGTCTATGACCGTTCACCTTGATATTCGGCACGGTTTGATTATTCCCTGGAGCTGGCTGGTACATAACTACAGTCTTCTCCAAGTTGATATTGAGCCCAAAGTTGGCACAGACATGTGAGAAAGCTGAAACATTATGTTGCATGCCCGCCTCTGAGTTGGCGTATAGAGCGCAGTCATCAGAAAACAGGAGCTCTCTGACGGTGTCGCTGTTAGTTTTGGTTTTAGCTTTCAGTCTTCTGAGACTGAATAACTTTCCATCCATGTGGAGTTGATGTCTATTCCAATATAATAACTTTCCATCCATGAGGTAGTTGATGTCTATTCCAATGTTAACCTTAGATTAGGGTGTAAGCAGCAAAGAGGGAGGTGACATGCAGTGATATCATATGTATGTGCAACAATAAGAGCATTACAGATACTCTAGGTATGAACCGTCATGTGGTAGGATAAGAGAATCAAGTTTTTTTTCGGGCAGGTGACTTGAATTAAAATTCTATCCGACAGGAGAATTGAAATGCAGTTCTTTCGGACAAAAAAGTCCTTACGTAAAGGGGACTTAAATCGAAAGTCATTCGGGCAGTGGACTTGAATTGCAGTTCTTTCGAACCAAGGATTTGAATTGACGCCCTTTCGGGCAGATGAATTTAATCGAAGGTCTTTCGGGCAAGGGACTAGAACTGAAGTTATCTCGGGCAGGGGATATGAAGTGAAGGTCTTTCGGGCAGGGGATTTGAATTAAAGGTCTTTCGGACAAGGAGCTTGAAGTGAAGGTCTTTCGGGCTAGGGACTTGAGGTTCTTTCAGACAGGGGATTTGAATTGAAGGACTTTTGGACAGGGGAGTTGGCGTGAAGGTCTTTCGGGCAGAGAATTTGAATTGAAGTTCTCTCGGGCAGGGGACTTGAATTGAGTGTCTTTCGGAAAGGAGATCTGCATTGAAGTTCTTTAGGACAGGGAACTTAACGTAAAGGTCTTTATGGCACGGATCTTGAAGTAAAGGTTTTTCGGACAGGAGATTTTAATCTAAGCGCTTTCAGGCAGGGGAATTGAATCTAACTGATTTCGGGCACTGACTTGAAGTGAAGGTCTTTAGGGCAGGAAATTTTAATTGGAGTGTTTTCCGACTCGAGGGCGACACCGTACAAGAGGTTTGCTAAATGATAAAAAAATCGAGCAGCAAGACTGTATTCTTGGCTCAGTAAGTACCCATGTTTCATTCTGTCTAGGTAGATAATAGGGTAAACGCACTGGCTCGTGAATGGTCGATACACCGATGGCGAGGTAGCGCGTTTAATCCCAACACCGACATTAAGTTAGACTTAAACGTTGCCTTCTTGTTCACAAAGCAATGGCAAAATACTCAACGTAACTTTGCCCAGAAAATCAACCTGGATTTCATGACAACGTCCGGCACAGGACATGCTAGATTTGTTTCATTGTGTATATTCTAAATCATTATTTCATCTGGTGTTCCACACTGCTATGTGCCGGGGCTGGCAATTTATTTACTGAAATGTCATAAGGTAGATTTAAAGGCGAGGGTATCGACTTCATTGCACCGGGTTTTATTCTATAATACTTGGTCTCTTCCCACAAAGCGTCTTGCCAATAGCGTCCCACAACGCATGGAATCCGTAGCTTCAGCGAGGACCCCCATTAATCTGCAAGAAAATTGCACACGAGAACCGAATGACAGAGTTTGCAGTCGAACCCACTACCTTCAGATTGCAAGTCAAGCGTCTTAATCACTTCACCACGAACATCCCCGTGAATTATCAAAGAGATGTAGAGACAGACACAGAAACACCGCCGCGTGTATAGAAAACAAACTGTATCCAATCGCAGAGGCGCTACCAGACGGTGTGGTAGATTGTGATGTCATTCCTGAAGGAGTTGTTGGGGTTTCACAAGGGGCAAAGAAGTACCTAGCAAAGGTGTACCCATTGCTACTGAATACAATAATATGAGTGAGTGTCAGACTCATTCCACTTGACTAGTTATGTGGCTCTAGGGCAGTGACAAACCATTGAGGAGATCTCCTGAAGACTCACCAATACGAGCTACTCTTTGGCAGGTCTCCTAAAGCCAGCGGGATTTCGGTGAGATTTGTGGAGTCCAGATCTACATATGCCAGGGATTTAAGATCAGCAAATGCCGATATTGGGATGGTTGAGATGGGGTTGTTATTTAAAAATAACCTGTACACTACTGTTAAGTTTGCGAACGTTGTGTTTGAAATAAAACTGAGGTTATTATGATTTAATTCAAGGTAATGAAGACCAGAGGGGACATTATCTGGAACGATTTCGTTGATCTCGTTGAAGCGCAAATCTAGTCTACCCAGATTTGAAGGGAAATGATCAGAGTTGATTTGTGTGATCTGATTGTGACTCAAATCTAGATTGTCCAAACTGGGTGGCCAAGTTTCAGATTCAATCTCTGTTATCTGGTTGAAACTCAAAATTATGATACTTAAATCTGAAGGGAAATCACCAGGGTTAATTTATGTGATCTGGTTGTAGCTCAAATATAGACAACGCAATCTTGTCGGGAAAGAGTCAGATCCAAATCTGGATAAATTGTTGTTGCTGAGATCTAGGTACGAGAGCTTAGTCATATTTGCAACCACACTGGGTATTGAAGGCAGACGATTGTTTGCAAGATGTAAACTAGATACCGATGGAGGCAATGAGCCAGCACTGGCGTCTGATATTTTGTTGTTGTCTAAATTAAGGTTATACAGACTTGTCAAATTAGACAAGTATAAAATTCTAGTCAGTCTAGTCTTATTGATGGTTAATGTTGACAGATGTGAACAAAATGGGAAGAATATTTCAAATACAGTCAAATTAGCAAACTTCTTACTGCTCAGATCAAGTGTGGTCAGATTTGAACATTAATGGAACGTTCTATTGAAGTTAACAGAGACTTAAATCTTTGCTTTATTGAATACACAAAGGCTTTCGATAAAGTAAGACACGGCAATACGATGAAGGTGCTTGCAGGCCTACAAATAGATGGGAAAGACCTTAGACTCATTAAAAACATATATTGGAAACAGCAAGCTGACATAAAGATTGATAATGAAGTAGGCCAATAGCAGCCTATTATGAGAGGTGTGAGACAGGGATGTATAAAGTCTCTACATCTTTTTCCTTGTACAGTGAACATATTTTCAGAAATGTTAAAGATATGAGAGGAATCAACATTGGGGGACATAACATCAATAACAATAGATATGCGGATGATACAGTATTGATTGCAGACGATGAGCAGGATCTGCAACATTTAGTAGATGCGGTTGTTACACACAGTGAACATCTTGGGTTATAATTAAATTGTAAGGAGACACAGATTATGGTCGTCACTAGGAAGAACGAAATACCACAATGTAATATACAAGTAAATGAGAATATTCTCAAACAAGTGAATCGGTACAATTATCTCGGAACTGTCATAACATATAATTTGAGATGTCTTGGAGAGATTAGAACAAGAATCGCCATGGCGAAGGCAGCGTTTTGCAAGATGAAAAACATACTGACCAATAAAAAAGGTGTAATCTGCAACGACAAAAAGAGTGTTGAGGTGCTACATAGAACCTGTACTTCCGTATGGATGTGAAGCGTGGACAATGAACAGACAAGCCGAAAAAAACATTCGATGACTGTGTAAATGTGGTTTCTGAGGAAAATACAAAGAATACCATGGACAGACAGAAAAACCAATGACCAAGTCTTACAAGAAACAAATGAAAATCGTAAACTTATTAGAGAAATTAGACGTAGACAGTCACAATTGTTTAGTCACGTTATGAGAAAAAATAAATTGGAGAACTTGGTGACAACTGGCAAGATCGAGGGGAGGAGAACTAGGGAAGGGAAGTAAATACCGGGATGGCTCGGCCACGTGGCATGGTCAAGACAAGAACACTGCGCTGATCCACGACACTGGTGATCGAGTGAGCTGGCAAAACATGACCGCCCACTCTTACTTACATGGCACATGATGATGATGATTATGATGAGATATGTCGAGGTGGCAGATTTGTCGAGCTAGCAGATCAAAAGGACAGGACAGCAAATGTGCACGCAGTGAGGATCTTAATCGAATAATTAAAGGAAAGTCATACGAAAACATCGAGATGTGAGACACAAAATGTTCTGGAAAAACAGCACGCCTCGTCCAGATGAGGTGTCATAGGCTGACACAAAGAATCCAAGCGGTGCAGAACTGGAGCACAAGGGGAATTGCGTCAACTATAGTGATGGAAAGTCCTCAGTGCCCACTGAGTGGCTGTAGAGCAATCTGATACTACTGCCGAAGCCAAATATAAACCACAGTAGACCAAGTGTTCATCATGGCGACACTCTACAAAGCATTTTCACATAACGAACACAGTGAGAAATAATATATTCATGACTAAGAAATTAACATGGTTTATTCTATGTAATATACATTAATATTTTATGTGCTATTTCACACTGTCTGGGCTGACGATAAATTTGCTCAGTAGTTATAGCAACGAACGGAACGAACGAACGGATTTTATTTTCAAAGGGTAACAAATTGGGCACGCAGGTCCGTCTTACATTCAGCCCTTCCAATCACTCATCTTTCGTTCATCAATAGTGCATAAGAAAAAAACAATGTCAAATGAATTTTGTAAACATAAACAATGCATATTACTATGTTATGAGACACATCCACCACCCACCCACACATCCCCCATCGCCCCACATCACCCACCCAACCACACACACACACACACACACACACACCCCAGGCACACATACAATCCCCCACCCATCTACCACATCCCCACACCTACACATCTCCCCACCCACACACATCTCCCATTGCAATGTAGAGATAGACGCACAAAGCTGCCCATAGAGAAGATAAACTGTATCCAATAGCACAGACTTTGCCAGATGGCGTTGAAGATTCTGTGACCTCTATAGCTGGTGTTGTAGATTCTCTGACCTCTACAGCTGGTGTTGTGTCGGTTTCACAACGTGTACCGAGGTATGTGTTAACTCTGTATCCATTACTACAATATCCTCCAACAATAATAGTACCAGACTCAATCCAGTTGGATAGTTTCGTGGATTTAGGACAGGGGCAAACCAGTGAGGAGAGCCCAAACAGACTCACCCTTGTACTGCCTTTTGGGAGGTCTCCTAAAGCAACCGGGACTTCGGTCAGGTTTGTATAGCTCAGAACCAGCTGGGTCAGAGATTTAAGATCAGCAAATGCCGACACCGAGATGGTTGAGATGGGGTTGTTATTTAAAAGTAACCAGTGTAACACCGTTAAGTTTGCGAACGTAGTTGTTGAAATAACACTGAGGTTATTATAACTCAATACAAGCACATCGAGACCAGAGGGGAAATTATCTGGGACGATATCATTGATCTCATTATAGCTCAAATCTAGTTTGCTTAGATTTGAAGGGAAATTATCAGTGTTGATTTGTTTGATCTGATTGTGACTTAAATCTAGATTATCCAAACTGAGTGGTAAAGGTTCCGATTTAATCTCTGTTATTTGGTTGAATCTCATAATTAGTCTTCTTAAATTTGTCGGGAAATCACCAGGGTTAATTTCTGTGATCTGATTGTAACTCAAATATAGAACACGCAAACTTGTCGGGAAAGCGTCAGGTTCAATCCTGGATACATTGTTGTTGCTGAGATCTAGGTACGAGAGCCTGGACATATTTGCCACCACACTGGGTACTGAAGGCAGGAGATTTTTTGCAAGATGTAAACCAGATACCGATGGAGGCAATGAGCCAGTACTGGGATCTGATATGTTGTTGTTGTCTAAATTAAGGGTATACAGACTTGTCAAATTAGAGAAGTTTAAAATTGTAGTCAGGCCAACCTGATTGATTTTTAATGTGGACAGTTTTGACCCAAATGGCAAGAATGTTTCAAATTCAGTCAGATCAACGAAATTGTTACTACTCAGGTCAAGTGCCGTCAGATTTGCTAAAGTGGACAATGCTTTGGGCATGTGTGTTAAATTAGTACTGACCAGGCTGAGATCTTGTAAGGAAGTGACACCAGAGCTGAAAGCATTGTCCGGGATAGATTGTATGAAGTTTCTATCCAAGCTAATTGTATTTAGTACATGAAAATAAGACATCCAGCCGGGCCAGGCAGATAAAACAACGTTTATCAAGTGAAGAGTTGTAAGTTTGGTGCCAATATGCTCTAGTATAGACTCGTTGTACACTTCTATTGGGGTGTCCGCTATATACAGTTCGGACAAATTGGTCAACTTGAGCAGTGCCTGTGGTAGTTCCCTCAGTTTTGCTCCTGTGATGTGCAAAGTTTGTAAAGTTGTAGCCGAATCGTCAAATGCATCGTCTGCTATCAACATGATTGGGTTGCCAGTAAACTCAATATACTCAAGACCAGCAGGTAGATTTCCTTTCTCGACGCTGGTTAAATTCCCCTCCTAAAAGAGATATAGAAAACATGAGCATATCTGTGGGCATCGGTCTCACCTATTGTCTTAAATTGGCTTAAACTTGCTACTTTCTATCCATCTATAATCAAGATCAAAGACCGGGAAGGACAGCACGGTCAATGAATAAGTTACCCGCAAAGAGAGAACATTAAGGACCTAAACATGGTACAGGTATGCAAGGATTTCAGACATGAACAATAAACAAATATGACCTGAGATGTCAAAATATGACATGAGATTTCAAATGTCAAAATATGATGGAAATGTCAAATTATATTTTAAATATGATTTACACACAGTCACCAACAACAACAACGAAAGTAGTAAACCTATTTATTTTAATATATAACTGCCTAATTATAAAATATCAAGTTGATAGAAAACATTCCTGGTATTGAGAAAGAAAAAATTCCTGATATTGAGAAAGAAAACATTCCTGGTATTGAGAAAGAAAACATTCCTGATATTGAGAAAGAAAACATTCCTGATATTGAGAAAGAAAACATTCGTGGTATTGAGAAAGAAAACATTCGTGGTATTGAGAAAGAAAACATTCAGACCTGGGACCGTAACACTTCGCCACGGTGCCGGCTATACAAGTTGAGTTAGTTGCATATTTTTTACAGGACGTTGCAGTCAACACCAGCATTTTCTGCCGTTGTGATCTCTTGGCAAGTTTACGTTCAGTAGTTTGTCGTTGCTTTCTGAACGACCGGCACCCATACCATTTCTTAAAAATCCAACGCACGGCGGTCTGCTGCCAAATCATTCGAAGCTGTGTTTAGAACGCGGGTATGAGATATTACGAACTGCGTCCTTAACCCTTCGCCACGGAGCGGTCGGCTGTAGAATCGAGTGGGCATTTAAAATAAAGGTTTAAATGGCAAAAATATCGACTTCATTGCACCTGGTTTTATCCCATATGGCTCGGTCTCGTTCCGCAGGGCGGCCTGTCGAAAGCGTAACATAACGAACAAACTCCGTAGCTCCAGCGACGACCCCAGGATTCTCCGAGAAATTTACACTCGTAAACCGAACGGCGTAGCCTGGAATCGAACCCACAACTTTTGGAGAATGAGGTAATCGGTGTAGCCACTTCTCTAAATAATAATGGCTATATGGTGCTATACCAATTTTTAATAGACTAATCGATACGCATTGTGTAATGTGATGGTGATACTTGTTTACCCCACAGTTTATGCTCTACGAAGTTCGTGCACTGCGTCCAGATTCCCTTTGTGTGATTTCTAGAAGCGGACTGAGCACTTATGGTGGTACCGTGGTGAAATGAAGATATTAAGGGGACATTGTGCTTCAAGAAAGGCATACTAACTACAACCCATGGCGGGGACCATGTTATCCCACCGCATTGCTCAAAGCCTGGGCTGAATTTTAGAGACCATGTGTTGCCCATGCAGCATGATCCTTGTATCGGTCTGCCTAGTTTACTCCAGAGGAAAGTAACACCAATACATCTGGAACAAGACAAGCTGCAGAAGCTGCCGGTTCAGCAAACCAATGTTTTAACTGTGAAATCAAGATACTGCTTTCCTAAAGAAACCACTGAGTGTCTGTACGATAACGGTAATGGCATTAACGATATGGCTACATCCATGTGGCATACTTTGAATTCACACATACTAGGTTATGGCCGTATAAGCTGTCATCTCTAGCGCTGTCTTCCTTCCGTGCTGTATTTTAGTTTGCAACGGTCGCATCAAGGTCGCGTGTCTGCACCATGACTTGGTGTGTCGAAGCTATGTTTCTGCCTCATTTGAAAAGACTCAACAATCTAGGGAAATGAACCCCCCCCCCCCCCCCCTTCATAGTATACTCACCGAAAACGATAAAAATGTCCAGTTGTGCTCCTTTGACGCAGGTACCATTTGGGGAATGAAATTCAGTCCACTACAGAAGATATAGTAGTCTACACACGAGCATACCTATAGAAAAATACATCAAAACAGATCATCGAATTCATACGGTGGTCAATATTAAGAAGCCAGTGTTTTGCACAACGTCGCTCTCGGTAGAATCTGCCGAAAAAGTATATATAACTTCATGCATCATTGTTCAGACACACAGACCTGCAGGGATGTATATCAAATAAATCATTTAGATAATGCTTGGATATGTGTGAATAACCTGCAGAGCTATACGTCGAAAAATCAAACACACAATACTTGCTCAACTGTGTATCAAACAAATCAAAATGAAATACCGACACAGCTGTGTATGAAATAAATCCCAATGAATTACCTACACAACTGAGTATTAAAACAAATTAAAAAGTGAATACTTACACAGCGGTGTTTAAACAATCCAAACCATAATACTTATATAACTTTGTATCAAAAAATAAAATGCACAATACTTGCCCACCAGAATATAAAAGATAATCTACTTACCGTCGAGTTGTAGGTACTAAACGAAAGTTGTTGACTGTAAGACAGATGCTGTACCAACTAACAACACAACCAAACTTGCTTACTTACCGTCGCGTTGTAGGGGCAGACGTAAGCTGCTGACTGTAAGACACATGCTGACCCAACTAACAACACAACCAGACTTGCTTACTTACCGTCAAGTTATAGGGGCAGACGCATGCTGTGGACTGTAAGACAGCTCAGGTTAACATCACAACCATGTTTGCTTACTTACCCTCGTTTTGTATGGACAGACGTGAGTTGTCTACTGTAAGACATATGCTAACCCAACTACCAACACAACCAAACTTGTTTACTTAATGTCGAGTTATAGGGACAGACGTAAGTTGTTGACTGCAAGACACATGCTGTCCCAACTAACACACAACCAGACCTACTTATTGTCGAGTTGTATGGACAGGCTTAAGTTGTTGACTGTAAGACAAATGCAGTACCAATTAACAACACAACCAAACCTGCTTATTTACCTGCAAGTTATTGGGACAGTCGTATGCTATTGACTGTAAGACACACGCTGCCCCAACTAACAACACAGTCAGACTTGTGGTGGATACTTGCATCTTGTTACTTCCCTTTTTGTGTCAATTTCTCCCACACAATCTGTGGATGCAAGAGGGAAAAACTGGGTAAGAGGCAAAGGACGACAGAAATAGTGAAGATTATTCTAGTCAAGGTTAATTAAGGTAGGATACTCCAACAGAGCAATTATTTCCTTAACAGGTAAAGAGTTGTAGAGCGACAAACATAACGAAAAACAGACTGAGCGATCAGTCTGACGACAAACAGACTGAATGATGAATTAATCGTTATGTAAATACATGGATTGATCGATAGTTTGCTGGATGGAAGGGTGGGTGGATGGATGGGTGGGTGGGTGGATAGATGGATTGATGTGTAGGTGGATCGATTGGTTGGAGAATGGATGGATGAATAGATCGGGGAATGGATGTTTATAAAATATTGTTTGTTAGTCTTAGCTGAAAGCAATGGCAAACTACTGAGCGTAATCTTGCCAAGAGATCAACATACAAGAGACGACATTGCAGTTGTAGACATGTTTCAAGCGAACGAAAGAAGAAGAAGAAGAACATACAGCTGAAAGATGCTGGTGTTGACAGCTAAGTCCTGTAAAAGGATATGCTTAAAAAAAAAAAAAGTCTTAGCTGATGGTTGCTAACTGTTCGCCGTATATTCTTCAGGATTCATCATTAGAAGCTTTAATTGTTCACTTGGCATTTCGCCGTGCTGTTCTATAAGTAACATGGTCTTGTTCAGATTTAGTTGAACGCATTTTTTGAACGCTACCTTCTTTCTGGATACGCTATTCACTGGCATAGGAACGGAGCATAATGGGGACAACCCGTTGCTGTGAAGTTGGAACTGCGACTAACTGACTAACTAACTGACTGACTGGATACGCTATCTTCAATTTCATTGTTCTACCAAACTGTTCTTAATCTTGAGTCTTGCCCTACTGTCCACATTTATTTTCCAGTATGTCGAGCATGGCAGCCTTGAAAATTGTCTATTCGTTTCTACACTTGAGTAATCATCAGAGATGTTCTTGTGTAGCTTTCTAATTTCTTGTTTAAATTTGCAATATTTTCCTGAAGCCTCCTATAATTCATGACGTCTGTTGTTAACTCTTTCTTTCTTGCCTTCCTGTATGTTGAATTCTTTTTTTTTTTTTATTATAACTGGTTTATGATGAGTATTAATGTCTGTAATAACAGTAATAATTGTGACAATGATGATAACTGTGATAATAACACTATTAATAATAACAATAACTATAAAGTTGTTGATGATAATAATGGCGATGATGCTGATATTAATAATAAGGGTAACAACAGCAGCAACAAGAACAACAACAACAAAGTGCCTTTCGCTGATGTAGGCTAAAGGCTTCGCCACATCTCGCAATTTACAACACCAGTGTAGCAAGTCGTATGCCCATCCTTGTGCAGGCCATGATGGAAACGGTCAAGAATCGATCTCTCGCTGTAGGCGTCTTCTTCTTTGTTCAGTGTTTTCAGTTGTTAGGTTTTGCTCCCCGTTTCCTCTCCGAGCGAAGGTCAGCATAAGAACGCTTGTTCTTAAACAGTACGCTGTTTCCGAGGGAGCGGGTTCAACACCTACACCGGTCAGCTGGACTAAAAAGGAATTAGGTAGTTGACTTCTCGTCCTTGATGTGAGGGCATAAATTACAAGTACCTCTGAAGCTGGAGTAGGTTCGCCTGATGGCGAGGGGCACTAGTAACAGTGAAAGCTAATCCACACGCAAAAATTAGTCCTATGCACTAGACGAAGTAGCACGTGCATGGATTCCGATTGAGTCTAAAGGGAGCGAACGCAAAATAAAAATAAAAAAAACATTACTCAGAGGAAATGTTTCTTGGTCTTGGTCTACAATATTCGATCAACGTCTAAGAACATTTCAGTTACTACCCTTTTTATCAGTCCCCCCCCCCCCCCCCCTCCGCGTTTCCATCCTGTTTCAGGATATTGCGGTCAACATCAGCATCTTTCAGCTAGATTACGCTCATCAGCACGCCACGACTTTCTGAGCGACCGGTTCCATATTCATATAAGTCACTGGCGCGACTCGAACCGCTTGCAATTCTCGTGCGCTCACGTCAACCACGAGAGTATTCGGGGTTACGGAGAAAGCTGCTAACCCCTCGACCAGAGAGACTTGCTTTTATCCGTTTACAGTTGCGAAATGATCCATGACTCACATCTGTATTTCTCTTCCCTAATGGTGACAAACCGCTTCCAATGTCAGATGTGCAACGATGATGATGATGATGATGATGATGACGATGATGATGATGATGATGATGATGATGATGATGATCATGATGATGATGATGATGATGATCATATAATTAAACGTTGTATAGGGAGTACTTACAAACAGTCACCCACTCACCTTGCAACGATGATGATGATGATGATGATGATGATGACGATGATGATGATGATGATGATGATGATGATGATGATGATGATGATGATGATGATGATGATGATAATATAATTAAACGTTGTATAGGGAGTACTTACAAACAGTCACCCACTCACCTTGCTGCCAGGAAATGTCCAGTTACACAGCACAATGTTTTATCTGAATCAAGGCCCCAGTTCTGTTATACACCTAGGCAAGATATAATTAGCCCACTACGTCATCAAGCGCCATGGCAGAACTGTGTGCCTACTGCACTTCTTTACCAGCAGCAGACTGACGCTTAGAGGAATCATAGAACCGTGCTTTGTGACACGACTTTGACATTGGTTTTCTATCCCAGGCATATTATCTCCTAATAAATAGGAACATTCTTGGGTTCAAAATAATTATTGCAAATGCCGTGCACTGCCAGAGTAACTAACAACAAATGCCGTGGACTGCCAGAGTAACTAACAACGAATGCCGTGGACTGCCAGAGTAACTAACAACGAATACCATGGACGGTCGGAGTAACTAACAACGAATGCCGTGGACTGCCAGAGTAACTAACAACGAATACCATGGACGGTCGGAGTAACTAACAACAAATGCCGTGGACTGCCAGAGTAACTAACAACGAATGCCGTGGACTGCAGGAGTAACTAACAACGTATGCCGTGGACTGCAGGAGTAACTAACAACGTATGCCGTGGACTGCCAGAGTAACTAACAACGAATGCCGTGGACTGCCAGAGTAACTAACAACGAATGCCGTGGACTGCCAGAGTAACTAACAACGAATACCATGGACGGTCGGAGTAACTAACAACAAATGCCGTGGACTGCCAGAGTAACTAACAACGAATGCCGTGGACGGTCGGAGTAACTAACAACGAATGCCGTGGACTGCAGGAGTAACTAACAACGAATGCCGTGGACTGCAGGAGTAACTAACAACGAATGCCGTGGACTGCCAGAGTAACTAACAACGAATGCCGTGGACGGTCGGAGTAACTAACAACGAATGCCGTGGGCGGTCAGAGTAAATAACAACGAATGCCGTGGACGGTCAGAGTAACTAACAACGAATACCATGGACGGTCAGAGTAACTAACAACGAATGCCGTGGACGGTCAGAGTAAATAACAACGAATGCCGTGGACGGTCAGAGTAACTAACAACGAATACCATGGACGGTCAAAGTAACTAACAACGAATACCATGGACGGTCGGAGTAACTAACAACGAATACCGTGGACGGTCGGAGTAACTAACAACGAATACCAAGGACGGTCATGGTAACAAGCAAACAATGCCGTGGACGGTCAGAATTACTCATATATTCGTAATTTTTAAAAATAGTTTCACTGTATAGAGAAAATAGATCTGGGGACATTACACATCCCTGTCGCACACTTCTCTTAATAGACTGACACCTTGCCTTCTTTATTATCAATCTTTATTGCAGCTTGCTGTCTCCAGTTGATGCTTTTTTTTTTTTTTTTACAATTCTGAGATCTTTCCCATAAATATGTTGATCTGCAAGCATCTTCATCATGTTGGCATATACTACTTTATCGAAAGTCTGTATATAGTCAATGATGTAAAAATGTATGTCTTTGTTTACTTCTACTGAATGCTCAGTTAATTTTCTTAGCAAATACACAGCATTTACTGTGCCCTTGCAAAAATGCTGGTGTTGACTCCGACGTCCTGTAAAGGTTATGCAACAAACTTAACTGTGCCCTTGGGTCTAAGAACCCATATTGTTCTTCTCCTATTTCGGGTTGTTATTTCTTCCTAACTTTTTGCATCACGATTTTTAGTAAAATCTTCGTGGTATGGCTCATTATACTAATTGTTCGATGTTGGTCACATTCCAAAGCTTCTGAAGTCTTTGGGATTGCAATAATTATAGAATTACATAATTCAGGAAGTATATCTCCAGTATCATTTGTTGTGTCCAGCAATCTGGTGACTTGGTCTATTACACATTCTTATAAGGCATTGCACATTTCTGTTGTGATGTTATCTGTACCCAGGTGTCTTGCCAGTTTTCATATGATTAAGAGCATTCTGAATCTCCATCTTCAAATTTGATGGTTCTTCATTATTATTCCGAAAATCATACTGTTCCTCTCTTATATCATCATAAATGCTTTTTAACATAATTTGACCACGCATGTAAAATCTGATCTTTTTCTATTATGATTCTGCCATCTTTGGTTTTTAGACAACACGCTGGCGTGTGTGCTTTTCTTAGCGATGTTATTAATTCTTTTGTGCAATAATTTTGTATTCCGGGTATTGTGTTGGTTGTCAGTTTCCCATAATTTTAATGTTTTAATTACGTGGATCAAATGTTTTGAAATACTCCAAGTCTCTTATGAATTTCCACAATTGTTGACTCTGAAAACGGCCAAAGGCTTTATTATAATCTATGTTATTCACCAAAGTATTGGTAGAGGAATTGTCTTTGTTATTGGCCTATGTAACTGAATGTGATATCCTTGTTCTTGGTATTGGCCTTGTACATATGCCGTGTTTGAGCCCCGCCTCTACTTCTTGTCTTTCATCTTGTGCCTTCCTGCTTCATGATGTTGCTCACGATAGAAATATTATAGTTAATGGAAAAAGGAACGTAATCATCTGCATGTTAGTTGCATATCCTTTACAGGACGTTTGCAGTCAACACCAGCATTTTTTGCTGTTGTTGATGTCTTGACAAGTTTACGTTCAGTAGTTTACCATTGGTGTCTGAACGACCGGCTCCCATACCATTTCGTAAAAACCAACATAACGCGGTCTGCTGCCAAATCGCGCGCAGTAGTGTTTCGAAATCGGGTAAGCAGGATTACGAACCGCGCCAGTGAAACCGGCATATCTGAGTTAGAGAATTATAATTCCAACAGTGAGAGCGAACGAAACAATGCCCCACTCCTCGCTAACCTCATAGCACAGTGGTTCTCAAACAATGCCCCACTCCTCGCTAACCTCATAGCACAGTGGTTCTCAAACAATGCCCCACTCCTCGCTAACCTCATAGCACAGTGGTTCTCAAACAATGCCCCACTCCTCGCTAACCTCATAGCACAGTGGTTCTCAAACAATGCCCCACTCCTCGCTAACCTCATAGCACAGTGGTTCTCAAACAATGCCCCACTCCTCGCTAACCTCATAGCACAGTGGTTCTCAAACAATGCCCCACTCCTCGCTAACCTCATAGCACAGTGGTTCTCAAACAATGCCCCACTCATCGCTAACCGCATAGCACAGTGGTTCTCAAACAATGCCCCACTCCTCGCTAACCTCATAGCACAGTGGTTCTCAAACAATGCCCCACTCCTCGCTAACCTCATAGCACAGTGGTTCTCAAACAATGCCCCACTCCTCGCTAACCTCATAGCACAGTGGTTCTCAAACAATGCCCCACTCCTCGCTAACGGCATAGCACAGTGGTTCTCAAACAATGCCCCACTCCTCGCTAACCGCATAGCACAGTGGTTCTCAATCGGTGGCGATTTCCCACGGGGGGGGGGGGGGGGAGAGGAAATTTAGGGTTTCCAGGGGGGGGGGAGAATTAATATTATTTCAAGATCGCAATAATACAAGAACCAGTGACGTGATATTGTTTTTCCCTCTAAATTTTAAGTTCTGTACTTCTCGCCCTAATGAATTTCATTTTACAACGTAAATAGACCCTCAAATCACTAGATGTCTAGACTTGTTCTTATTTGTGTTATTAAATTTAGCTTCCATTTTTATGTATACTGTGTAAGGGTGGGTGGGGGATTTATAGGGAGGAAAATTCTAAGCGGGGGGGGGGGGGGGGTGACGTTCTGAACATATGGTAGAAGGGGGCGTGGGCCACAAAAGGTTGAGAACCACTGTCATAGCAGTTTGACATAGTTTGATGGTTACCTACACGAGCTGATAGCTGTCGCCCATTGCCTTTACTTGCGAGTAGATTCCTTGGTACCAGTTTTAAACTCCATAGACCTGTCGGACAAGAAAGAACACCCTTGTTGATAGGGATTCGAACAAACGTTTCACCCAAAGGGCAGACAAGAGCGCTAGCAGCTCCGCCGTCGTGACATCCGCACCGGAACTGAGTCACACGTTTTTTATAGATCAGAAAAGACGATGTGCAATCGATCCGCAGTTTCCAGCAATGACTTGCACTAAATTTGCTGGAATCATTCTGTGAAGCTGGCGATATGTTGCATGCCTGTGCAGTTTCGTCTTGTCATAAACCTTGGACTACATCGGTCTCATCATCATCATCAAGTGCCATGCCGACTGGCGTAGACGTTAATGACTCCCCACAGATATCAGTCTTTGGTTTTCAGGATCAAATCTGTCGTTGATATTCCTCCATTCCACTGTCGCAATCCATCCAGCATCATTTATCTTGGTCTGCTCTGCCTCACTTCCCCTCGATCTCTCCAGTTATCACCATGTTCTCCAATACCCCTCTTCTCATCACATGACGAAAAACTGCTGTTTGCCTCTTTCTTATTGTTCAGGCATTCGCAACATTCGTCTCAGGAATCACATCTCTGTTGCTTCCAATCTCTTCCTAATTTGTTCATTTACATTCCAAGATTCACAACATTTACATTCCAAAATTCACAGCCATACAGAAAATTAGGTTCTATATAGCACCTCAGTACTCTCATTCTTATATTCAATGATAGTGACTTATTGCATAAGGTATTCTTCATTTTCTTAAATGCTTTTATCGGTCTAGTTACGCACACTTACTTGTGTTTGTCAGCAAACACAGAAATTGATTACGTTGCTCCTACATTTCAGACTAGCCCGATTTGGCGTGTTCAGTTATGTCACAAGCAGAGATGTTTGGCCTGTCATTCACGCGTTTAAGAGGGGAAGTCAATAAAGATGTTATATATGGCTATAGAAAAATAACTAAATATGATAACAAATTGAAACCAGTTTTTTTTAAAATAAGTTATGTCCTTTTATTTCTCAACATAATTTCCACCAACATTGATGCACTTATTCCATCGTTTTATCAGTCCTCCCAAATCGGTTGATTAGAACTGCGTGCTCTGTTTTCCAAACCACGTTTTCACTTCACATTCAACTTCTGCGTCATTGGCGAAATATCTCCCGCCATTGTGAGTTTCAGTGTTTATGCTGACAAATGTTTGACCCCGTAAAGCGGTGCATAGCTTGATAGAACATATAGAAAGCATATATGCGCATTATACTTGGATGTACAAAAGATACAGCATGCAGGCGATGCGATACCTTCTTGATTTTCCAACCATTGAAGAGAGGATATAAATTTGCATAGCACGTGCCTACCTCAGAGTTAACGCAAACACACTGCATAGTGAAATTATGAAGGTGAAGGGCAGCAGGTTAAAAATCGGAAGGTCGTGGATGGGTCAAGCCGAAGACATTCTTCAACAGGTGTGTTCACTTGAGGACTTAGAACCTGGCGAGGAGTGAGTACAAGTGCCAACAGATTTCTGTACGTCCGTTTCAGTTTGCATCCAACTAGATAGAAAATGCAGACAAGAAAATAAGGCAGCTGTGGAGGCTGAAGTACAAGCGTTGATTTTCGAGAATTCGCTAGACGGTGAAGCTGTCATTTACAGGGATGTGTCAGTCGTCCGGCATGTGAGAGGCTCATGGGCCTTTACGGCTCAGGCCGGAGGGAGAATTGTGAAGGAGGACTCTGGTGCTTCTGTTGAGACCACAAGTGTTGTTTGTCCATCAATAATGATGATGACCATTCATTTCATCCAGTGGGGTTGAAAGTATGGAGCCGTGAGTTCTAAGATGGCTGATAAGGCCTATTTTGGCTCGAAATGTTCTTTGACAAAGGGTACAAAGAATGCCTGACGTTTCTGGAGGAGGATTTCCCGCAGTGGTTTTTCTGTCCTGCCTTTTCTTCACAGCTCTTGCAGTCCTGGTTGCCTCACACGTGATTGTACCCTTTCGTAATGATGCACGCCACGAATTTCGGTCGCTGGTTGCAGTCTCCCAGGTGTCATGATGAATTCCAAAAGCATTCAGTGAGATTTTCAGAGTGTCTTTGATTCGTTTCCTATGGCCGTCTTGAGAGCGTTTACCACAACGCATCTCGCCGTAAAAAAAAAAATCGTTTAGGGTGCCTGTGATCTGGCATGCGAATTAAGTGACCAGCCCAGCGAATTTGATTCTTCATTAGTATAGTGTGGATGCTGGGCATGAACGCTCTTTCCATTACTTCAGTGTCTGGGATCTTGTCTTGCCATTTAATCTTCAATAGCTTCATAAGACAGACTGTGTGGAAGTGGTTTAATTTCCTAACGTGTCAGTTATCAGTTATCAGTTATCAGTTGGGGTATCTTCATTGCACTCCGGACATGTCCATAGGTGCTCAGACCCCCCCCCCCCCCCCCAGCATATGCATCAGCGTCCGGTGGCTAATAGTGCCAGTTCTGTATTGGTTGACGAGGCGCCTTGTTTTCCCGATGTACCTCTCGCGTCTGGCCGTGCGGATTCTTACTCCCAAGTCTTTCTTCCTGGACAGCGATGTGGATTCACTGACGTCAAAGTCCTCTGTTCTCGCCATATCTTTGATGACGTTAATAACATCGGCACGATCCATGGGCTGGCCGTCTACAAGGAGTGCAGAGCCCGCCAATTTATCAGCTCGTTCATTTCCCTCGACTCCCGCATGTCCTGGGACGAAGATGAAGGTGACTTTTCGGACAACAGACTTCCGCAGCGACTCAGTCCACTGTCTACGTACAGATCCAGCTTCGACCTTCTGAATCATGCTCATTGAATCACTTAGTACACACACGTTGGTATAAAGCTGTGATTCCAGTCATATGAAAGCCTGTGTAACTGCCATCACTTCCATCGTTATGCTGCTCGTGGTCATAGAGTGGGCACCACTGGATTCTAGAACGGTTCGGCCCGCTGAACGGGCTGTAAATGCCCACGCACTTCTCTGCTGCTTTACAACAGATCCATCTGTATAGATGAGCACTTCGGGGCTATCTGAGTGTTCATAGATGAGCGCGTTAACCTCTGCATTGACAGCGGCAGGGTTCAGCTCTCTGCACCGTCTGTCGAGTGTGATAATGCAGGAGAATGTGCACTTAAAAGCTGGAGGCACCGGCACACATTCCTTGCCGGGGTTGATACTGGTAAGACTGCAGACCTGTCTGACGACATCTTCCGCCCGACAGTCCAGGTTTCACAAGCATATAGTAGTGTGGATATTACAACTGTTTTGTAGACTTTCAGCTTTGTTTGCAGGCTTATTCCATTTATGTTCCATACAATCTTGTACAGTCTGCCAAAGGCCCCGCTGGCCTTGGAGATTCTTGCATTAACTTGCTCATCGATTGTGGCAGCTTGTGACACAGTGCTACCAAGATAGGTGAATTTGTCCACAACACATAGTCTATGACCGTTCACTTTGATATTTTGCACAGTGTGATTATTCCCTGAAGCTGGCTGGTACATAACCACAGTCTTCTCCAAGTTGATATTGAGCCCAAAGTTGGCACAGGCATGTGAGAATGCCGAAACATTGTTTTGCATGTCTCCCTCTGAGTTGGCATATAGAGCGCAATCATCAGCAAACAGGAGCTTTCTGACGGTGTCGCTGTTAATTTTTGTGTTAGCTTTCAGCCTTCTGAGATTGAATAACTTTCCATCCATGCGGTAGTCGATGTCTATTCCAATGTCATTGTTCTCGAAGGCAATCGTCAACATGGCTGAAACATGAGGCTGAACAATGTTGGTGCCAGGACAAATCCTTGCTTTACCCCATTGGTGACAGAAAAGGGCTCAGACAGTTCACTATTTTCCTGGACCCTTGTCTGCATACCATCGTGGAATAGCCGCACTATTTGGACAAACTTCCACAGTCCTTCTCTGCTGACTGTATCAAAAGCCTTGGTAAGGTCAATGAAAGTGGAGAACATTTCGCAGTTCTTTTCCTGACATTTCTCTTGCAGCTGCCTTACAGCGAAAATCATGTCAACAGTTCCTCGTTCTTTTCTGAAGCCACATTGACTCTCAGGAAGAAGACCTTGATCGAGATGGGCCGTGAGGCGATTGAGAAGAATTCTGGCGAGTATCCTCCCTGCAATTGAAAGCAAGGAGATGCCTCGGTGGTTGTCACAGGATTGGCGGTTTCCTTTACTTTTGCAAAGATGGACTATTGGCGCGTCCTTGAAATCTCGTGGCATGGTCTCGTTCACCCAAATGTTTGTAAAGACTTGGTGAAGCTGCTCTGTTAGGACCGGCCCACCTGCCTTGTATATCTCTGCTTGGATGGAGTCAGGACCAGGTGCCTTGCCGCTGGAGAGTTGCTGGATGGCTTTGTTCACTTCCACTATGGTTGGCAGGTCATCAAGTGTCTCTTTGGTGGGAACTTGAGGAAGGCAGTTGATGGTTTCATAATCGAAGAAGGAAGTTGCATTTAAGATGTTGCTGAAATGCTCTGCCTAGCGTTGAAGGATTTCTTTCTTATCGGTGACCAATGTTCCCCCATCTGCACTGAGGAGGGGAACAATGCCTCGTGATGTAGGACAGTAGACCGCTTTCAGTGAGTCGTAGAAGTTTTCCATATCATGTCTGCTAGCAAAGCCTTGAATTTCATCAGCTTTGCTGCTCAGCCAGGAGTCCCGCATGTGCCGAAGTTTCTGCTGCACTACTCTCGGAATGTTCTTGAAGGCATAATTTTTAAAATGTTGACTTCGGGTCATTTAAATGTGCCTTGAGGAGAAGATGTTTCTCGGCTAGCAATTGGTTGATGTCTTCGGAATTTTCATCAAACCAGTCTTTATACTTTCGGAGGTTGGGCCCAGGATTTCCATAGCAGTGTTGTAAATTATGTCCTTCAGGGCTCTCCACTCTGTTTCTGTATCCTGTTTAGCTGCAGCATTGGGCTTGAGGCGGTCTTCCAGCATATTTTCAAACGACAGCTGTATTGCTTTTACTGTTTAGGCGGGTAACATTTAGGTTTTTATTGTTGCATTTTTACCCCTTGAAGACGCCGGGTTGTTTGATGTGTATGTTTATTTTCGAGATAATGAGACGATGGTCTGTCCAACATTTGGCACCACACATGGATTTTGTCCACCGAACGGCTTATATGTCACTCCTCCTGACGATGACATGGTCAATGAGGTGCCAGTGTTTCGATCGAAACGATGTCCTATTTCTCATGGGAAGACGGAAAATTGTGTTGGTAATCAGTTTTCCGACAATTTCCGACTCCGTGCTTTCCAATAATTCATTTCCAAGAGGTGGTGTCCGTGCCTACTCTGGCATTGAAATGCCCAAGGAGTATAAGTTTGTCTCCTTTGGGAACAGATGTTAATACAATGTACAGGTTCTCATAGAACTTGTTCTTGACATCATCTTCATTGATAATAGTTGGTGCGTAGACACAATGGTTGTAAGCTTCCTTCCATTCAGCAGGGGCAACTTCATGATCATGAGCCTGTCGTTTATAGCCTTTGGAAATCCATCTAATTTGCCAACCAGGGCCGACTTAATGGCAACTCCCACACGGGATTGGCGTCTTTCCTCGCTTTTCCTTCCACTCCAGAAAAATGTGTAGCCGGCACCTACTTCACAGATTTGGCCTTCTTCTGCAAGTCGTGTCTCTCTCAAGGCTGCAATGTCGATGTTGTACCTGCCCAACTCTCTCCCAATCAGTGCTGTTCGTCTCTCTGGACCCGACGCGCCGTCTCTATCAAGTAGGGTGCGTACATTCCAAGTTGGTTTGCTCTTTTAGCTTTACCTGTTTTTTCTTTGTTTGTATGTCGACCACAGTATAGGGAACCCACCAAGTGTGTTCCTATAGAGGGCTGCTCACTCGCTCAGGGGGCTGCCAAATCCCACTGCTGCTCCGGTCAGTAGAAGATAACCATGTGGCCTGAGCCGCCTGTGTACAGGTTTGCGACTACGGCTGCCAGCGTACCCACGCATGCCGCTTCGCCGCTCGCCTATCGCCACAGGGCTTGAAGGTGATATATGACGTTGGATGAAGAATTACTTTCGCGATGAATTGGATTAAAGTGAGGAAGAGTTGCACAATTCGTCGACCTCACTCTCTCGCCTGAGTCCATCTGAATCCAGTGGCAAGACAAGTCGAGACGACTGGAGACGAATACAGGTGCAGTGGATGACCAGGGCGCTCTACGTGACTTGCCGTGCTCATTACGTTCCACAACGCTTTGCAGGTAAACGCGTCTTGTCCGTTGAATCAGGAATGATATCTTCCGCTCAGTCTGCCGAATCCTGTCCTCACATGCTGGGTAGGCATACACTAATTCACTGATCAGTTTCACACCAAATCGGCTACCCACGGCTGGTTTAGCCAGCCTGTCACAGCTGTTATCCGGGGGGTGGCCGCTGTCACATAAGAGAGACCACAAGTAGCCTGACTATGGAAGTCATGGCAGTAAGCAAAGCACTAACATGGCTCGATACACAGACATTCACTAGGGCATGCTCCCTTAGCGACTCAATGAGCATGCTCAAGGGGATAGAGACGGGGTGGATCCGAAGTGAGTGGTTGCTGTCTCTGGAGCCGTCTCGGCTGACAAAGATTAGTTTCATCTTCGTGCCAGGGCATGGGGGAATACAAGATAATGAGCGGGCTGACAAGCTGGCAGGTAAGGCTAATCTGGAGGGCGGACGCGCCATGGACCAGGCTGACATTCTGAATGTTCTACGAGAAGTAAGACGTGCGAGAACCAAGTGATGACTGCGAAACTACAACCGTGGGCAGACTGCGAGAACAGCAAATTAAAAGAGGTATGGCCAAACAAGAACACTACGCAGGAAGCCAAAGACGATTGATAAACCAACACATAACTGGTGTCATTAACCGCTACACGCTGCGGGATTTGCTGAGGAGGGGATCCGAGTACTTAAGGACTGAATGGTTGGATGTGCAATGAAGATGATCTGCCGACTAACTAACTAACTAACTAACTAACTAACTAACTAACTAACTAACTAACTAACTAACTAACTAACTAACTAACTAACTAACTATCTAACTAACTAACTAACTAACTAACTAACTAACTATTATGTGCCCTTTCCAACCAAGTATTTATAATGCGGACAGCTAGAGAATTGCTTTGCTGATATGGCAGAGACTGCAGCTTGTCTTGTTCTAGACACATCCTGTGTTACCTTTCATCTGGAGTAAGCTAGGCAGGCAGAGAGAGGGATCATACTGCATGGGCAACACATGGTCTTTAAATTCAGCCCTGGCTTTGTGTTATGGAGAGCTATATCTCCATGTGTACAAACTATCCTCTGTTAAAACGGCAATGTGCCAAATAATTTATAATGCTGACGAAATAACATTCTTGGTGTTGATATAATTAGTTCAACATCTGCCCAATGGGAAGGCCAAGTTCATGACGATAGCAGAGTGTGGGTGGGCCCTGTATATAGATGAATGTGGGTGGGCCCTGTATATAGATGAATGTGGGTGGGCCCTGTATATAGATGAGTGTGGGTGGGCCCTGTATATAGATGAGTGTGGGTGGGCCCTGTATATAGATAACAGCAGTGTAGTATGGCGGTCAAAGTTTTGCTGTGGCGTGTAGGCGCTGTAATTATTTCATCAGTGATAAGATAACAATAATTTCCTGACGGGGGTTAAGAAATTGTGTCTGTAAGCGGCGGTAATGAATGTGCCTCATTGAACGAGAGGCTTGTGACTGACTGAGTGTTAGCAGAATTTCTGTAATTTGTCATTGAGGGAGTAACCATTTATCTGATAGGATTGTGTGAGTCAAGTTAACTAGATTGTGATGTTTAGGACGGTCTGTGTTAAGAACTGACTTCTTTACTTGTAACAAATTGCACGAATATCGTCCCAGTCTCCAGTTCGAGAGCATCCGTTAGAACAGGAGTCCGAATCTGTTTGCAGTATTTTCCGGAAGCAATGTTTGAGTCATTCAGCGTGCCAACCGATGTCCACCATGATGCTTGCTTGCTTGCTTGCTTGTGTTCGTTGGCTTGAGCTCCAGCGTGAAGTCACGTATGTCGGATGAAGGCATCCTGTTGTCCAACATCAGTGTGATGTCATACAGGACCTGAGTTTTGCGTGAGTATCCGTTGTCCCATGTCTGGCTTATTGGTGTGCAGACTGGTGGTTCCTCGCCGTACAGGCAGACACTCTCCGACTTCGGAGGAATCGGCGATCCTACTGACTTTAGCCAGGACCCCGAAGGGACCTGTTGCCCAGGACGCTCGACGAAGACGCGTCAATAGGTCTTGGCCAGTATATAACCCGGCCCTGGTGCCTTGGAAACACCTCTGCGTCCCCTCCACCATGATGTAATCCATATGTATCTGTCAAAAGCCTTGAGATGAGTATACATACCGTGTTTTGCCCCCCCCCCCCCCCCCCAGTTATTTTAACCGCCCCGTACTAACTAAAACACATTATTTTGTGGAGCGGTTAATGGATAACTATGCGACAACCGAGAGAACTATATAGTTGGTGTTGAGGTGGTCGGGAGGGAGGGGAAGGATAGGAAGGGAATAAACATCTATCTTCATGGTCAGCATTTCTGCTCGACACTCATTTAGTCAGTTTTGATTAAGTCGCAATTTCTGATCTCCATTGTCTGAGAACTATCGTTTAAAGTGATGTAAAAACAGGAGAAGCTCCAAAAGAATGATATGCCTCTATTTAATTAAATATTCAAGGTTTAGGAATTAAGATACTCTGTATCATTAAGAAATGGAAACATTCAGAATTGAACATAATATTGGGTGACTTCTTAGTCTTTCTACGAGCAGTATGAAAATCCCCCGCCGACTTGCTAGGCCAGTCGCAGGGTTAGGACAAAAATCTAACCAAGGGGAGTCCGTCCCCATGGGAATCTCGATACATAAAGCCCATAATCGGGCACTCTCCCGATTTTTATACTTCACCTCGACACGATGAGATGAGATGAGATTGGTGACTTTAATGCTAAAGTTGGAAATCGACAGGACAGATGCACAGTAGACAAGTATGGACTAGGGGAACAGAATGAAAGAGGTTGCAGACTTGTTCAATGGGCTAAAGAGCATGAGATAATTATTCGAAACACCTGGTATCAACATCACCCAAGGCAACCGTGGAAATGAAGGAGTCCTGACTGTAAGATCAGAAATCAGACTGATAACATTCTCAGCAACAGAAGATTTCGAAGTGCCTTAAAAGTTGCAAACACTATACCAAACACAGACTACTACAGCGACCATACATTAATCATAAGCAATATACATATACAATTACAAAAGGTCAAATATACACTAAGAAGCACACAATTTGATCTAGGTGCACTGAAAAGAGAGGAGATAAAAGATAAATTCAAAACAGAGGTAAACATCAGATTTGATGCATTGTCCGATATGGAAATATTATTTCAAGATGACAGTGACCGATGGAAATATTAAAGACATCAGTCAATCAAGCGGCAGAAACAACTATACCAGAAATAAAGATGATGGGACGTAAGAAATGGCTCACTGACGACATCTTATAACACAGGGAAATAACAAGAAAAAAAAATAACCATGACATGTATGAAGCATTTCAATGGAAAATTAGACATCTGTGCAAAGAGGCAAAAGAAGCTTAGTTTGAGGAAAACTGAAAACCATTGGCTGGCAAAGATATGTTTCATCTTCGTGCCAGGGCATGCGGGAGTACAAGGAAATGAGCGGGCTGACAAGCTCGCAGGTGAGGCTACTGTTGAGGGCGGACGCGCCATGGACCAGGCTGACATTCTGAATGCTCTACGAGAAGTGAGACTTTTGCAAGAACCAAGTGATGACTGTGAATCTACAACAATGGCCAGACTGCGAGAGCAGCAAATTAAAAGAGGGGTGGCCAAACAAGAACACTACGCAGGAAGCCAAAGAAGATTGATAAACCAACACAGAACTGGCGTCGTTAGCCGCTACACGCTGCGGGATTTGCTGAGGAGGGGATCCGAGCAATTATGGACTGAATGGTCCGAAGTGCAACGAGGATGATCTGTCGACTAACTAACATGGAAGCACTATTGGCCATCTAGATTGAAGACCAGAACCAACGGAATATGCCTGTGAGCAAGATGGTTATCCAAGAAAAAGCAAAGTTTCCCTATGAAGATCTAGCTAAAAAAGCGGGTGAGAGCAGTACTACTAGTTGTGCTGATGATAGTTTAGGAGCGAGTTGGGGTGTTTAATGCCTCTACGTACCAATAATTCTACCACTCGCCCTCCAACCCACCTCTATTTAACCAATAAATATAAACAACCATTAAAATAAAAATTACATATTATACTGTATTTCATTTAATTCTATGAGAAATAGAGTTTCACTAAACGTCGTTTCACTTAAAGTAGCGTTTTTCAAGAACGTAAGCCCGACGTAAATCGGGGCCTTCCTGTAATAGGGAAAGCTACCCCACAAGCAAAAATCAGTGCAGTGGAGAAAATATAGTATGACATATGTGGACTATACTTGAGCTCGAAGCCAGCGATAACAAACAAAAATATACTTGTATCATATAATAGGACGTAAAAAATATACTTGTATCATATAACATGACTTAAATAATATACTTGTATCATATAACAGGACTTAAATAATATTCTTGTATCATATAACAGGACTCAAATAATATACTTGTATCATATAACAGGACGTAAATAATATACTTGTATCATATAATAGGACGTAAATAATATACTTGTATCATATAACAGGACCTAAATAATATACTTGTATCATATAACAAGGGGAAGGCCTAGAAGCAAGTACCTGGATGGCTTGGCCTTGTGGCATGGTCGAGACAGAAACACGGAGCTGATCCACGACTCTGGTGATCGAGTGAGATGGCAGAGCATGACCGCCCACGCTTACCGGCATGGCACATGATGGATGGATGGATCATATAACAGGACGTAAATAATATACTTGTATCATATAACAGGATGTAAATAATATACTTGTATCATATAACAGGACATAAATAATATACTTGTATCATATAACAGGACGTAAATAATATACTTGTATCATATAACATGACTTAATAATATGCTTGTATTATATAACAGGATTCAAATAATATACTTGTATCATATAGTCCATTGGCACCTTGCCGTCTTGACAGACGATAGTTTGTGCTTTAAAAAGGCATAATAACTTTTAACTATGGCGGTAGCGAGTGTGACTGATAAGGCCAATTTGCGCTGTAAATGTCCGTTCACAGTGGGTGCATCTGAACACGTGGTCATTTCCACCATCATGCACCATCTTACGTCTCAAACGCTTGGTGTATGACTTTTCTGCAATAATTTTCTCCTTTGACTTTATTCCTGTCACCGCCTCACGTTCACATATAATAAAGGGCTGCAACTCCAGCCCAAGGGAAACCATTGAGTCTCGCAGGACCCGAGTAATCTAGAACCTTCTCGAAAGAGATGGTCACCAAGTCCATGATTCCGTGGACACTGATGTGGCCCGCCTAATGCGGGGTCCACGAGGAACTCGGACAGAGTTACCGCCCGTGTCGAGTTAGGACACGCGGAGACGGGCAGAGGACAAACGGACTGGAGAGAGACAACAAGGCCTGCCTGAGAGGGACTCATAGATATTCATAGATATACTTAGGCTAGATAGTGTGCTAGATTGTTGTATGACAACTATAAGTTTGATGTTTAACTATCTGTGATATGTAATATAAGAGAGCGCGGGTCTGTTTACCCACTGCGCCAATTGTACACTTCATACAATAAATGTTCTATATCCTAGCGAACAGTGTATTGTTGCCTGTATGAACCCGAACCATTATTTAGATCAGAGTAAGACCATGACAGGCTTTTTGGGGGCTAGTTTTCCGGTTTTGGCATAGAATGTTTTCTTAAAAACCTGTTAAATGCCATGTAAAATTAATTATTTAAGCATATCACATTGATTTTTGATAACACATTGATTTGTTTAAATCAAAGAAATTATTAATGTTACAAGTTTACATAAGACTAGAAGCTATCTAGCAATAAAATAGAAATAATCTGAGTCCCTCGGCAATGTCTCACCATTGCCTCCGTAGTGCCTCTTTATTTTGATTCTGTAAACAAATTTTTTTTTCCTGACATGTTACTATTGTGACATTTTTTTGTGTGTGACAGTGACTAATGTTTCCTCGCTCCACGAGCAGATTGGTCCGCAACAAGTGCCGCGTCCAACCGATGAAACCTTTCCAACAGTAACGAGAGTACAAGACAACATCGAGGAGCTTCAAAATTCAGAGCTAAGTTTCACCTCATACTCATTGTACTTCTAAGCTGTACTTCTCATGTTTCATCAATGTATTATTTTGTATCATATTGATTTCTTTGCATATTCATAAGCTTGTCACCAACATAACCTTGCATTTTGATTTACACATTAATAACTAGGGGAGTAAACCAAATTTTCGACCACACCACATATTTTTTCTAAGGGACTTAACTCTATAAACTTAACAAACAAATAAAACACAAAATGTCTAGTTTAGATCAATGCATTGAGCAAGGAATAAAGTTAGGGTATAAAGAAGAAAAACTGTCAGAGTGGGCACAGAAAACACACGCAGAAAACATTGCCCGTGAAGAAAGAGCGATAGAACGAGAAGAAAGGAAACTGCAAATGGAGGCCGAGGAAAAGAAATTGCAAATGCAAGCAGAAGAAAAGAAATTGCAAATGCAAGCAGATGAAAAGAAATTACAAATGGAGGCCGAGGAAAAGAAATTGCAAATGCAAGCAGAAGAAAAGAAAATGCAAATGCAGATTGAAGCAGCAGAGAAAAAGATACAATTGCAGGCTCAAGAAAAACAGATGGAGCTTGAGGCCGCCGCCAAACAGGCCCAACTAAATGCCGAGACACAGATTAAACTAAAACAGATGGAAATGGAGGCCAACGCAGAAATATCAATAAATAAGTTAAGAAGCAAAGAAGAAGAACAAAAATATAATAAATATAAAGGTCTCGTGAAGGCTTTCTGTTCTGGAGATTCCATCTCCGCCTACTTAGAAAATTTTGAGTGTCTCATGTCTCATCATAAAATCAGTAAATCAGATTGGGCATTTATTCTAATGAGAAATTTAGCTCTTGAACCACTGAAAGTAATAGAGACAATACCACAGGAAATGCGAAAAGACTATGAGTACCTAAAACAACGCATTCTCCAACATTTTTCTTTAGACACTGCAGGTTACCAACAACAATTTGCCAAATTATCTCCACAACCAAACCAAACCTTTATAGATTACGTCAGTACAGTCCAAGACATATGCACAAAATGGATTAACTCGGCTAAAACCAACAATAGCCATGTTAAACTTAAGGAGCTGATTATAATAGATAAAATAGTTAGCACCATCCCCACACCTTTTGCCAAATTCTTAAAACAAATGGACTGTAAGAGCATTCAGGAAATCGAGGCGAAGGGGAATGCATTTTTCACAGCAAATAGGGATATTTTTCAACATAACATAAGTCACAATGATACAGCAGCTGCATTAGTGAACACCAAATACTCCAAACAATCACAGAGTAGATTTAAACCACGATCCAATGTCGGTAAAGTAGTAAGATGCCAATATTGCAATTTTCATCACGACAGTTACGGGATGTGTGACAAATCACCCACCTACCCTGAACACCTAAAAAAGATGGTGGAGAAGCAAACAGCTAAACGCATGGCTTACCACAGAGCAATTAAATGTTATTTCTGCAATAGCTGGGGTCACTATAATAAGGATTGTGAAGGCCGAAAGTTATTGAAACAGGCCAATGCGGCATTAGTAGAAACGTCGTCTGACGAAGAGCTTGAGTCACTAAATGAATGTGACAATCAACACGACAGTGAAAGCGAGCTTGGGAATGCTGTACACATCATAAAAACCATAACAGACAGTAATTGCAACACCTGTACGAAGTTCCAACTTGACACAACACTACATTGTGGTCACATAGTCCCAATTGCAAATGAAACAGCTAACGCTGCCTTATCATCTACAGGCAAGCTAGTTTTTTATACAGGGTTTGTTAACAACAAAAAGTGCACGGTAATTCGCGATTCCGGCGCAACTCTCTGTGGAGTTAGAAAAACATTAATAGACGCTAAAGACTACACAGACAAACATGTGACGTGTCGCACATTCTCAGGTACGACAGAGAAATACCCCCTTGCTATGGTCGAAATTCAAACACCATTCATATCTGGGCGAGTATTGTGTGCTATCCTTGAAAATCCCGTCGCGGATATTATACTTGGTAATTTACCCAACATACATCCATGCTCTGAAAGAGAAATCAAGAGGTGGGAGCGAAAACACGGTATCCACCACAGAAATAGCGACACAAAAGAGAAACACCATTCTTGCTTGTCTCAAACTGCCAAAATACCATGGGAGACAACCACTGAGGTAATTCAGGAAGAATTTACCAAGGTGTACAATGCAGGGGCGGTCGAATCAAGAAACGATACGACCGAATTAAAACCTCGAATTGAGGATGCTACCAAACTACCAAGTACCGAACCTGTAAATGTGCAACAAAACACACAACACACGAACGCAATAACACGACAGACAACCCACAAAACCAACACCGACCAACTGCAGGAATCATTAGAAATAGTAGCGCCAAACTCAACTAACATCACTTTTGGTAATGAACAAAAAGCAGATAAAACACTTGCACCATACTTTAAATTACTTGGACTTAAACCAAAAGTCACTAAACATGCATCGTGGACATTTAGACTACACAATAACATCTTAACGAGACTTTACACAACAAAGCAGACCACGACACAGCAAATTGTTTTACCACAAGCACATCGAAACAAAGTGCTAAAAATAGCCCATGACTCCCCTTTTGGAGGTCATATGGGATACGAAATGACCAAGGCTATTGTCCTAACCCATTTTTATTGGCCAAAGTTTGACCAAGAGATTAAATCATTGTGTACATCTTGTGATACATGTCATCAACTGGTCAAGGGGAATAACCCTACTACATTCCCTGTAAATGGAAAATTGAAATTATTACATGTAAATATGTTGAAACCATACTATGCTAGACAGGACAATGAGACAAATGAACAGACGCAACAAACTGTGGACGGAGACGAAACGACAATTTCCCAACGGAATAACACCTCGACAAACGAAGCATCGTTAACGACACACGCTTACAACGACGAAAACGACGAAGACAGATGGACATTACCGACAATCTGTAATATTGACAATGACGACAAATTTGACGACATATTGACGATCGATCTCGACGACGACGACAATGACATTGAAGACAATTTACAAACTGTAGCATCTGTGATAAATCAGACAGACATGGACAACACTGAAATCCCTGTGCCAATTATGACTGATGAAGGAAGTATAAAGGACATACATATCTCTGACAAGTTGACACAACAACAGCGACAGGACATTTTGACGCTCCTAGACAACTATAAGACGATCTTTTCCAACAAACCTGGACGCACTGATAGAATAACACATTCAATTGTGCTAACAGATCTGAGACCGGTCAAATGTAGACCATATTCTATTCCTCTCCATTACAGATCTAATTTAGATAAAGAAATTTTAGATTTAGAGAAGAATGGCATTATTCAAAAATCTATGTCTCAATATTCTTCACCGATTGTCTTGGTGAAAAAGAAAGACCAGACAATCCGCTTGTGCATCGACTATAGAATATTGAATACCAGAACAACAACGGATGCAGAGCCTATGAACAGTTGTGAAGATCTTATTTTAGATATGGCTCAATCATCCTTATTTTCTAAGACAGATTTAGCGAAAGGATATTGGCAAGTTCCTCTACACCCTTCTTGTAGACATATAACAGCATTCGCAACGCCTCTCGGGTTATACGAATGGCTATATCTTCCTTTTGGCCTGAAGAACGCACCGGCCACATTTGTGAGACTAACAAGATTGTTATTACACGGAATTAATGACGTAGTTGCTTATATTGATGATATATGCGTCCATTCTTCTGATATGACTTCTCACTTACTCACCCTTAAACAAGTCTTCCACCAAATCTCTCTTTTTGGACTTACTATCAAACCTTCCAAGGTTGAAATAGGCTATACACAAATAGACTTCCTTGGTCATAGAATTTCTGAAGGAAAATTGTTGACTGATGATAAAATTGTTTCCAAGATCCTTAATCTAGAAGTACCTACCACAAAGAAGCAGGTTAGAAGTTTACTAGGTCTGATTAACTATTATTCTAAATTCATTCCACATTGGGCAGAACTCACCTCAGTCTTTTCTGATATGTTAACTAAAGATCATCCATCAAAAATTTGTAAAAGTACCAGCTTAGATGATGCAATGTGTAGGTTGAAACATATTTTTTCTAATCCACCAGTCTTACGATTACCCAACATAAATTTACCCTTTATTTTGACCACAGATGCGAGCGCTATCGCAATAGGAGGATGTTTAATGCAGGAAGTGGATGGCGTTCGACACCCGATCCTCTACGTAAGCCGCAAACTGAAGAAGGCTGAGACTCGTTATGCCACAGTTGAATTGGAGTGTTTGAGCCTTTTGTTCTGTATATTGAGACTATCTAAGTTCCTCTTGGGAAGCCATTTTGTGGTCCTCACAGACAGTTCGCCATTATTAGTCCTTAACCATGGGTCGCCCAAAAACAACAGGTTACAAAGATGGTGTCTTCTACTTCAAGACTTTGACTTCGAAATTCGCCATATTAAGGGCACCGAGAACATAGTGGCTGACCTTTTATCACGGCAGACAAATGCGCCAGTAGAATAACTCTAATCACATTGGCCAGTAGCCACACTATAAACTGTGATACTTTTATTCCGTTACATATAACAGTGTGACTCTACACCTGCTAGAGTACTCTCAGTGATTAGGTTAATTACGTCACCCTTAAACATACGTTAAGAGCTATATTGTAAGAACTATACCATCAAATGCCTAAGCTCTAGAACGATTCCAGCAAGAAACAGTAACTGTGTTTTATTTCAACCAATTATATCAACCAGTGAACTATCTCTGAACAATGTAATATTTTACACGGGACAGTGAAAGCAATCCATACTTGCTGTTGCTACAAAACTTTGCAAACAGCCGAAACATAACAACATCGACGACAACACTCAAGAGACAGCCATACTAACTTTAACATTCATGGCATAACACACGAACGAAGGGACATCAACGCGCACATCATCGTTGGAGTTATTTAATTAATTAGTTTACTATTAAATATGTTGACTATGTGGTTGTTTCGGGATTTGAAATTTAAATATTGAGCACAACCCACTACTGGCAACGCCGATCGCATTCTGGTATGAACCTAAGGCCTATCCACGTCAATATGGAAGCACTATACTCGAGTTTCGCCCTCATTTGAGCTCGTCAGTAGTGCATATCCCTGACCGGATCCGGAAAAAGTCCCGGATCACGCGTGTGAAGCGGGTGTGTAACCACGCGGCACACACTGGACACACAAAATTATCACAACAGAACATCACAACGCTACCCATCGTAGGCTATGCTCAAGATTGCCCAATCGCCGCGACCGACGTCCGTCAATCGATGGGACCCGAACGATCAGGACTTCTCACCTTGCCAGTGAGAAGTCCTGATCGTTCGGGTCCCATCGATTGACGGACGTCGGTCGCGGCGATTGGGCAATCTTGAGCATAGCCTACGATGGGTAGCGTTGTGATGTTCTGTTGTGATAATTTTGTGTGTCCAGTGTGTGCCGCGTGGTTACACACCCGCTTCACACGCGTGATCCGGGACTTTTTCCGGATCCGGTCAGGGATATGCACTACTGACGAGCTCAAATGAGGGCGAAACTCGAGTATAGTGCTTCCATATTGACGTGGATAGGCCTTAGGTTCATACCAGAATGCGATCGGCGTTGCCAGTAGTGGGTTGTGCTCAATATTTATATTAAATATGTATTATATTTCCATTAATGATGTATATAAATTGTGTTAACCTATAACTTGTACATATTCTACTTTAATATTACAGACGGTACATTTCATATTCTAAATAACCGTCCTATACAAGTGTCTCTAGTTAAATTATAACCTATTTTTCATTTATCGTACAAAAAGTACGTATTTTCTTAAAGGGCAAATATCGCCTAGCCCATTTTTTCTAAGGGCAATAACGCTTACCTCAACTTTAAATATATATTTTAGCCAATTACTATTCTGGATGACAGATGAGTGAATGACTGCGTGAAAGGAATAAATGAGAGAACGATACACTTGGCGGACAAATTGTACGCAAAACGTATTCATTGTAATTTGTCTGCGTCTTCCATGTAAAAGTGCATGACTTGTCTAATTTGTCAATACATGTGTAGAACTTAGTTTAGTAGGGAGTTAATTTAGTAGTTATGGTAATATACTTAGGTTAGCAGTTAGGATACATCTAAGCACCACTACTTGGAATACCTAGTCAGGTATTGCACACAGTGCAGTATTACATGATTGAGGTTATCCCAACTCGTGACGCTTGGAATTACACCACACATTCAGCACGCACGTTACACAAACCTCAAAACTCAACACTATCAAGTTAAAATACAGTCACTTTATTAGATACATCAACTTATTAGTTAACACACTAACAAGCCAACAGGGACACATGTAGTCTGAGGGGGATAAAAGAACAAGGTAACTACATATTTAGCATTATCTAACATACGGGAGTAAAAGTGTATAGAAATACACACACAGATCAAGATTTGAAGGTGTACTTATTTAGCCAAGACTTCGGTCTTGTTAACCCTCTGTTATATAGGGGTTATTTGTCTGGGTACCATTTCGGGTACTATGAGAAGGGCGAGTTGTCAATACAACTACTAAAACGCCACGTAACTTCGGTCTGATAAGCATATTTAAGCACACGAGAGACAGGGATCTCTGCACCAAATCAGAGAAGTGTTGTATGGTAGAATACATGAGTTTTTAGTGCTAATAGATAGGTTACCAGGTTACTATCCACCAAACTACAAACACCAACTTTATGTGATTCGGTGACAGAATTAGAACAGATCTAATTACCCAACAACAAATCATGTCAGGGGGGAGGAGGGATCCTGTCACCGCCTCACGTTCACATATAATAAAGGGCTGCAACTCCAGCCCAAGGGAAACCATTGAGTCTCGCAGGACCCGAGTAATCTAGAACCTTCTCGAAAGAGATGGTCACCAAGTCCATGATTCCGTGGACACTGATGTGGCCCGCCTAATGCGGGGTCCACGAGGAACTCGGACAGAGTTACCGCCCGTGTCGAGTTAGGACACGCGGAGACGGGCAGAGGACAAACGGACTGGAGAGAGACAACAAGGCCTGCCTGAGAGGGACTCATAGATATTCATAGATATACTTAGGCTAGATAGTGTGCTAGATTGTTGTATGACAACTATAAGTTTGATGTTTAACTATCTGTGATATGTAATATAAGAGAGCGCGGGTCTGTTTACCCACTGCGCCAACTGTACACTTCATACAATAAATGTTCTATATCCTAGCGAACAGTGTATTGTTGCCTGTATGAACCCGAACCATTATTTAGATCAGAGTAAGACCATGACAATTCCATTTCTGATATTTGCCCTCCATGCAACACGTTCAGCGGCGACTTGCTCCCAATGTGCATTATCAATGCCTGTATCAATCATGTCCCGCTTACACACATCTTTGTATCGTAGTAGAGGCCGACCCTGAGATCTCTTACCCATCTGTAATTCACCAAAAAAGATATCCTTTGGTATTCTACCATCATCCATCCTCCTAAGATGTCCTATCCATCTAAGTCTACGAAGACTGAGCATGGAATAAACTGTCACACAACCTGATCTTTCCAATACTTCAGTATTTGTGATTTTGTCTTGCCACTTAATACCAAGAATTCTTCGCAAACACCGCATATGAAAGCTGTTTAAATTGTTCTCTTGGTGTGAGTAAGTTGTCCAGGTTTCACTGCCATAGAGAAGAGTACTAAGGACACAGGCTTGATAGACAAGGACTTTTGTTTTGGCAGTAAGCTTCCTGTTCTCCCAGACTCTTTTTCTTAACCTGTTCATTGTTGTTGCTGCCTTACCAATCCGGATGTTGATTTCCTGATCTAGGGATAATTTGCTATTAACCACTGATCCTAGATATGTAAAATGGTCTACTATCTCTAGTTCAGCGTCGTCAATAAAGATTGATGGTACCCCATGTGCACCTTGTGACATAATCTGTGTCTTCTTTTTGCTAATTGTTAAACTAAATTCAGAACAAGCATTGAAGAATGCAGATAGTAGACATTGCAATTCTTCCTCAGAGTGGGTTGTAACTGCAGCATCATCTGCAAAAAGCAACTCTCTGATCAGTACCCTCCTAATTTTGGTCTTAGCCTTCAATCTCTGAGCATTGTAGAGGCCGCCATCTGAGCGTGAGTGAATGTATTTACCACCATCCTGATCACGAAATGCATATTTCAGTAGAAGTGAAAAGTATATTCCAAAGAGGGTGGGAGCTAGTACACAACCTTGCTTAACTCCACTCTTGATTTCAAATTCTTCAGAAGTTGCACCATCAAACTTGATTATACCCTTCATGCCTGTGTGGAACGATTCCACAATGGACAGAAGAGTTGGTGGGCAGCCAATCTTCTTTAGTGCCTTGAACAGACCCTCACGACTGACCAAATCAAATGCCTTTGTGAGGTCGATGAAGGCAATAAACAGTGGTTGATTCTGTTCACGGCATTTTTCTTGCATTTTGTATCATATAACGATGTAAATAATATACTTGTATCATATAACTTAAATAATATACTTATAGCATATAACTTAAATAATATACTTGTATCATATAACAGGACTTAAATAATAAACTTGTATCATATAACAGGACTTAAATAATATACTTGTATCATATAACATGACTTAAATAATATACTTGTATCAAATAATTTAAATAATATACTTGTATCATATAACTTAAATAATATACTTGTATCATATAACAGGACTTAAATAATATACTTGTATCATATAACCGGAGCAAATAATATACTCATATAATAATGTGTATGTGATATACGAGTAAATGGACATATTCTTAAGCAAGTGAATCGATACAGTTATCTCGGCACAGTCATAACATCTGATGGGAGATGCCTTGAAGAGATTAGAACAAGAATTGCCATTGCGAAGGCAGCCTTTTGTAAGATGAAAAACATACTGACCAATAAAAAGATGTCAATTGAAACGAGAAAAAGAGTGTCGAAGTGCTACATTGAACCTGTACTTTTGTATGGATGTGAAGCGTGGACAATAAACAGTCAATCTGAAAACCAGCTAATGGCTGTGGAAATGTGTTTTCTAAGGAAAATGAAAAGAATACCATGAACAGACAGAAAAACCAATGAACAAGTTCTTCAAGAAACAAATGAAGATCGTAAACTGATTAGAGTCATTAGACGTAGCCAGTCAAAATGTGTTGGGCATGTTATGAGAAGAATTGAATTGGAGAACTTGGTGACAACTGGCAAGATCGAAAGGAAGAGACCAAGGGAAAGACGGAGAAGAAAATACCTGGATGGCTTGGCCACGTGGCATGGTCGAGACAGTAACAAGGAGCTCATACACAATTCTGGTGATCGAATGAGATGGCAGAACATGACCGCCCACGCTTACCGGCATGACACATGATGGATGTATTCTATAACAGGACGCAAATAATATACTTGTATCATATAACCGGACGCAAATATTATACTTGTATCATATAACAGGACGTAAATAATATACTTGTATCACATAACAGGACGAAAATAATATACTTGTATCATATAACAGGACTTAAAGTATATACTTATATCATATAACGGGGCGCAAATAATATACTTGTATCATATAACTGGATGTAAATAATATACTTGTATCATATAACAAGATGTAAATAATATATTTGTATCATATAACAGGATGTAAATAATATACTTGTATAATATAACAGGACTTAAATAATATCCTTGTATCATATAACCGGACGTAAATAATATACTTGTATTATATAACCGGACGTAAATAATATACCTGTATCATATAACCGGACGATAATAATATACTTGTATCATATAACCGGACGATAATAATATACTTGTATTATATAACCGGGCATAAATAATATACTTGTATCATATAACCGGACATACATAATATACTTGTATCATATAACCGGACATAAATAATATACTTGTATCATATAACCGGACGTAAATAATATACTTGTATCATATAACCGGACGTAAATAATATACTTGTATTATATAACCGGACTTAAATAGTATACTTGTATCTTATAACTGCCAGTTTCGTGACGAAGTAGTTACGGACGCAGTTCGTAATCTCGCAAACCCTCTTTCGAAACACAGCTGTGCTGGTTTTTTATGAAATAGTGTCGGTTCCAGTCGTTCACGACTGAAATCAAGAACAGCTAACAAATAACATGACTAAAAAATATTCGTTGATCTTATAACATGACTTAAATAATATAATTTTATCATATAACATGACTTACATAATAAACTTGTATTAGGTAACTGGACTTAAATAATATATATTTATGATATATCATCATCATCATCAAGTGCCGTGCCGGCTGGCATAGGCGTTCATGGCTCTCCATAGATCTCGGTCTTTGGTTTTCTGGATCAACTCTACTGCTGATATTCCTCCATGCCACCGTCTCAATCCATCCAGCATCATTTCTCTTGGTCTGCCTGTGCCTCTCTTCCCCTCGATGTTTCCAGCTGTTACGATGTTCTCCAATGCCTCTCTTCTCATCACGTGACCGACGAAAGATGTTTGTCTCTGTCTTATTGTTGTATATAATGTTCTACTTTCATTAGCCTGTTTCAGGCAGTCGTCGTTAGTTACTCTTTTTTAGTTTTTCTTAGTTACATCTTTTTATGATAAACATGACTTAAATTATATATATATATATATATATATATATATATATATATATATATATATATATATATATATATGAACAATACATATCTTCTATACTTGTATCATATAACATTACTTAACTAATAAACTGGTATCTTATAACATTACTTAATTCATATACTGTTATCATATAACATTACACAATAATATATTGCGCAATCTATACACCTAGCAACAAGAACAAAACAAATGAACCGGCCCTATGGCTGGAACATGGAATGTAAGAACCATGACCCCTGGCCCCGGGTAGTGGGGTAGGGTTACCCTCTATCAAAGGAGAAGTAAGGTGCCTCCTTCCCTCAGCTAGCCCACGGGACATCATTGGGCAAGGTGGAGTACCCGTTTAGCCCTCCCAACAGGGTAACGTGAAGCCATGTGAGTGTCAGCGTCTAGCTCATGTCTAGGTATCTGAGCTCGGGCTCACACAGGCAACAATAACTCCGTTAAATATAATATCTAACATTTATTGTATTTCAATATACAGTGCGTTGGCGCAGTGGGTTTAACAAGCCCGCACTGAGTTGCATATCACAGAGGGTTAACATCATCACACATAGTTATCACAAACATTCTAAGCAAACTATCTAGCATATGTCTATGAACCCAAATACACAGGGGTCTAAACTATTGAGTCCCTCTAAGGCAGGCCCTGTTGCCTCTCCGATGGTCCGACTGTCCTCTGCCGGTTCACACGTGTCGCAATCCGACACGGGTGGTAACTCTGTCCGAGTTCCTCGTGGACCCCGCAATAGGCGGGCCACATCAGTGTCCACGGGACAGTGGACTCACTGACCAGTCCTTCGAGAAGGTTCTGGATTACTCTGGCCTTCGAGGGTCTTACTTCTTTCCCTTGGGCGGGAGTTGTAGCCCTTGGCTAATATCTATTAACTCATGTTGGGTTACCGGATAATGTGGATAATGTGAGGCTGTGACAGGAGTCTCCCCTCTCCCCTGATTTGATGGGGTGTTATAGGGTAATTAGTTCTGCACTAATTCTGTCACAGAATCACATAAAGACGGTATATGTAGTTTGGTGGACAGTAACTTGGTCAACTACATACTGGCATCAACACTCATGTATTCTCCCATACACCACTTCTCTGATTTGGTGAAGAGATCTCTCTCTCTCCTGTGTCCTTAAAAATGCTTATCTGACCGAAGTTACGTGACGTTTATTAGTTGTGTCTACAACCCGTCCTTCTCATAGTATCCTACTGATACCAAGATAATTAACCTCTGTATTAAAGAGGATTAACAAGACCAAAGTCCTGGCTAAATAAGTACACCTTCAAATCTTTATCTGTGTGTGCATTTCAATACACTTTTACTCTCGTATGTTGTATAATGCTAAATATGTAGTTACGTTGTTATTTTATCCCATCTGACTACATGTGTGCCTGTTGGCTTGTTAGTGTGTTGACTAATAAGTTGCTGCTTCTAATAAAGTGACTGCATTTTAATTGATAGTGTTCAGTTTTGAGTTTTGTGTAAAGTGTGTGCTGAATGTGTGGCTTATTTCCAAGCGTCACGAGTTGGGATATCCTTAATCATGAATTACTCCAATGTGTGTAATGCATGATCAGGCATTCCAAGCAGTGGTGCTTAGATGTAGTATCCTAAATCCTAAACTAAGAGTATTCAACTAACTACTAAACATGTATCAACAATTTAGACAAGTAATACAATTTACATGAAAGACGCAGACAAATTAAAATAAATACGTTTTGCGTACAATTTGTCCGCTCAGTATATCTTTCTCTTATTTAATTCATTCACACTGTCATTTACACATCTTTCATTCAAAATAGTATTTGGTTAAAATATATAATTAAAGTTGAGGTAAGTATTATTGCCCTTAGAAAAACGGAATAGGCGATATTTTCCCTTTAAGATAATACGTATTTTTTGTACGATGACTCAAAAATGGGTTATACTTTACATAGAGACAATTGCATAGGAAGGTTATTTAGCCTATGAATGAAAATACCTGTAATATTATGGTAGAAAATGTACACATTACAGGTTAACACATTTTATATACATAATTCAATGCAAATATAATACATATTTAATACTAAATTAATTAATTAAATAAGTAACTAAATCCAACGATGATGTGCGCGTTGTCCTCCTGTTGTTAGCGTGTCGTGCCATGAATGTTCAAAGTTAGTATGGCTGTCTCTTGAGTGTTGTAGTCGACGTAGTTCTGTTTCGGCTGTTTGCAAAGTCTCTTAGCAACAGCAAGTATGGAATGTTCTGAATGTCGAGTATAAAGTGTTTTTAATGCTTTCATGATCAATGTCTGTTCACTGGTTGAAATAATTTCACGGAACATCTCTTGCTCGGATTGGTACCAGAGCTTTGGTTATTGGTAGTATAGTTCTCAACGTTTCACGTTCGTGGGTGTTATATGTAACCTATTCACTGGGGTGTTATTACTTTTAAATGGGAGTTCTCTAGCAGGTGTAGAGTTACACTGTTATATGACACAGACTAAAATATCACAGTTTCTGGTATGGCGAATGGTTGATGTGCCAAATGTTATTCTGCTGACGCATTCGTCTGGCGCGATAAAATATCAGCTATAATGTTATCAGTGCCTCTGATATGGCGGATTTCGAAGTCGAAATCTTGAAGAAGAAGACACCATCTTTGTAAACGATGGTTTTTCGGAGCACCTTGCTTAAGCACCAACAATGGCGAATTATCAGTGAGTACAACGAAGTGGGCACCCAAGAGGAACTTAGATAATCTTAGCATACAAAACAATAGACTTAATGCCTCCAATTCCACCGTAGAATACCGGATCTCTGCCTTCTTCAGCTTACGGCTTACGTAGAGAATTGGGTGTCTCACTCCATCCACTTCTTGCATTAAACATCCTCCAATTGCGATAGCACTCGAATCTGTGGTCAAAATAAATGGTAAATCTATGTTTGGTAATCGTAAGACTGGTGGATTAGAAAAAATGCATTTCAATCTGCTTATTGCATTCTCTAAGCGAGTACTTTTACAAACTTTTGATGGATGATCTTTCGTCAACATATCAGAAAAAACTGATGTAAGTTCTGCCCAATTTGGTATAAATTTAGAATAATAGTTTATAAGACCTAGTAAACTTCTAATTTGTTTCTTTGTGGTAGGAACTTCTAGATTAAGAATCTTTGAAACAATTTTATCATCTGTCAACAGTTTGCCTTCAGAGAGTCTATGACCAAGGAAGTCTATTTGTTTATAGCCTATTTCAACCTTGGAAGGTTTGATAGTAAGTCCAAAAAGAAAGATTTGGTTGAAGACTTGTTTGAGTGTAAGTAAGTGAGAAGTCATATTAGAAGAATGGATGCATATATCATCAATATAAGCTTGGACATCTTTAATTCCGTGCAATAGCAATCTAGTTAATCTAACAAATGTGGCGGGAGCGTTCTTGAGACCAAATGGAAGATATCTCCATTTGTACAAACCGAGAGGTGTTGCGAATGCTGTTATATGTCTAGAAGCAGGGTGTAGTGGTACTTGCCAATAACCTTTCGCTAAATCAACCTTCGAAAATAAGGATGATTGAGACATACTCAAAATGAGATCTTCACAACTGTTCATTGGCTCTGCATCTGTTGTGGTTATCGTATTTAACTTTCGATAGTCTATGCACAAACGGATTGTCTGGTCCTTCTTTTTCACCAGGACAATCGGTGAAGAATATTGAGACATAGATTTCTGAATTATTCTATTTTTCTCTAAATCCAAAATTTCTTTGTCTAAATTTGCTCTATAATGTAGAGGAATAGAATATGGTCTACATTTGACCGGTGTCAGATCTGTCAGCACAATTGAATGTGTTATTTTGTCAGTCCGTCCAGGTTTGTTAGAGAAGATAGATTTATACTCGTCAAGGAGAGTCACAATGTCTTGTCGCTGCTGTTGTGTCAAAGTGTCAGAGATTTGTATGTCATTTATACTACCGTCGTCAGTCATAATCGGTACTGGGATTTCAGTATTGTCTACGTCTGTCTGATTTATTACAGATGCTACTGTTTGTAAATTGTCCTCAATGTCATTGTCGTCGTCGTCGATATTAATCGTTGTCAATTTGTCGTCAAATTGGTCGTCGTTGTCGTCGTAAGAGTGCGTCGTTAACGATGCTTCGTTTGTCGAGATGTCATTCAGTTGGGTAATTGTCGTTTCGTTTCTGTCATCAGTTAGCTGCGTCTGCTCACTCGTGTCAGTGTCCTGTCTAGCATAGTATGGTTTCAACATATTTACATGGAATATTTTCAACTTTCCATTTAAAGAGATTTCGTAATCAACTTCCGAAATTCTTCTAACAATTTTAAACGGTCCCTGCCAAGAGGTTGATAGTAAATCTCTCTTGTCAGGTAGCAATAGTAAAATATCCTGACCTGGTTTTAATACAATTGTTTTTGCACCTTTGTTGGCGTACTGCCTGTACCTAAAACCTTTCTCCTGTAGTGATGTTCTGGCCAGTATACAGGAGCGTATGATTTTGTCTCTGGTGTCAGTGACTAAATCATAGGTGGAAATGGGTAGTTGGATATTTACAGGTTGTGATATGATATCTTTGTAAATGGTGAGAGGTCCTCTTGGGTTCGCTACATATATCAATTCGAAGGGAGAGACCCCTATGCTAGATTGCGGGACTTCTCTATATGCGAACAGCACCGTTGGGAGAAGTATATCCCAATCGGCTGGATTTTCAGCTGTCACTTTGGATAGCATATGTTTCAGGTCCCCGTTTAGTTTCTCGCAGATACCATGTGCGGCCGGTCGTAGGGACTAGTGAAACATTGCTTTATGCCTAGTAACTTAGTTACCGATTGAGTGGCATTCGATATGAACTGGGTTCCTCTATCTGAAATTATTTTCTCCGGGAAGCCAAAACGGGAGAAAATATTTAACAATACGTCCGTCACATCCTTAGAGGAGATAGATTTTAATGGAATCATTTCTGGCCATCTCGTACATAGATCAATAAGAGTGAAAATATATCTATTCCCTTTACTTGAAATGTGATTCAACGGACCTACTAGGTCAACTGCCACGATCTGGAATGGCCTCGAGGCAGTTGTGGTTGATTGGACTTCCGCCGTAGGGTTTTTTCCCTTTTCACCAGTTTCTGACATATATCACATGATCTACAAAAGGTTTTTATGTCTTGGCAAAATTTTGGCCAATAAAACTGGGTCATGACCCTAGCTCTAGTCTTTTCGTACCCCATATGACCTCCAAAAGGCGAGTCATGGGCTATATTTAGTACTTTCTCTCGATGCGCTTGTGGTAACACTACTTGCTGTATCGTGGTCTGATTTGTTGTGTATAATCTAGTCAATACATTGTTCTGTAGCCTAAATGTCCACGATGCGTTCTTAGTTAATTTTGGTTTAAGTCCTACTAACCTAAAATATGGTGAAAGTGTAGGATCTAATTTCTGTTCATCTCCAAAATTGGTGCTGGTAAGGTTTGGTGATACAATTTCTAGTGATTCCTGCAGTTGGTCGGTGTTGGTTTTGTGAGTTGTCTGTCGTGTTATTGCATTCGTGTGTTGTGTGTGTTGTTGCACATCTACAGGCTTGGTACTTGGTAGATCGGTAGCATCCTCAATTCGAGGTTTTAATTTGGTCGTATCACTGACAGATTCGACCGCCCCTGCATTGTACACCTCGGTGAATTCTTTCTGAATTACTTCATTGGTTGTCTCCCTTGTTCTTTTGGCAGATTGAGACAAGCATGAATGGTGTTTCTCTTAGAATCGCTATTTGGGTGCTGGATACCGTTTCTCTGCTCCCAATCTCTGATTTCCTTTTCAGAGCAAGGTCGTATGTTGGGCAAGTTCCCAAGTATAATATCCGCGACAGGATTTTCTAGGACTGCGCACAAAACTAGTCCTGATATGAACGGAGTTCGAATTTCGACAAGAGCAAGGGGGTATTTCTCTATAGTGCCTGAGAATGTGCGACAAGTCACGTGTTTGTCTGTATAGTCTTTGTCGTTTATTAATGTTTTCTTAATCCCACAGAGCGTTGCGCCGGAATCACGAATTAATGTGCACTTTTTGTTATTTACAAACCCTGTTGAGAAATTTAGCTTGCCTGTAGATGACAAGGCAGCATTGGCCATTTCATTCGAAATAGGGATCATGTGGCCACATAGCAATGTTGTGTCAAGTTGGAATTTCATACAGGTGTTACACTTACTGTCTGTAATGGTGTCAATAATTTGTACAGCATTTCCTAGCTCACTCAACTTTTCGTTTTGATTGTCACAATCATTCAGTGATTCAATATCTTTGTCTGATGACGTTTCAACTAGTGCCGCATTGGCCTGTTTCAGTATCTTTCGGCCCTCACAAAAGCTACTATAGTGCCCAAAGCTACTGCAAAAATAGCATTTGACCGCTCTCTGGTACGAAATTCTCTTGTTCTTCTGCTTCTCCACGATCATTTTGAGGTGGTGTGGATAGTTGGGCGATTTATCGCACATCGCGTATTCTTCGTGAGTCAAACTACAATATTGGCATTTAACTGGTTTCCTGACATTCGAGCGTGGTTTAAACTTACTTTCAGTTGGTTTCGAGTATCTAGTGTTTACAGCTGCTGCTGTTTCGTTCTGACTTAGGTTTAATTGGAAAATATCTCTGTTCGCTGTGAAAAATGCATTTCCCTTTGTCTCTACATCTTGAATACTTTTACAGTCCATTTGTTTCAAAAATTTAGCAAAAGGTGTTGGGATTGTACTAACTATGTTGTCAATAATAATGAGTTCTTTTAGTTTGTCATGGCTGTTGTTAGTTTTAGCTGAGTTAATCCACTTTGTGCACACATCCTGAACTGTAGACACGTAGTCTATAAAGGTTTGGTTTGGTTGTGGGGATAATTTTGCGAACTGTTGTTGGTAACCTGCAGTATCTAATGAGAAATGTTGGAGAATGCGCTGCTTTAAATAATCATAATCTTTTCTCATTTCCTGTGGCACTGTCTCTATTACTTTTAAAGGTTCCAGAGCCAAGTTTCTCATTAAAATAAATGCCCAATCTGATTTTATGATCTTATGGTAGGACATTAGACACTCGAAATTTTCCAGGTATGCACTGATGGAATCTCCTGAGCAGAATGCTTTGACGAGGCCTTTATATTTATTATACTTTTGTTCCTCCTCCTTGCTTCTCAGTTTATTTACAGATATTTCTACGTTGGAATCGATTTCCATCTGCTTTAGCCTTATTTGTGTATCAGCATTTAATTGGGCTACTTTGGTCGCCGCCTCAAGCTCCATCTGTTTCTCTTGAGCCTGCAGTTGCATCTGCATCTTCTTTTCTTCTGTCTCAATTTGCAGTTGTATCTTCTTCTCTTCTGCCTGCGCTTGCCTTTGTTTTTCTTCTCGTTCTATCGCTCTTTCCTCACGGGCAATGTTCTCTGCGTGTGTTTTCTGTGCCCATTCTGACAGTTTCTCTTCTTTATAACCTAATTTCATACCTTGCTCAATACATTTTTCTAACGTAGACATCTTGTCTTTTACTTGTTGGTAATTTCACTGAAGTTAAATCCCTTAGAAAAATGTTAGGGAGTAGAAAATTTAGTTATGTACCTTAATTATTACATGCGCAAATATAAATGCAAATTTATGTTGGTTACAAGGTCATGAATATACATACAAAACAATGCAAAGCAAACATGTTACATGGATGGAAGGTGATAAGTACCGCTTAGGGTTGCAATGGGCATGATATGAAACTTATCTTATATTCCCAGAACTTGCGAATGTTGTCTTGTACTCTCGCCACTATTGGAAAGGTTACATAGGTTAAACACACCCCAATTCACGGAACAATCTGCTCGTAGAATGAGAAAACATTAGTAACAGTCAAAAAATGTCACAGTCATGTCAAAATAGTTTATAGTATTGACATCATTGAGAGACTAACTGCAGAGGGACTCATATTAATAATAGTTCATCACTAGATATATGCAAATTTGTTAAACTTGTACAGTTATCAATTTGTTGTACAGAAATCAATTTGATACCATTAATTTAATTTTTTTTAATTTTTTTTTAATTTTTACTTGGCAATCAATAGCCGTCTAATCCGTAAACCCTATGCCAAAACCGGAGATCAGCCCCCAAAAAGCCTGTCAGCATCTAGCTCATGTCTAGGTATCTGAGCTCGGGCTCACACAGGCAACAATAACTCCGTTAAATATAATATCTAACATTTATTGTATTTCAATATACAGTGCGTTGGCGCAGTGGGTTTAACAAGCCCGCACTGAGTTGCATATCACAGAGGGTTAACATCATCACACATAGTTATCACAAACATTCTAAGCAAACTATCTAGCATATGTCTATGAACCCAAATACACAGGGGTCTAAACTATTGAGTCTCTCTAAGGCAGGCCCTGTTGCCTCTCCGATGGTCCGTCTGTCCTCTGCCGGTTCACACGTGTCGCAATCCGACACGGGTAGTAACTCTGTTCGAGTTCCTCGTGGACCCCGTAATAGGCGGGCCACATCAGTGTCCACGGGACAGTGGACTCACTGACCAGTCCTTCGAGAAGGTTCTGGATTACTCTGGCCTTCGAGGGTCTTACTTCTTTCCCTTGGGCGGGAGTTGTAGCCCTTGGCTAATATCTATTAACTCATGTTGGGTTACCGGATAATGTGGATAATGTGAGGCTGTGACAGGATTGGACTTGGGAGCAGCCGACAGATAGTTGTTGGTTATGGTTTCAAGTCAGTGACGGTGGGCAGAGGATCTCTCAGTAGAGACAATGGCTACGGTCATCCGATCAGTATGGTCACTGCCAGGAAGGAAGAATGGTAGACTTTCTTCCTTATTGATTCCCGGGCAGAGGAGGCTAGTCAGCCTTGGTTGGTATCTCTTCTAAGAGAGGGAACTCTAAATCTCAAACCTCTGCTGCCTTGCGGGTATACCCATATGGGAAAGGCTTCGGGAGTAAACCCTGAGGACAAATCCGGAGATGGAGTCCCTAATGCAGTTCCATGTTATAAACAACATAGTTCTGGCAACTCCTGCGACGACACCGATGCCAAGTTGCATTGGCTACTGCCTTTCCCTTGGTCAACATCGGCGACGTGGAGAGGGGGAACCTGCTACTGGGCAACAGCTGGCTCTCCGATTTCCATTGCCCAGGCTTGTGCCCTGAAGAGGTCACTTCAGCACCGCGTAAAGCGGTGACACAACACGGGAAGCAGCATTTGCCGGTTATAAGTCTTAATGCTCGATTGGCGTAGAGCAAGGCGCCAGGGGCTACTTCCGACGGTGGGAGAGATCATCGTATCTCACTAGACAGCTACCGCCCGCCTAAGCTGGGCAGCCCCCAGTCAATAAGGTGTTGTCTCGCCACGGTTCATCTGCTTCTGAGGGTGTGTGGAGCTTAGGGGAAAATCCTAACACATGGACCGCAATCTATACACCTAGCAACAAGAA
>JACEFZ010022208.1:0-20000 GCA_014155875.1 Cepaea nemoralis
AAAAACCTTTCTAACTTTTGTATAAAGCATGACTCATACATCACATAATACTAATATACATCATAAAAAAGCATTATACTTATGTACCCACAGGTCTCTTACTACTTCACGACCACACAATACTATTAGTGTACCGACCCTATATCAGTGGTTCTTTTCTTGCATTCCCCACCTCTGATTCCTGTCGATGCGGTCCCTTTCATGTACCCATCACTCTGGTACCTCTACAATTAAAACCCTTTTGTTATCCCTAGCCTGGGTCAGTATGCCCGCGACAACTCTTTTGACCTGACCACTTTCCTATCTGTATTGCCCCTTTTTACCTTGAGTCTCTGTTTACCCTGACCTCTTTTGAATCCTGGCCAAAAACCTGCATCCTGCCTATGCTGCTTCCGCCTTAGTCCTATGTGCCCTGCACCTGCCCTATCCTAGCTGTTCTAGTATTTTCGGTCTCTATGTTTTAACGGAAATCTACTGCCCACATGCAGTTCCGCCATCTAAAAAACGGTGAGTGAAACATTTTCTTCCTCTCGAGCACCATCACCTTTCTTGACTGCCTATGTTCTGCTCTCCTACACCCATGTAACATTTGTTCAGAGTAGTATCTTGTCTCTGGAGCCCACACTATTTTTTGGGATCCATTCTCATCTGCTCCTGTACTATCCTTGTCATGAGTTCCTGTGTTACTTCAAGTGCCTCTCTACCTCACTATACTCTCTAATTTGGGTTCTCTTGTGTCACTACCTCATTACTGCTTACACTATATTTTTGGCCCCAAATAAACTACTTCCTCTTCTGTACACTCTTTAACTCCTATACATTTCCTTTTGAATCTGCCACTGGTGGTCAAAAACACATGCTGTCACTCTTCTGTTATGTATGGTGTTTTACTGTTATCACGGCTATTGGGTAAATTCTACTGTCCCATTAAATGTTATGGATCTAATCTTTTTCCTGTATATCCGAGGTTTGCACTAACTCTTTCTCACCCCGATGGACGTCATCCGAATCCTATTGTTAACGCTGCCTATCATTACAAACCCATGATCATCTTACTTCCTCCTTCATGCACTGCTATCCTGCTTTAACTGTGTGACCACATATTAAGACTGGCTGACTGTCTTTTCAAAAAAGGTTTGCACCCACTACAAACTTCATTGTTCAGCGTCTCAATTTCTTGTGCTGCATTTGAGTGCTCTGTTTCTCTCATCCTACATTGATTACTGACAGCCCGTTTCCCTTTCCCCATTTGAAACAAGTGATCTCCCTTTTACGGTTGTCCGTTGTCCATCTGAGGTTTGCATCACAACTGCATTTTTTTGTCTCCAGCCCCCCACAATTCCAACATCCGGCAATTTGACTCTCTGAATTCCCCCTTCTATATGGTACCGTCCTACTCTACCAAATTGTTTCCTCAGAACCTTATCTTGAAGTTCTTGTTGCTCACCTTTCTGTGCTGATCCAACCCTTTTTGCCCTTGGTCTAATGGCTGGATTCTGGCCTGTTTAGTGTACGCTGCACAGACTTTCCTACATCATTAGTTTTCCCCAAAAGAACTGTTAGGATGTGCAGTCATATATTTTGCCCTAACTGAGACATTGTGCTATGTCCTTTGGCTTCCGTTCTCAAAGACGCCACTAAATAGAATGCATGCAGATACTACCTTGTCTCTTAACATTAGATCTACAATTTATTAAAATCTTTCCCTACTTCTGCAAGCTCCATCATTTAAATGTTTCTTTACAGTGTTACAAAATCTGTGAAATCTTGATTTTCTCTGCACTAACTGTCTAAACTTTGTTCTATATCCTGTTCAGTTAGTTGGAACTTTGTCAGCAAACGTTGACGTAAGATAGTGTAGTTTGTTTCTTTTTTATACAGTAAATTGAACATGGGTCTAGTGCCTTGCCCGTAAAAAATTCGCCAAGCCCGCATCCCATACTCTTTCTCTGGAATACCTAACGCTTTGGCTATGCCTCGACCTGGCCAAATAATTTTCAAGTTGGTCTCGGTCTGTAAATATGGAGTTTTAATCTCTGTGACACTGCGACGGCCCTTCTGCTTTCCTCACTTTGACCTTTCGAAGATAGTTCTATTTTCTTAACTCGATTTCAGTTTGCATCTGCACTTGATCTTCTCTTTCTCAATTTCCATTTCAGCAATTTTACTTCCTGTAGACTTTTGTTTTCCATTTCAGCTAGTTTTACTTGTGTCTCTTCCTGTAGACGCTTGTTTTCTATTTCAGCTAACTTTTCCCCGTAGACGTTTGTTTTCCATTCAGCTATTTTTCTTGCTCTCTTTTCTTCCTGTAGACCTTGTTTTCCATTTCACTATTTTACTTTGCTCTTCCTGTAGACGTTTTGTTTTCCATTTCAGCTAACTTGCGTCTCTTTCTCTCCTGTAACGCTTGTTTTCCATTTCAGCTATTTTACTTGCGTCCTTTCTCTTCCTGTAAAACCTTTGCCTCACGTTCTTATGCCTCTCCTCTCTTTCCGTCTGCTTTTGTTCTTTCGCTTCTGCTACTCCTGTACTCTTTCCTTCAGCCTATTTTTTCACCTGCTTCAATAACCATTAAAGTAGCATCTTGTACTTGTGGACACGTTGCTGTGAATCAGCCACTATAAATGTACAGACTCTGCTGTTAATCTTTGTGTCACTTCCCTAAGTACACCCGCACTCCCTGTGTACGTAAATCCGTAGTGCTACAATATCACTCTAGTACTCACCCAGGTACACTCTATAAGCACTAGGTAGTGAGGGGGGGAATATAAACTATACTCCCTCAATATATATATATATATATATATTATATATATATATATATAATATATATATATATATATATATATATATTATATATATATCAAATAACTGTAGAACAAATCCTGGAAATAGTTGTAAACATACATATACATACACAGATGAATGATACACACTAAATGCCACTATTAAAACGCTAGACTCATAGGCCGTGAAAACGCAGACGGATGATTACATAGAAATAAAAACCACTGACATAACATTGCCCATGAAAAACCATAACCGTGCGCATATATAAACTGACAAATACCATCTAGATAGAAGCTATATTAACATAAGAGTTCACCAATACCATATATCCAAAGAACTCAAATATTATATGTAACAGTAAAGAGAAAACAGTAAAAAGAACAAATATAAAAATGATAATGTACATAGATCTGACGTAGACACTTGGACAACCGTGTATAATGTCGAGACGACCCAATGCCACAGCACAAAACAAACTGACTCGTCAGCTGTCCTCTCAACAACATACAATATGTACCTAGACAATTTCACCTTTGCGCCGTCTCCCGCATTTCGAGAAACAATGCAAAAATATCCTACTTATAACGAACACTGGACCACATACAAATATTTACGTACGCACAACAACAACATACTTAGGACGATGAGAACAACAGAAGCAAACAAGGGTTGCCGCCACCAATGTGATGGTAGAATCTTACAAATGTCCTTAGTTTGTTTTTAATATTGTCCGATAAATCGCATGGAAATGTCTGTCCGTTACTGTTTTGAAAAGATTACGACGTTAGATTCCACGATGAATTAATGTTCTGATGCGTTGTCACTTTTTGTTGACGTGGTGACACGATTTTCGACTGTCGTAAAAGTTGAAGATGATGATAATTATCCCAACGCCTTGTATCTTCAACAGTCCGTAATGTTTTGTAACCCTCCCCGTGGAGTTGGCGTGTGATTGTATAATGTCTGTTATCGCTCTTGTTTGCCAGAAATATAGGGTTTCGTTGCGTTTTGGGGAGCCGAAAATACCTTTAAAATCAATGAATGTTTTATCTGCGTAGTCACTGTCGCTTTGAAGTGATGGTATGGTTTCACTGTTGCTGACCCGGTTAAACAAACGAATGGCCGAAAATGATCACAGCGCTTTAAATCCGCTTCGCAAGTCTTTTTGGTGAAAAAATGCGCTCATATTTGCGAAGACGGCACATGAATGACTGTTGTGGTTTGTTTGCCGATGATGACAAACACACACACACAAAGACGTTAAACGTAAATCCTAGTTTCAGTAGAAAAACAACGTGTTATTCTCAGTGGAAATTTTTCCGTCAAATTCCCTGGTTCTCGGCCTTGAAATGACCCACCGGTCATCTCTGTTTCTCTTTATCACAATACTCCGTGTAGAAACTTTTCCTTTTCTGTGGAGCAACGATTGTCACCTTTGTGTTTTCCCCACACTTTCCTCCTATAACTCCCATCCTCCTGGCGAGTTTTTAACCATGAATTACCCTCGTAACTCCCCTGGCGCCCCTTTCCGTCTTATTATCTGCACCGAACTCTGAAGACGCCGTACACACACACTCGCTGTCCACAAGTTCACCTGACCTTCACCTTTGGCGCCTGTCTATTTTTCGTGAACACCCTGTTCTAAACAGCGCCGACTTTTTCGCCTGCTGTCCGCCAGACGACTCTCTCAGCAGCGCGAACCTTGTCTGTGTACTGTGAATAAACCCCGCTGTCCCCTCTCCCTCTCAGGGTGGGCAATGGTTTTACCTGTGGTGGCCTCCGTGAACTCTCCGCTAGCCAATTCCCCGCACAGGAGAACACCAGTGTTTATATCGTGGACAGTCTTTCCCCGTCTCCTCTCCCCCCTCCGAGTGAGAAAATGATATTTTTACCTGGTTTCTCGTGGACTCTGTATTAATTCTCCGACACTTTGACATGCGTTGTCTACTGAAAATGGTGTTTATTCTTGACAGGAGAGCTCTCATTATTGTTGTTGTAATTGGGCATCCGACTATGTCTCTGAATGTTAGTGTTCTCTCTAATCAACTAGTTCACAGATAAACTGAATGACAACAATGTCTATATTGTTCTTGATGGACGAAGCCTCCAGAAATCTCCTCTGACACAAAGTGAATGTTGACTAAGTGACAGATAGAGTGGCTATGGTTGTGTCTAGGGTATGTCCTTGTAACAATGTGATGTTGAACAACAGATTATCAAGATGTATCACCACCAAACACCAGTCAGTGAACAAGCGTTAATTTGCGCACATATATTCCTTTAATTCTGAATTAACACAGACACATGTAACATATAAATCCAGGAACAATAATTCTCTAAGAATATATCTCCATCCCAATGGAACACGTCGAATAACACTGCCTCTCAAGGCTACTAAAATCTCGTCCCACACGACAGGTATACTAGCCTCTCTCTAGGCCCGACTCAAAGTAACCCACTATGGGTCTCGAATTCCACTCACTATCCCTGGAACCCACAGTGCGGAGTTATCTTCCAAACTCCGTCACAATTCTTCACTTTATCAGCCCACGACCTTCTCCTGGTCTGGTCTACACTCAACTCCCTCTCAGCTCGGAGTCCAAACATCAACTCCCTCCGTCAGTCTTTGTCCCTCTCTTTTCCACAATTCTATCCCCCACATTGCTTCACACACAACACACAATCTCACTGCTTCCACTGTCTGCCTCACCTTTATTTAGCCAGCTGACTTGTTCTCAGCTCGTCCCTTTCAATTACTGTCTTCTCATTCACGCCCTCTGGGGGACTTACTATCCGCCCTATTTTATCTCGTGAACTGTTTATCTTGTACGGCCACTCACCTTAATTTCAATTACCACAGGCATGTGACAAACCTATTAGCTCCTCACCTACGTCCGAATCAGGCTATGACAAGGAAAGACCCATAAACAGAGTGCAAAACTTCAGTGGGCCAACCACTGAAAGATCCCCCCATTGGACACTTTCCCCATCTCCCAACCCATCTTAAATCTCTCCAAATATCACCCCGCTATCCTATTCATCCTAGAAGAGCCAATTATCACTTCACTACTCTAACTAGTTTTCAACTAACAGTGCTAATCATCACACTCTAGTTTTACCAAGACTACTGCCTATATTAATTAGGCCTAAATAGACTATATTAACTACCTTAGGCAACACCGCCTCATTCCTGGATGGCTGCTACACTTTGCCATAACGACACATGCTAGTTAATTTTTAATTAATCTAACACTGTAGAGCTCTCCAACCACACGTCAATCCTAATCCATATTTTGGTCTACACTAATTGTCCCCAAATCGGGTTTTTGGCAAACGCCTAAAATTGGTCACGTGACGTTATTCTTTATGTCCACACAGGTGTTATTTTGGGCAGATCATCCCTTGTCAGGAATCTATCTTCCCTGGCTCAATCAATGTCAGATTCGTCCTCCCATGTTTTGACATCCACAACAAGCTAGCGAGTTACTGTATGGTCCCAACAACAGTTTTCAATAACAAGCCGCCAATCTTCTGTCGAGTGGTGACAATCACAGCCGCCATTTCGCTTGATGTCTGGAAGCTCTAAATGACAGATGGGACTGTTTTCTCCCGAGCCGGGTAATTCTACTTGCATCTGACAGTTTATAAACAGTTAATATAGATTCATCTCACTCACCACCGAATGTTCTTTTTTCCCTCAAGATGTAAACACGTGCAGCTGCAACCCCGACTGTTTTTTCTGTATTTGTTGAAACAACCTGTGGCCTAGAAAATATGCGCTAAGCAAACTTTCTGTATTATCATTATCTGGTTAACTCATGGGGGGTTCGTGACAGGGAGTTTAAAAAATACTAACTCCCCTCAATATATCCATATCAAACTGTTCGCATACTTTCGGCTCCACATTTTCTTATATAACACCTTTTACAACCGTAAACTCATGGCGATCTCGTGACATAGGCCCCCTCTTAAGAGAGTAGTCCATCTCACTCTTCTCCACCTTGAGTTCAATCCAGATGATTCATTCCTCTTCTTCAGGAGCTGGGTGTCTTGACAAGAAGTCCGCTCCAACACTTTCCTTTCCAGGAATGTACTCCACTGTGAAATTATAAGGTTGAAGTAGCAACGACCACCGCATCAAACGGGCGTTGAGCCTCTGAGAAGTAGCCAGGAACATCAGGGGCTGATGATCCGACTGGACTCGAAACTTAACTCCATACAATAGGGCTGGAATTTTTGCACTGCCCATACAAGAGACAAGCACACTCTCTCGACGGTTGAATAATTCATCTCAGCCTGGAGAAGTTTCTTACTTGCGTATGCCACAGGTTTCAAAACCGAAGCATCGTCTTTCCTTCCTATAACAAGGGCTGCCCCAATCCCAATCGCACTCGCATCCGTTCTCAACACAAATGGTTTGGAAAGGTCCGGGAGCTGTAATACAGGTTTGCTGACCAAGGCCCCCTTTAACTGGCTATAGGCAGTCTCACATTCTGGTGTCCAAATGATTTGGTCCGGGAATCCCTTTTCAAGGTTTCCGTCAATGGAGCTCCCAGTTCAGTGAAATGTGGGATAATTTGTGGTAGAACCCACACAACGAGAGAAAAGATCGCACATCCTTCTTCGTTTTTGGCCTTGGTGCATTTCTGATTTTCTCCAGGTTCTTCTCCTCTGGACAATGGACTCCTGGAGTGATGGTGTGTCCTAGAAATTCCAGAGTCTGGTAACCAATCATGCACTTGGTGGGACGAGCGGTAAGCCCTGCTTCCTTGAGTCTATTAAACACTCTCTCCAAGGATTGCAAGTGGTCATCCAAGCTGTCACTGGAAATCAGAATATCATCCATGAATGAGATGATGGACGGATCCTGTAAAGGATCAAGTAAAGTCCTCGTCATGCGTGTAAACACATTGGGTGCATTGCTGAGTCCAAAGGGCATGACCTTGAATTCGTAGTGTCCACTGGGTGTACTGAAAGCCAACAGTGGTCGAATCTCCGGTTTGACAGGTATCTGATAATACCCCCGACTCAGATCTACCTTTGAAAAGTACCGAGCCTTATGGAGCCTAGCGAATAACTGAGTTGGATTCGGCAAAGGTTCCACCTGAAACTGTGTATGACTGTTCAGGAGTCGGTAATCTATACGCAACCGGTGTTCTCCACTTGGTTTGCGTAACAAAACTACCCCCGCGTTGTTTGGGGATGTGGATGGCGCAATCACGGTCATCCTCCAACAGTTTCTGTATTTCCTCCTCCAGGGCCTTTTCTTTAGAGAATGGCACTGGATAAACCTTTTGACGAACAGGCTCCTGTGTTGTCAAGGTCATCTCGAACTCCACCAACCTCGTTCGTCTGATTTATCAGTCAGTATCTCCTTATGAGACTTGAGAACCTGGGTTATCTTTTCCCTCTCCTGGGAGGTCAGATCAGGGTTCACTTGCACATCCCTATAGGTTTCCTGATGTACTAAGGGATATTCCCTGCCCTCGTTGGTTCCCACTTCCGTCTCCACTGCAACTGCCATTGCCATGAGGATGCGCTGCCTTGTCTCCCGTCTCTCTTCGTATTTCCGCAAGAGATTGATATGGAAAATCTTCGACTTTCCCCGGATCCGGATCTGATAGTTGGTTCTGGATATCACCCTTTCCACGGGAAATGGTCCTTGCCAACCTATCTCCAGTTTGTTGTTTCCCGTTGGGAGTAGCAACGAAGACTTTGTCTCCCACCTCTAGAGATCTTTCTTAGACCTACGGTTGTAGTATGCCACATGTCTTTTTCTGGCCTTTTTCAAGTTTTGATTCGCTAGAGTCCATCCCTTGTGAAGTTTTTCTTTCAGTTCCTCCACATATTTGTAAGAAGATATCACTTCTTCTGACGTCCCCTCTTCAGTCCAACTCCTCAACATGGCTTCCAACGGTCCTTTGATTAGACGACCAAACAGCAACGTAGCGGGTGGTAGTCCTGTTGAGCCATGAGGAACCTCCCGATAGGCAAAGAGTGCTGCTGGGATATATTCATCCCACCTATAAGGTTTTTCCTGTGCCAGTTTTCTGAGCATTGTCATCAACGTGCCGTTGAAACGCTCTACTTGTCCATTGGCTTGAGGATGGTAAGGGCTGGTATGTATGTGGTAAGAATGGAACAGCCTAAATACCTCCTCTATGAGTTTTCCACAAAACTGGGACCCATTGTCCGTCAGAATTTGATCCGGAAAACCTAATCTGGTAAAGGCCTCCATCAGTGCGTCCGCCACTCTTTTCGAGTCAATCGTGGTCAACGGTATGGCCTCACCCCACATTGTATAGCAATCCACCATTGTGAGTATATACATGTTCCTCTTCCTAGTCCTGGGAAGTGGACCCACGATATCGATGGCTACCCTCTCGAAAGGAGAGTTCATGATGGGCATTTCACCCAACACCACCGGTGCTGTCCAGTGTTTCGGTGCCACCCTCTGGCACTCAGGGCATGACTTCACATACCGACGCACATCTTCTGTCATTCCCGGCCAATAGTATCGGCAGGAAATTCACTGCATGGTGGCGGCAATACCCATATGTCCACTAAAGGAGATGGTATGCCCCATATGAAGAATCTGGGACCGGTGAGCTTTCGGGACGACCACCTGACCGTATAAGTTGTCTACCCTTCCTGCTCTCCTGTAGAGTATCCTATTCTTCATGTAGTACTGCCCCCGTCCTGGTGGATCAGCACTTCACTGCAGCTTTTTGTAGCAAGGACGTAAAGTAGCATCCTCACTCTGGGCAGTTCGTAGCTCCCCCGGCAATGGGTTATTCACAATTGATTCTGCCTCTTCCGTTCTCCTCTGAGAGCGAATCTGTATTGCTCCCATATGGATTGGCTCCCTGGGCATTCCCAGAAAGACATACCGGCACCCAAGGATTACTGGAAAAATGGGATCGGTCAATACAGCGGCCTTGATTGTGCCAGTGACGTCTCTTGACCGAATCTCCACATTAGCAATGGGCAACTTCATGGCTACAGCACTCCTTTGTGCAGGCTGTATCTCCATGGTCTCACCTGTGAATTGATCTGGATGTACCAGATCCGCAGAAATCACGGCCTCCCCGTCCAGTCCTGTGTCGTACAAACACTCCACTTGACGACCGTTAACCTCTACCAATTCCACTACAGCTGGTTTTTCCTGGTCTGAAGTCTCTTCCTCGGCCTCGACCTGTTCAGTGGGCTCCACCTTAGGTTTTCCGGGGCACACGACGAATTTAGAGTCTCCTGACTTTCCCCTGCAGTCAATAGCATTGTGCGTGTTTGACTTGCATTGGTTGTACCATTTCCCTGTCCTAGAATTTCTAGTGCCGGACTTGAGTGAGCTCTCCTGGTGGCGAGCTTCCTTGTTGACCTTGGCATTTTCCGTGACACCCACCTTGGAAGTCACTTGACATGCTGCGAAGTGAGGGCTCTTAGCCTTCGATTTGCAGTCCCTCGTATTGTGAGAGGGTGACTTACAAATTGAACACCACTTCTCCGACCACGGTCGTTTTGGTGTAGAGCTTGAAGTGCTCTTGCTTCCCTCCTTCTTCTTCTCTGAACTATCCTCTGATTTTTGCACATAAGGTTCCCACTTTTTGGTTCCTGAGTTTTTGGCTTTCTTCTTGTCATGTTTCTCCTGACTTTTGGTGTTGGTGGAAAGGTTTTCTGCTGCCTCCCCATGTACCTCGACGAACCGTTCTGCTAATTTAGTCACGAGGTCAATACGTTCAGCACCTTGTTCTCCCAGGAACGTCCTGAGAGGTTTCGACATTTGCTTTTTCAGCTGGTCGACCACCATGAGCTCTTCCAGACTCTCATAGTCATGTGCGAACCCAGCCAAATCAATCCACTTATGGAGATAGGAATTTAGACGCAAACTGTAGGCGGCAAACAACTCCCCCGGTTCTCGTTTCGCTGCTCGAAATTTTTTCCGGTAGGTATGTGACGTAACCTCGAATCGTTTCAGCAGAGCCGTCTTCAATTCGTCATAACTGTTCTCATGTCCTGGTGGCAGGCGAGAATAAACCTCGTAGCCGGTCCCGCGTAATCCCTGTGATAGCTTGAGATTCCATTTGTTACGCTCCAGACCCATAGCCACGGACATGGCCTCGAAGCGTTGAAGGTACTGGTCAATCTTCTCTTTGTCCTCCTCGTAGACCGCTAGAGGAAACTTCATAGCATGGTAACCATGTCCACCTACTGGGGTTGAGTCTGGGACGGAGGAACCTCCAACTGCTCCCTCAGTTTCTCCATTAGATTGACTCTTAAACTGGAGTTCCCTCATCCGGTACTCGTGCTCCCTTTTCTGAGCTTCTTGTTCAGCTTCCTGTTTCTTAGCTGCTTGCTCAGCTTCAAATTTCTTAGCTGCTTGTTCAGCTTCAAGTTTCTTAGCAGCCTGCTCTGCTTCCAATTTCCTAGCTTCTTGTTCCAACTCCATCCTTCTCAATTCCAACTCGGCCTTTCGATCTTCCCTTTCTGCTTGACGATACTCTCTCTCCACTTCCTGTATGTAATCTGTTAGTGCAGAACCCGACAGTCCCATTTCTTCCCCCTTTGCCCTTAGTTCTGCAGTGGTTAGTTTTGGAGTGGCCATTACAGAGAGGTAAGCTAGCAGGTTGAGTACAATATAACTGCAAATTAATATACAGATATATGACCAAGTACTATAAATCTAGATATTACCACACACAGCACATTCACTCAGTGACAAGAGTAGAATAAGGACCACAGACCTATGCAGACGTGTGGAGTGTGAACAGGTAAGATATGTGTCCTAACCCCTATCCACATTCACTCTAGCTGGATTCTCCAATATGATATTTCCGTCCTATAACTAAGGATCCCGTGTCAGAGGACCCCGTTGTCAAAAGATCCCACTGTCAAAGGATCACGTGTACGAGAGATCCCGCTGTCTAAAGACCCCGGACGAGCCCCCAATAATGTCGTGTCTTCCTTTAAAGTGTCGTCCCTGGAGTGAGGGGAGTCAACACCCACATTATAATTTTTTTCCCCTATCAATATCCTGGAGAATCCACCAGCTTCCGTCCAACACACTCCTTCAGTTCATGGACACCTTTTCCTCTCTCTATCACTGTCGTACTATGCCCCCTCTCATTCTCCCCCACGCAACATATTCAACAACTCTTGCTTCTAAAAATTAATACAGATTAATTTATTAAAAGAAAAGTGTAATGTATGTGAGACGTGTATGCGAAGAAAATGTGTGATGTGTTCTATAATGTGTGTAGGATCGGGCCCTTAGATAATAGCCTAGTCAGTTCATCCTTGCAAGGACACACCACAGCACGTTAAGTCAGAACAAGTCCATCTCACCCGGTACTGTATCTCTCCTGCCGGACACCGACTGTCATCTGTAGCTACCTGGTAATCCATTTTCCTGATCATCCGAAATAGATACTGTTTGTAAATTACAGCTGATCATGGACCGGTTGCACACTACACATAAGTTCCTATCGGTCCTAAAAAATGTACGAATCCTTTGTTGTGTGTACTGAGGTATCACTGTTATTGTTAATATACGTGATCCTAACTAGTGTCTATCTAGTTTCACGTATCATGTCTTTTGTACTATTTCACTAGAATATATCACACCATGTGACTATCATTTTAATGTTCTCGTTCCTTTAACAATGTTTGTATGATGTGTGACATATCAACAATCATCACCCATCCGAGGTGAACCTTAACACGCAGGAGTCTTTATATTGGCTGGCTCTTCTGAGCCATGTTATGGTGAACCCTCCTGATTATGAGTCCAGCGTAAACATTATACCATCTTTCTTCTCGGACGTTATTCCTTTTTCCGTAAGAAAGCATTTGAGTGGCCAACTGGTGTTCTTCTAATTGGAGTGGCACTTCTTCAAAACCAGTGTTGAACTTCCTCGTAACTGGCATGGAACCTGTTAGAGAAACAACACATCTGGTGATAGCAATAGTCACTGATCCTACCGGCTGGGTGTAAGCCTATTGCCTTGCTCAGTTATTTTACAGCTAACTAAACTCTGTCATAGAGCCTATTAGCTCCTCACCTACGTCCGAATCAGGCTATGACAAGGAAAGACCCATAAACAGAGTGCAAAACTTCAGTGGGCCAACCACTGAAAGATCCCCCCATTGGACACTTTCCCCATCTCCCAACCCATCTTAAATCTCTTCAAATATCACCCCGCTATCCTATTCATCCTAGAAGAGCCAATTATCACTTCACTACTCTAACTAGTTTTCAACTAACAGTGCTAATCATCACACTCTAGTTTTACCAAGACTACTGCCTATATTAATTCGGCCTAAATAGTATATATTAACTACCTTAGGCAACACCGCCTCATTCCTGGATGGCTGCTACACTTTGCCATAACGACACATGCTAGTTAATTTTTAATTAATCTAACACTGTAGAGCTCTCCAACCACACGTCAATCCTAATCCATATTTTGGTCTACACTAATTGTTCCCAAATCGGGTTTTTGGCAACGCCTAAAATTGGTCACGTGACGTTATTCCTTATGTCCACACAGGTGTTATTTTGGGCAGATCATCCCTTGTCAGGAATCTATCTTCTCTGGCTCAATCAATGTCAGATTCGTCCTCCCATGTTTTGACATCCACAACAAGCTAGCGAGTTATTGTATGGTCCCAACAACAGTTTTCAATAACAAGCCGCCAATCTTCTGTCGAGTGGTGACAATCACAGCCGCCATTTCGCTTGATGTCTGAAACTCTAAATGACAGACGGGACTGTTTTCTCCCGAGCCGGGTAATTCTACTTGCATCTGACTGTTTATAAACTGTCAAAGTGGTGTATAGATTCATCTCACTCACCACCGAATGTTCTTTTTTTCCCTCCAGATGTAAACACGTGCAGTTGCAACCCCGACTGTTTTTTCTGTATTTGTTGAAACAACCTGTGGCCTAGAAAATATGCGCTAAGCAAACTTTCTGTATTATCATTATCTGGTTAACTCATGGGGGGTTCGTGACAGGGGGTTAAAAAATACTAAATCCCCTCAATATATCCATATCTAACTGTTCGCATACTTTCGGCTCCACATTTTCTTATATAACTCCTTTTACAACCGAACTTCTGCGCCGCCTTCCTAACAACAAAGGATTTGTGTTTTAAATTTATTAAATTTTCTAATTGCATACTTTTCTTTAGATCTGTTTGTGTTGTTCCTGGTGAAGATTAGTATAATTGAAACGTTGTTCGCTGTGTCGTTGTATACGTATTTAAATTTCATTTATTTTGTTAAATATTCGAGGGCGATTCAATAAGTAAGTCACACAGATCCGTGGGATGGCAGGTATATGTAGTTGGTGTTTTCTACTGTGTCATTAGGTGACAGCAACATTGAACTTTATATTCCTTCCTGGTCGTCAGGTGGCGGTAGGTGTCTCATGCGCATGCGCAAAGCATAAACAAAATGGCGACGGTACTTACGGAGTGTACAACCAAAGAGCAACGTGCTGTTGTGCGTTTTATGTGGACAAAAAGAGTGCCTGCAAAGGACATTCATAAGGAAATGCTTCCTGTTTATGCTGACACATGTTTGTCCGGTAAAGCGGTGCATAGCTGAGTAGAAAAATTTTCTCAAGAACGCTCTAAAATTGTTGATGAAATCCGATCTGGTCGTCCTGTTGAGATTGCAACAGAAGTATCCGTGCAGTGGGTGGAGGAGATGATTAGAGGTGACAGGCGAGTAACGATAGACTCTGTAGCATCTGCAATAGGGTGCTCACATGGTTCAACATACAGAAATTAGAAGAAAACGTCCAGGACTGCTGACTAGAGGAGTGTTGCTTCTTCATGACAGTGCCAGACCGCATAAGACTCGATTAACTCAGGAGAAAATTAACCAACTAAGGTGGGAAGTTCTGGGACATCCACCTTACAGTCCCAACTTAGACCCCTAGCGATTTCTACCTTTTTGGTCCACTGAAAACCCACCTTGGCGGGAGACATTCCGCGAATCAGGTCGACGTTTAATGTGAAGTGAAAACGTGGTTTAGAAAACAGAGCACGCAGTCCTATGCAGCCGGTATGGAAGGACCGATAAAACGATGGGATAAGTGCATCAATGTTGGTGGAAATTATGTTGAGAAATAAAGAGACAATGTATAAACTGGTTTCAAGTTGTTATCATATGTAGTTATTTTTCCTACAGCCATTTGTGACTTACTTATTGACTCCCCCCTCGTATTTTTGTATTATGTCTGTCCGTCTTCTTCTGCCTTTTCTCTCACTGATCTTTCAATGCTCAGGGACGTTCTCCAAAGCCTCTCTTCTCATTACGTGACTAAAGAACGCCGTGTGTCCCTTTCTTACACTTAAAAATAATGTCCCAGTTTCATTAACCTTGTCCAGGCAATAGCTGTCAATTCCCATGGCAGTCCAAGATTTACTAACATTCGCCTCAGAAATCATAATCTCGGTTTTTTTCCAAGTTCTTCCTGTTCATTCACATTCCAAGATTCACTGCCATACAGCAAAACAGGTTCTATATAAACTTTCAGTACTCTTTTTATCTATCAATGATAGTGACTTATTGCTTAAGATACTTTTCATTTTCTGAAATGCAGCACTTACTTGACCTACTCTACTCGTGTTATGGAGGAGCTGTTGGCCGATGGCTAGAATGGCGGATATTCATTTCGGGAGACCTGGGTTCGAATACTCGGTATGGTGTGGATTGTTTTCTGTTAGGGGCAAAAAGAAAATCCTAACCTGCACAGTTCGCGGCGACTGCACTAGCCAGGCGGCCTTAATCCCTCAGGCTCAAGACCCCTCTGCCATACACCGCAAGGTACTATATTAGCAGTAAATGAGAGGTACGGCTCTACTCTTAATCTCTGGTGTATATCTTCCATCTGATGTTATGATTTCCCCCAATTATTTAAATTCAATAAGATGGTTGTGTATTTCCCATTCTCGGGTCAGCATGGCCGAATGAGTAAGAGCGCTAGTTCTTAATCATTCGGTGTGTTGATGCCGAGGTAGTGATCAGCTGTACTAAAATGTTGTCCTTGACTTGGGGGTGTAAATTACATGTATCTCAGAAGTCGGAGTGGGTTCGCCTGATGTCGAGGGACACTGGTAATAGGGGAAGCTAATCCACTCGTAAAAATCAGTCCAGTGCACTAGAACAGTGCTTCCCAAAGTGGTGGTCCGCGGATCTGTGCCGGTCAGCGAGCCCTTCTTTGCTGGTCTGCAACTTGAGTTGAAAAACAAAAATAAGAAACAAGTTAAATATTTTTTTCCGTTGAGGATTGATTAGAAGTTTTTTAAAAACAAGATTGCCTTTTCTCAATACATGATACCCGCACCGTTTTTATGGTGATTTAATTGTAAAATAAATTGAGCCTGCAGCCGTATAGCCCAAGGAGTATTTATTTTTAAGGAGAAGCTAATCATTGGTTCAATTGGAAAGTTAAAAATAGTAACCAGATGAGACCCATACTAAAAGCCGGCCCGGCCGACGACATTTGTTTGTTGACGACGTGCGTTTCTTTTGTTTCCCATGTGATGAAACGTGAGAAAGATGCACATTATAATTTGCTGATTGTCATAAGATGCAGAACATACGTGATTTTCGATGTACGATTATAATGCGTTTTGCCAACTTAGCGATTCTGATGGTGTATGTGAAATATCTATTCAAAGGAAACTTGAAAGAAGAGTATTTCTTTTTCGCTAATGAGCATTATTAAGACAAAATACAGAAACAGTATTTAAATGTGTTCTCCTTTGCGGGTAGCGCTGTCTACAACCTAGCCACGATTTGATAAGCTTGTAAATAATAAACAGGCCCACCCACGCATTAAATAATTACTGTTAGCAGCTGATCATTACATCATTTTCATTACAACATACTGTAATTTAGTCATCTTGTTTAAAATCTGATTTGGTATCGTTTTCCAAGATATATTTTATTTTTATTTTACATTGGGGTTCATTACTGTCGGTGTATACGAGTATATACACCTTTACAAGAAACCTAAATGTAGTTTTGACATTTGAAACATTTTGTGATTTGTAAATCTCTACAATAAAATGTTTACTCTTGAAAATGGGACCACCATTAAATAAATCACCGTCATCCCATTTTATTATGGAGCAGTATTTAGCACACTGAGACAACACGTACAATTACGTTAAATCTTATATTTATATTAAAATCTAAACTGAGGTCATATAAAATTCCAGATTACAAGGAGAAAGAATTTTTTTTTTTTAAACGGCACCGGTCTCTGGTGCAAAAGGAAAAAGTTTGGGAAACACTCACTAGGAGTGGTAGCATGTGTATAGAAAACACTTGCGTCCAAAGCGAGCGAAGGTATGCACACAATTAAATAAATAAACGGAATGTCGCGTTCTCTTGTTATATAAGAACGTTATGCTATTTTCTTTCTTTGGTATAATCGTCATTTCTGTCTTTTCTATATACAAAACAAAAAATTAGTTGCATATCCTTTACAGGAAGGCGCAGTCAACCCCAGCATTGTTTGGCTGTTTGTAATTTCTTGGCAAATTTACGTTCAGTAGTTTGCCATTGCTTTCTGAACGACTGGAACTCATACCATTTTTCTGAAAATCAGCGCGTCTACCCGCTGTTAAATCGCCAGCAGCCGTGTTTCGAACGCGGTATGCTGAACTACGAATTGCGTCCGCAACCCCAGGTGTTAGTCAGATATGACTGAGCTATGACAGTAGACCACTGGTTCTCATCTGGTGGGGAAATCCTAGGATGTCCACGGGGGGAAATTAAGATTATTCCAGATAGCGTTAATACAAGAATCGATTACTTGATATTGTTTTCCCCCTGCATACTCTATATTTCTGTACTTCTCGCCGTTCTGAAATTCGTCTTATAACGTAAGCAGACCTGCTAATCACGTGTTAAATTTACGTCTAGACATGCTCTGGTATGTGTTATTAAATTTAGCTTCCATTTTTACGTATACTAGGTGGAGCGGGGATTTATAGGGAGGAAATATGAAAGTGGGGGTGGGGGGTGACATTCTGAACATGTGGCGAAGGTGTGCATGGACCAAAAAAGGTTGAGAACCACTGCAGTAGACGGTACTACCTGCTTTATGTTAGCGCCGAATGTAGGGCAGCGCACACAAAACCCGACAACCTACATTGTGATAACGACTTCACACAGAGGAGCGCAATAGGGACTGTACAGGTCCTTATCCTGGTGCGAGGAGATGCAAATCTTATCACCGATTATCATGGCAGGGATGACTAGGCCCTAAACCTTGGTCGGCAACCGGTCTGGGATCGAAGCTCCGACAGGCGGACACTTAGAGCATTCCTTTGCTGATCCGACAGCTTATTTTGTTCCAGACATTCTGGTTTCACCTGTCCTCTGAAGTAAACTAGGCATACCGAGAGGGGGATCATGCTGACTGGGCAACACATGGTCTCTACAATTAAGCCCAGGCTTTGTGCTACAGAGAGGTTATTATGCCTAGTTTGAATCACAATGTAACAAACTATCGTCTACCAAGACGTCCAGGTGCCAGTAGTGAGTAATAGCATTATAAATAGTTACCAGAAGTTATACATGATTTATAGTAACTTTCTTGTCTTCTAGTTTGGTTGTTGTCTAGTTAAACGGAAATTACAAATAGTCTGAATATACGTTTCAGAAGATGCTCTACACATCATCCTCGAGTGTAATACAGGCTAATGCTCACCTAAAGTGATAGAGTAATTGCTCCCTTCAATGCGCGCGCTGAAACCACAATAACTCTTTCATTATTCCCCTTTCCAGCTACAGTCCCCAAAGGGCCCAAAGTTAATTATCTCCCCATTCCCGTACCAACGGCGAACAACGCCAAACGTAACAAAAAAGGAATGATCGTTTCACGCTTATGGATTTCTCATTACTACCTATGGAACTGTGAGTCATGGTCGGATTTCAGAAATAACCAGCAAATGGCGCTTTCATCGTTTGGTCTGTGACTATACCCGCGCATTGATTTTCTCACCACCTACACAAACCACGGGTCAGGTCGTTCATTGACTTAAGCAATCAAGAACGTAATGTTCCGCAGGTGTATATGTGTGATGGAAAGTGATATATTCACACGTTGCTTGTGTAGTCTTTTGATACTGTTGAGTAATTTTCGTGATAGGAGGCAAAATGTGATAATGAGGATGCAACGGAAGCACCCCCAACACGGGATTCACTGGGATTGTTTCGGCAAACAAACAGATTCAGAAATAATCGTTTATATAATCAAAGTCGTGTTATTTTTTTTCCCCAACTTTGCTGCAATATGTCCGTCTCACTGCCTGCCTGCCTGCCTGCCTGCCTTTCTGTCTGTCTGTCTGTCTATCCATCCATTCATCCATCCATCCCCCATTCACCTTTCCAACCATCCATCCATCAATCCACCCATCCATCCATCCATCTACCCACCCACCCACCCATCCATCCATCCTCCCATTCATCCATCCATCCATCAATCCATGCACCCATAAATCCATCCATCAACCCATACATCCACCCATCCACCCATCCACCCATCCACCCATCCATCTTCTCTGTCAGTCTGTCTGCGTGGCTGTCAGACTGTCTCTATATTTATCCACCAGTTCAGTTTTCTAATAGTAATACACTTTATAGTTCAACTAATTCACATTGTTTGTTTTCAAAATATATATACAGATGGGACACCGCTATAAAATGAGCAGAGTATTATAAAACTCTAACAGTAAAAATAATAATAATAATAATAATAATAATAATAATAATAATAATAATAATAATAATAAATGCCGCTATAAAATGAGTACAGTGAAAGTCGGACAGTAATAATAATGATAATAATAATAACAACATTACAAATAATAACATTAATACTACTACTACTACTACTACTACTACTACTACTACTACTACTACTACTACTACTACTACTACTACTGCTGCTGCTGCTGCTGCTACTACTACTACTACTACTACTACTACTACTACTACTACTACTACTACTACTACTACTACTGCTGCTGCTGCTGCTGCTGCTGCTACTACTGCTACTCCATCTTGCCGTCTTGACGCACGATGCAATATATTATAACCTCCAATTAATATTCCTGGTTTCTCTTTGGTCTCTCTCATTATTACTTCGCTATAGAAGGAGAAGAGATCCGGTGAAAAAACACATCC
>JACEFZ010022208.1:25000-60000 GCA_014155875.1 Cepaea nemoralis
GCCTTGTTGGTGGAATACTGTCCGAGATGTGAGAGATGGTCTCGAGATTAGCCACGTGTCCTGGAATATGTATTCTTTCGCTGTTAATCTGAAATATAATACGAGTACGTGTCTTCTGTCTAAAGATAATAAAAGGTTGTTGTTGTTGTTGTTATTGTTGATGTTGTTGTTGTTGTTGTGGTGGTGGTGGTGGTGGTGGTGGTGGTGGTAGTTGTATTGATGGTGGGGTTGGTTGTAATAGTGATATATTTATAATCGAATATTAGCATAAACTACTGGAACTTTCATGAAAAAGGAAACATTTTGATCATTAAAACATGGTTTGGATGCAGACAGAAGCGTTCTTCGGCACATCTTACAATAACAGGTCATCATCATCATTAAATGTCCTGCCAGCTGGCGTAGGCGTTCATGGCTCTCCACAGATCTCGGTCTTTGGTGGTCTGGATCATCTCTGCTGCTGATATTCCTCCATGCCACCATCTCAATCCATCCAGTATCATTTCTCTTGATCTGCCTCTGCCTCTCTTCCCCTCGATCTTTCCAGTTGTCACGATGTCCTCTAATGCCTCTCTTCTCATCACATGACCAAAGAAAGCTGTTTGTCTCTTTCTTATTCTTGTATATAATGTTCTAGTTTCATTAGCTTGTTTCAGGCAGTCGTTGTTAGTTACTCTAGCAGTCCAAGGAATTCGCAACATTAGTCTCAGGAACCACATGTCTGTTGCTTCTAATTTCTTCTTAATGTGTTCATTTACATTCCAAGATTCACTGCCATAACGCAAAACTGGTTCTACATAGCATTTCAGCTCTCTCTTTCTTACATTCAGCGATAGTGATTTATTGCATAAAATAGTCTTCATTTTCTGAAATGCAGCCTGTGTTTGCCCTATTCTGCTCTTAATCTCTGTTGTACATCTTCCATCTCATGTTATAAATGCCCCTGGGTATCTACAATTGTCTACTTGGTTAAGAATTTTCCCTTCTATTTCTATGTCACATTTTGGTGTCACCATCAATAACAGGTGCCTTATTGATAAAAGTGGCGACTGGATTAGGAATGCGATTCTTAATCCCGCATACCGCGTTCGACACACAGCTGCGGATGATTTGGGAGCATACCGCCTTGCATTGGATTCCCTTGACTTTAGTATGAGTGCCGGTCGTCCAGAAAGCAATGGCAAACTATTTAATATAAACTTGCCCAGCAAATCACAAACAGCCACAACAAACGATGGGGTTGACTGCGACGTTCTGTGAAGGACACGCAAGTAACTTTATTGATGAAAACACATGCAGAAACACGATACTCATTTCCTCCTGCAGTCTTGGACTCTTTCTCTCACTATCTTTCATTCTTTCATTCTCACAGTCACCATCTCTCTCACTTTATCTCACACACACGCTCTTTCACGCCCGCTCTCTCTCCTCCCCCCCCCCCCCCCCCTCTCTCTCTCTCTCTCTCTCTCACACACACCATCTTTCTCACCGTCTATCATTATCTCTCATACTCTTTCACCATCTCCCACACTCTCTCAATCTCTCTCACACTGTCATACTTTCTCTCTCCCCCACAACACACCCTCTCAGTCTCTCTCACTCTCTCTTTCTCTCTCTTAATCAATCACTTTCTAACACTTTCTCTTTCTCTCTCTCTCACCCTCTCTTTCTCTCTCACCCTGTATCTCTCTCTCTCACCCTCTCTTTCTCTCCCTCACTATCTCTTTCTTTCTCTTAAACAATCTCTTTCTAACACTTTCTCTTTTTTCTTTTACCCTCTCTTTCTCTCTCTCGCTCCCCCCTCTCTCTTCCACCCCCTCCTCTCTCTCTCTCTCTTTCTCTCTCTCTCACTATTTCTTTATCTATCTTTAATCAATCTCTTTCTAATACGTTCTCTTTCTCTTTCTCTCTCTATCTCTATCTCTCACCATCTCTCTCTCAATCTATATCATCCTGTTTCAGTTTCTCTCTCACTCTCTCTTTCTCTCGCTCTCTGTTTCTATCCCTCTCTCCTCCAATATCGCTCCCGCTGTATCTCACATTATCTCTCACTCTTACTCACTCTCTGTTTCTCACTCTGTCTCTCACTTACGCGTCTCTCACTATCTCACTGTTTCATTCTCTCCCTCTATCTTTCTCTCAGACACTATCTCAACAACTCTCTCCCCCACTCTCTCTTACACTCTCACTTTCTCTCGTTCACTCACACACACTTTCACTCTCTAGACCTCTTTCTCACTCTCATTTGCTTACACATTCTCACTTGCTACCTCTCTTATCCACTCTCCTCATCACATCCTTCCATCTCTCTCTCTCTCTCTCTCTCTCTCTCTCTCTCTCTCTCTCTCTCTCTCTCTCTCTCTCTCTCTCTCTCTCTCTCTCTCTCTCTCTCTCTCTCTCCCTCTTCTTTTCAAACTTAATAAGAACTCTACTACCCTTATTAGTCTTACCGCATTAACGGCACGACACACACACACATACACATAAACACACAACCCACACATACACACACACACGTATACATGAGGCACAGCCAGTCCTGGCATCCCCAGGTATAATGTATGCTCCACAGGTGTCGCGTCTGCTCCCACGACTACGCCAGGTCTCATTAAGCAACGCCTGTTCTCTGCACGCGCCTGTCAACATGGCCGATTCACAGATAACCAGCATGCCTCAGAGAAAACATAAATCTCCCGGCAGCTTCCCATGGCAGATAGCAAATGGGGAGACCATAATTCTCCCGGAGATGAGTTCAGTGTTTGGTAGTAGCCACTGGTACTGCTCCTATTATAAATCATAACGTGTTTGTGGGGAGTCAGCATGGCTGAATGGTTAAGAACGATCGCTCTTAAACATACGGTGTGCTGATGCTGAAGTAGCGTGTTCAACCCCAACACGGGTCTTGACTAAAATGTTGGCTTGCCGTCCTTGACTTGGGGACGTAAATTACGATTACCTCTCACATGTATTTTTAGATCCCGAGGACACACAACAACAACTAACAAATGTACATTTTTATCTATGTCACTCTACGTTAATTATTGTTAGTTAGTTAGTTAGTTAGTTAGTCGCAGTTCCAACTTCACAGCAACGGGTCGTCCCCTTATGCTCCGTTCCTGTGCCAGTGAATATCACACAAAACGCTCCCCACTGCCCAATGTGAAAAGTGGAAAAGACAGGAGTCTCGACAAACAACAGCCCGCACAGATACACTGCGCATAATGCCGCCGCCAGAATGTCAACACACCAGTCCCCCACGAAACACCCAGTTCATCTCTGATGGAATCGGCAGTCACTTTCCTATCTGGATGTTTCCTAGATGTTCACCCACACAGTGCACGAAAATACAGTTCATCACCGACGGCAGTGGCAGTCAACCAGAAGCCCAGCAGCCACGTATTTCTGCATAAGGCAAAAACCGGTCAACTCTGGGACATAGCCACCTGCCATCGCTCCGAACATGCAGTCACGTTCCAAAAAAAAAAAACGTGGGCAGATTCAAAAGCACTTCACACGAAACTCACAGCTCACAGTCTCGCGCCACGCACTCACTCAGTAGCAGGGCGACGGAACCATCAAGTCTCCTTAGTCGCCTCTTACGACATGCGTGTTAGGCTACAGTGTTGCTATTCCTTGCTTCCCTTATGGGCCCCGGCAACACACGGGAGGTTAGTTATTGTGTTCACGTGAACTGAGGCCCTAGTTAGATATGTATATGTTTTTGTTTTTGCCTTCTCTTGCTTTAAACTCAAGCGTAGTCCATACACGTGATTTTACTAGTGCACTGGTCTGGTTTTTCATATTAACAGTGTCCCTCGCCATAAAGCGAATCAAATCCGACTTCTGAGGTACAGGTAATTTACGTCCCCAAGTCAAGGAGGAGATATCAATGTTTTACTCCAGCTAATCGGCATAGGGGTTGAACCCGCTATCTCAGTATCAGCACACCGGATGTTTTAGAGCTGGCTCTCTTATCCATTCGACCATACTAATCTCCGTATGTGTTTGTATTGTGTATCCTCGTTATCTAAAATATATTTTTGTTTCGTTATATCCTCTTTGAAACAATCGTTGCTAAACTAATTAGACATTGCGACCGCGACACGAAGATCGAGTAAAACCAATCGACACACGATAAAGTGCTTATTGGAGACTAAAAACACTTTCATCAATTTAATTTTCCCCATATAAGATTCAACATAACGGATTGCAAGAATGATAACAAATATGGAATGTATGGCACAGTTCTTACCAGCTGAATACAAAAGAGAGTTCAGATTTCAGATAAGAAAAACGTTAGAAGACAGAACTCATTCGCCTTAAAGCAACGTCCTTCTAGCTGAAAGAGACGCGCTTCGTGGGCTGAAAGATGCGATAACGTCTTGTGCTGCTTACAGACAAGACAAGAGTTGGCAGCAGTTGGCCATGACAGAGATGGATACACTCACGCGCTGGGAAGTATCTTCTTATTTGTCTTGTTGTTGTTGTTGTTGTTGTTGTTGTTGTTGTTCTTCTTCTTCTTCTTCTTCTTCTTCTTCTTCTTCTTCTTCTTCTTCTTCTTCTTCTTCTTCTTCTTCTTCTTCTTCTTCTTCTAATCAAGATTTATCTGATAATATATAGGAAACGCTCTCAGCTCAAGAGAAAACGATGGACTGTGGATGAAAGTTAGCTTGGGGGAGGGAAAGATGTTTGAATGATGAGAGTTAAAGTATAATAAACATAAAAGGGGAGATAAAAGATAGATATCACGGAGACATAAAGAGACATGACTAAATCTGGAAGTAGAAATGTAAGACAAATATAACGGAGAAACAAAGTGACACAGAAAGATCAGAGGTTTAAATAAAGAAGCCACAAACAACTAACACTCAATAAATAAAATAGTATAGAAAGATTAAATGAGATAAGATAAGGTTCCGTCGCCCTGCTACTGAGTTGAGTAAGTGGAGCGACACTATGAGCTATTAAATTCGTGTGGCGCATTTTACAACTCTCCGCTATTGTGTGTAGCGTAAACTGCATGTTCAGAAAAATGGCGACAGGACGGTCGCTGAACTAACTGTGTTGCGTTATGCAGTAATGTGTGGCTGCTGGTTGTCTAGTGACTGACGCTTCCATCGACGAAGAACTGTATTTTTCGTGGCGGTTTTATGTTTTGTGTTGGCATTCTGGCAGCGGCATTATGCATAGTATACATGTGCGGGCTGTTGGTTTGTCGAGACTCATGTCTGTTCAACTTTTCACATGAAAAAGTGAGGAGCATTTTGTGTGATATTCACTAGCACAGGAACGGAGCATAATGGGGCGACCCTTTGCAGTGAAGTTTTAACCGCGACTAACTAACACCAAAAAAATTGCTTTGGAGGGAAACGTCGAAGACAATTATGAAAAGAAGAAAATAAACAGATGCTCGGGGCGAATGCGAAAACGCGATACGAGCATGACATCAACCAGAAATTGCAGATCCACGGCAGGCAAAGTTGGAATACAACTAGAAAATATATAGTTTTATAACTCCCAGGTCGACCAGATCCATGGCAGGCAAAGTTGGAATCCAACTAGAAAATATATAGTTTTATAACTCCCAGGTCGACTAGATCCATGGCAGGCAAAGTTGGAATCCAATTAGAAACTATATGGTTTTATTACTTCGTAGACGGTCAGATACATGACTGGTAAAGTTAGAATCCAACTAGAAAATAGATAATTTTATAACTCCGGGGCCGACTAGACCTAAAGTAGAAATGCGTGCCTGAAAATTTTCTGGAAGTTGAATCCACTGGAAGGACACTGATCACATCGCCAATGTAATGTTCTTTGTTTAAGAAAATATAGGCTACGGGTCATATTCTCAATATGCCACAATTGCATGAAAACTTGGCTCTTCCCCTTTTTCCTTTATATGAGAATCAATCATTGACTCAAACACCGCACGCCGAAGTGTACTCTTCAATCCGTCGGCGTCTGTGATGTAATGGTTAGTGAAGGCAGTTGACAAATCTCCACCATACCGAGTTGAGAGTTTGACATCAACCACCGACGATTAGGAAGCAGATCTCTGGATCCGAGTTTACACAGATGGGTCAGCACAAAATCCTGTTCGAAATGGAGGAGCAAGAGTGTACATAGAATACCCAAATAATACTAGAGACACGGCCAGAATTCCAACAGGAAAGTACTGCCATAACTATGATGCTGAAATTGAGGCAATCAAGATAGCCACAGAGAAATTACAAAATACCAGCCATGGTATACAACATGTGGTGATATTGACAGATGCAAAATCCGTAATAGAAGCGCTCCTGTCTGGGAAATTGCCAGTTCTGAGGACACTACTTTCTGAACTTAGCAGTCAGCGTAAGGATCACCATACAGTGGATACCATCCCACTGTGGAGTCCCCGGAAACGACAGAGCTGATCGATTGGCTAAGGAAGGAGCAAAAGAAGAACAACCTGATGTGCCTATAGTGAGTATTACATACCACCAAAAGAAAAGAATGATCAAATCAGTCAGAAGGCCACCAAACCTTACTCAAGACGACTACCACGTTATGGACAGACCAGAACAGGTCAATCTTCTGCGCCTCAGAACAGGACACAATAGATTACGCAACCACATGTATACATAATTCAAGATTGGTGACTCAGTTATGTGCACATGTGGTTTGGCGTCGCAGACAGCAGAGCACATACTCCAGGATTGCCCAAACTACAACATATCCAGGCGAACCTTCTGGCCTAGAGAGACAACAGTGGAAGATAAACTCTATGGACCGCTGAATGAACTAAAAAAGACTGTTGGATTCATACGAGAGACAACATTGCAGTTATAAGCATATTTCAGGCGAACGAAAGAAGAAGAAGAAGGAAGCAGATCGCATTGGATTGATTTCGATGGAATATGCCTCGACCTTTCAGAAAGCAATGACAAACTACTGAACATAAAACTGCCAAAAATATTTAATTTAAGAAAAAACAACCAAAAAACAATAGTTAGTTGTATATCCTTTATAGGACGCAGTAGTCAACTCCAGAATTTTTTGGCTTTTTGTGGTTCCTAAGCAAGTTTACGTTCAGTAGTTTGTCATTGCTTTCTGAACGACCGGCATGTATACTATTGTATGGAAACCAACGCAAGGGGTTTGCTTCCATATCATCCGCAGCTGATTCGAGCGCGGCAAGCAGTATTACGAATTTCATTCGTAACTCCTTCGTCACAGAAATAACGAACAGCCAATAAATGCAATATATGCTATATAGGAAATGCAACTCTATAATCCCGTGCTATATAAAATTTTATCCTCCTTGTGTATGACAGGCGGCGTCACGAGAAAGTAATACCTCACACGGATAGGTAAGAGCACCTGGGTTTCCCCTAGTGCACACCTGAAAAAAATTACCCAGAACAAGGAACTGGGGCGTGACATACACGGCTTCAACACGAGTCTTCGGAATGACAAAACTAATGCTCATGATGATTATGATGATAACATGATGTTCATGATTATGATGATAATCATTATATTATGTGACAGATTTGTTAAGTTGTGGTGGTTAGTGCACCCACTTACCTACCTAGACATTGGTTGAGGTTCAGATCTGAGTAGTGGCATCACATTCTGTGGGTTGCGATATGGGTTATATACGGGTTATAAATGGTTTTATTTTTCTTTCTGCATATCCTTTATAGGACATCGCTGTCAACATCAGCATCTTTCAGCTGATTGTTGATGCCTTGGCAAGATTACGCTCAGTAGTTTGCCATTGCTTTCTGAGCGACCGGCACACACACACACACACCGTAAGTTACCAACGCGGTGAGAACCACTACGATTCTCTCGCAGGATACGTTCCTCACGTGGATATACGGGATTACGGATAAAGACGTTAACTACTAGGCCAGGGAGACCGGCTTATAAATGGGTTATACGATAGATATTGTATCCTAGAATGGATACTGAAGAGTCTTTAATTTTCTGGCATTTTTCCTGAAATGTAACCTCCCCCCTTTTTCTCTCTCTCTCTCTCTCTCTCCTCTCTCTCTCTCTCTCTCTCTCTCTCTCTCTCTCTCTCTCTCTCTCTCTCTCTCTCTCTACCCCCCCCCCCCCCATCTCATTATGTGTGACCTAACACACATTAACTTAGTACTCCAACCTTATTATGTGTGAGCTTTGTGACCTAGCTGTCGTGAAGGCCAACATTTAATCCCTACCTCATACCTTTGGTTCCTAGTTCACGTGAAGGCCAACATGTAACCTTTACCATATTATGTGTGACCTTTGTGAACTAGTTTACATTAAGGCCAACCAGTAGCAACCCCTACCTCATTATGTGTGACCTCTGTATTCTAGTTCACGTGAAGGCCAGCATGTAACCCCTACCTCATTATGTGTGATCTCTGTATTCTAGTTCACGTGAAGGCCAGCATGTATCCCCTACCTCATTATGTGTGATCTCTGTATCCTAGTTCACGTGAAGGCCAGCATGTAACCCCTACCTCATTATGTGTGACCTCTGTATCCTAGTTCACGTGAAGGCCAGCATGTAACCCCTACCTCATTATGTGTGACCTCTGTATCCTAGTTCACGTGAAGGCCCAGCATGTAACCCCTACCTCATTATGTGTGACCTCTGTATCCTAGTTCACGTGAAGGCCAGCATGTAACCCCTACCTCATTATGTGTGACCTCTGTATCCTAGTTCACGTGAAGGCCAGCATGTAACCCCTACCTCATTATGTGTGATCTCTGTATCCTAGTTCACGTGAAGGCCAGCATGTAACCCCTACCTCATTATGTGTGACCTCTGTATCCTAGTTCACGTGAAGGCCAGCATGTATCCCCTACCTCATTATGTGTGATCTCTGTATCCTAGTTCACGTGAAGGCCAGCATGTATCCCCTACCTCATTATGTGTGATCTCTGTATCCTAGTTCACGTGAAGGCCAGCATGTATCCCCTACCTCATTATGTGTGATCTCTGTATTCTAGTTCACGTGAAGGCCAGCATGTATCCCCTACCTCATTATGTGTGATCTCTGTATTCTAGTTCACGTGAAGGCCAGCATGTATCCCCTACCTCATTATGTGTGATCTCTGTATTCTAGTTCACGTGAAGGCCAGCATGTATCCCCTACCTCATTATGTGTGACCTCTGTATCCTAGTTCACGTGAAGGCCAGCATGTAATCCCTACCTCATTGGCAGGTGTGTTCCACTACAAAAATGGAGACATTGACACAAAAGGTACTCGAATGACCCGTGCAGTTCTGTCACTGTCTTACAACACCCACTCACGGGGATTAAACCCACGGGATACGCTGCCAGCTTGGCGTCTCGAAGGTTGTGGGATCAATTCCGGCTTATGTCGTTTGATTCACAAGTGCAATGTTTTCGAAGTCACCTGGGGGGTTGTCGCTGGAGCTACGGAATTAGTACGTTCTGCGACGCTTTCATCAGGCCGCTCTGCGGAAAGAGTCAAATGGGATAAAAACCCGTAGCAATGAAATCGATCCTCTTAACCCTTAACCCTTTCTTTCACTAAAATGGGGTGGACCCAGCCTTGTTTAAAAAGAACCCCCCCCCCCCCCCCAAAAAAAAAAAAGTTAGCGTAGACAGGAAGATGCTACACAACCCGATGCCAGATACATGTAACACTTTATCAATTCACTGAAGCCAAGGTAACATAGTGGCTAATGAAAAATAACACGAATTAATGCAGCTTTACAGAACACATTTACGGAAAACTAATGACGTTGCGGTGACTTGTCTTCGTCAGCAAACAAATACACGAAACACAACATATAAACACGGTGAAGACACCACAGTGACTACAATCAGGCATGATATCCGAATGAGAAAAATGGAAAGATGGAAAAACATGAGAAAAGTGAAAAGAAAATGATCACAATGTGCTACTTATCTCAGAATCCGAGGCTGTGAAACAGTGACTAGCATATTTGTCTTCCCATGCACTGATCACGGTTTGCGTTCGAATCCAGGCGAATTGTTAACATTGATCTGGGCTTCCAAGTCGACGTCAATCAGTAGAAGGCATTTTTAACACACACGAAAGCACGTAAGACATATGGTGCTACACACACATGTTTATGGGGCCTTCGGTGGGTCATGTGGTCGGTAGCACGACCGACTTAACTTCACATTTCCTGATACCCATTCGGCATGGCTACCAGGAACTGCTTTGGGAAATAAAGGCGATCCGTGTGCTGTTGACCACACCACCGTCCAGCAACATTTGGTATTTAAATCTATGTGGCTACCACCATACTGTGACACAAAAATTTGACATAGAAATAGAAGTGAAAATTCTCAACAAACTGGACAATTTTAAATACCTAGGGGCATTTATAACATCAGATGGAAGATGTACAACAGAGATTAAGAGCAGAACAGGGCAGGCAAAAGCCGAATTTCAGAAAATGAAGATTATCTTATGCAATAAGACACTATCAATGAATGTAAGAAAGAGAGTGCTGGAGTGCTATATAGAACCAGTTTTGCTGTATGGCAGTGAATCTTGGAATGTAAATGAACAGATTAGGAAGAACTTAGAAGCAACAGAAAAGTGGTTTTTGAGACGAGTGTTGCGAATTCCTTGGACTGCCAGAGTAACTAACAACGATTGCCAGAAAGAGGCTAATGAAACTAGAACACTATATACAACAATAAGACAGAGACAAACAGCTTTCCTCGGTCATGTGATGAGAAGAGAGACATTGGGGAACATCGCGACAAATGGAAAGATCGAGGGGAAGAGAGGCAGAGGCAGACCAAGAGAAATGATGCTGGACGGATTGAGACGGTGACATGAAGGAATATCATCAGCAGAGTTGATACAGAACACAAAAGACCGAGATCTATGGAGAACCTTGAACGCCTACGCCAGCTGGCAGGGTACTTGATGATGACCACCATATTCCCGATAACCTCAAGAGATTTGTGGGGGAGTGGCGGGGATGAAAGGCAAGCCGATCGACTTAATTGCACGGCGTTTTATCCCATATGGATCGGTCTCTTTCCGCAGGGCGACCAACTGACAACGTCACACAAAGCACGAACTTCATAGCTCCATCGACGACCCCCAGAAATCTCTGAGAGAACTTCATAGCTCCATCAACGACCCCCAGGAATCTCTGAGAGAACTTCATAGCTCCATCGACGACCCCCGGGAATCTCTGAGAGAACTTCAGAGCTCCATCGACGACCCCCAGGAATCTCTGAGAGAACTTCATAGCTCCATCGACGACCCCCGGGAATCTCTGAGAGAACTTCAGAGCTCCATCGACGACCCCCAGGAATCTCTGAGAGAACTTCAGAGCTCCATCGACGACCCCCAGTTATCTCTGAGAGAACTTCATAGCTCCATCGACGACCCCCAGGAATCTCTGAGAGAACTTCATAGCTCCATCGACGACCCCCAGGAATCTCTGAGAGAACTTCATAGCTCCATCGACGACCTCCAAGAATCTCTGACAGAACTTCATAGCTCCATCGACGACCCCCAGGAATCTCTGAGAGAACTTCATAGCTCCATCGACGACCCCCAGGAATCTCTGAGAGAATTTCATAGCTCCATCGACGACCCCCAGGAATCTCTGAGAGAACTTCATAGCTCCATCGACGAGCCCCAGGAATCTCTGAGAGAACTTCATAGCTCCATCGACGACCCCCAGGAATCTGCGAGAGAACTTCATAGCTCCATCGACGACCCCCAGAAATCTCCGAGAGAACTTCATAGCTCCATCGACGACCCCCAGGAATCTCTGAGAAAACTGCTCTCGTAAACCGAATCTCGTAACTCGGAATTGAACAATTCAACGTTCGGAGCACGAGGCATGCGGCTAACCCTCTTGACCACGGAGGGCCCCTAAGACATGTGACTAAAAGCCCTTGACATTCTTGAATTTATTGACACTTGACCTCGCTGTAGTTGTCTATGATGATGTTCCCTGCTAACACCAATACGTGAATACCAAAGAACATAATCCTTCTGCCTCTTCCACTAACTGACTGATCACTCCGCATCACCTGGGGGATTCAGGTGCGCGACGTCAGGCACACCCTCACACCTGTGAATAATGAGCATAGAGATGGCGATTTGCAGCGCCAAGATAACTGTGTATCAGCCGCAGCCACAAACACAACAGGTGGTCCGGTTGATATCGTCTCGTTATCCTCGCCTGGTCGGAGGCCGTACAGGTGCCAGGAAGTTACCCCCGGTGTTGCATGACGGGAATGTATTCTGGCCAGCTTTGATGGCAGTCTTCACTTAAGGCAATAAGAGGGATGATGAGTATCAAGTATGGATCAGCCATTACTGTGTTCCGTTTCCTATTACTACAGCTGTTGCTGCTACTACCACCACTATAACATTAACAACAACAACAAAAACAACAACAACAACAACTACTACTACTACTACTACTACTACTACTACTACTACTACTACTACTACTACTACTACTACTACTACCACCACTACTACTACTACAGCTACTATTACTACTACTACTACTACTACTACTACTACTACTACTACTACTACTACTACTACTACTACTACTACTACTACTACACCCGGAGACTAAGTATTTTCCACATTTCCACAGCCATCACATGTTTTTCAGTTTGTCTGTTCATTGTCCACGCTCCACATTCATACATAAGTACAGGTTCCATGTAGCACTTCAACACCCTTTTTATCGTTTCAATCGATATCTTTTTATTGGTCAGTATGTTTTTCATCTTGCAAAAGGCTACCTTCGCAATGGCAATTCTTGTTCTAATCTCTTCAAGGCATCTCCCATCAGATGTTATGACTGTTCCGATATAACTGTAACAATTCACTTGCTTAAGAATATGCCCATTTTCTTGGATATTACATTGTGGTATTTCCTTCTTCCCAGTGACGACCATAATCTGTGTCTTCTTACTATTCAATTCTAACCCTAGTTGTTCACTGTGTGCAACAACCGCATATACTAAATTTTGCAGGTCTTGTTCATTGTCTGCAATTAAAACTGTATCATCTGCATATCTAATGTTATTGATGTATCGTCCCCCAATGTTGATTCCTTCCTTACCTTCTATATTTCTGAAAATAAGACTAAGTGTCACTTGTTTAAATTCCAGAGAGAAGGTTGGACTCAACAAGCACATCTATAAAACTGATTATCTGTTGGGGTTATTGCCTGACTTGGGTCTACACTCCTCTCTTCTGTCTTCCCTTCCATATATCTACTTCTGTCACTCTCTCTCTTATTCTCTCAACACATACTCCGACAACATTTCCTTTCAACATATAATAAAAGATTTATTAATAAAGAAAACTATGTCCGGTGTGTGTATGGATATTGTCTGTGTAGTTGCTATTGTATTCTATGGTTGTGGACAGAATGAACTCAGAATGTCTATCAGCTGTATCTTCTCGCCAGTCATTCTTCACGATTACAGGACATCACATCAAACAGGACAGAGCTCACCCGGGATGATCCGTAGGCTTGAATCTGATGGTAAATCCGTTAGTGAAATGAAAACAAACTGTTCACCATTTAGTCACCGTATTGCTATAAAAGTCCCGTAAGTTTATGACTGTGCCCAAATCGGTTTCATGATATTAAGTATCCATCATCAAACAAGAAAACACCACATTGTCAATGTTCTTCCTATTGTCTATTATGATTATCACTATTGTCTTTGTCTATTCCTTCTACCCTATGTATGCAAGTCGTATGTAGGTTGAAGTCTCTGCTTGCCCACCTTAACATCTTTTTCTGTTTAGGAGCCTCCGTGGTATATGCGTGTTAGCATACAGTCTTCTGTATTTTACTTGATGTTAGTATTTGTTCATCTGAACGAACTGTTAGGTTCTTTCTGGATCTAAGTATGTACTTTATTGGTTCACGTAGAGTAGGTTTTTCTTTCTTCTCTAATGTCCCTAGAAACTGGGAACCTGTGGATGAATATAACAAGTCGAGTGGTAAGCGTCCGCCCCTTACTCCTAAATTATGCAAGTGTCCTTCTCCAGCCATAATGACAAGGCTTTCGAAGTCACCATCCGCATAAGACATAAGAATTCACCTCAGTCTAAAACACCCACTAATAATATGTAATGATACAGGTAATACACGCTCATCTATATTCCTATTCTAAAACGATATTTTAATATACCTTATATACATCTATGTTCCTATATAGAATTAATGTAGATCCACGAATCGAAATTAATCCTCAGCCAAGCACTTTATCCCATTATAAAGGAGGATATTTCTTTTCATTACAGGACACATAATTCTATCTTTCCGTCCAGTTGGGGAACACACACTAAACTGACACAAAGACGTGGCCACTCTCTTTAGATCATCTTTGTCCCATCGTCCTTGACATTGCTGGACAAAGCAAATTCAGACTTCATTATCCCTGGTCAGTGGAAAATTCCAGATCTGGGCTTTTCCGTATATCCCTACCTCCAGAACGCAATAGACTGATCCATGATACTGTCTGTCTTTGTAGCAAACTAATTTTTCCACTCTCCAGGTCACCTGTATTGTAGTCGACTCTCCCGCCTTGACCTATATACATATGCGCTGGTCAATCCGTTGTGTTTTATCCTTCTGTTTCATTAACCCTTCTACTCCCTGGGTATTCGCTGCATACAGTCGTCGATCTGGGATTCACTAACATGCAGCATTTCATGACATAGGCCCCCTCTTAAGAGATTAGACCGCGTCGAATCTTTCTCGCTGTAGGTTTGATTCCCATGATCCACAACCCTAGTCTTCTTCCTCCGGATCTGGATGTCTGGATAAAAAATCTGCTCCTACATTCTCCTTACCAAAGTATTCCACTGTGAAGTCCCGTTGCAGCAACAACTTCCATCACATCCATCGTGCGTTGAGCTTCTGCGAAGTAGCTATTAACATCACGTGTTGATGATATGATTGGATCCTCACATGCTCACTTCATTATCTAGTAGGCGCTCTAATTGACACCCTACTCTACTACTAACGACTGAAACTAGTGTTGGCTCCTCGCTCCTGTACGTTCAGTCGACCTACTTTCGACTTGCTTCAGCGACGGTTCACAATACAAACGGATTGTCCCATCCTGATTGTAACACTGCTTCCATGTCCTCTTGGTTTCCCCCGGCTTTTCCTCTGGGGATGTTCCGCCTCGTCCTCGTCGGACCGAGTCGTCTTTCCCAACCTCCTGGGCTTTTGCTTCCAGGACCATCTTGGGCGATGTTGTATCTGGTCAGCCAATCTTTGGTTGGAGTCCTGGGTAATTCTCGCTTTTCCCGACGTTACCCACCCCTTCTGAACTTGGGTACCGGTGAAACTTTCACTCTTGTCCTTTCCCTGACCTGTGATTTCCCTCCTACTGTCGTTGGGTAAATCTGACCTATCCCGTACTGTCCCATAGGCCCTCCTATGTTGTACTGGCGATCTCTGGTCTTCGTCTGGACTGGTAACCGTTGTCCTAATGGCTGCCATCACCATAAAGTGTGAAGCTTTGCTCCCGGATCTCTCCTCATATTTCCTAATGAGATGTCTAGGGAGATTTTTCTTCTCTTCCCCGATCCGTATTTTGTAGATGTTCTTGGACACCACCTTTTCCACAGGATAAGGTCCTTTCCATCCTACTTGGAGTATATTGGTCTCTGCTGGACTCCACACTTCCACTTTGTCTTCCACTTTAAGAGCTAGTTTCCTCTTAATTCGCTTGTTGGGTGGTGCTCTCTGGCACTCCGAACAAGACTTCACCCACCGGCGTACATCTCCGGTCATTCCTGGCCAGCAATAATGGCCGGATATTTGCTGCAAGGTCTCTCTGACACCCATATGTCGATTCTCGCCTATGATGTGTCCACTCTGAAGAATGTGAGGACGGTGGGTCTCTGGAACCACCCACTGCTCATGCAGGTTATCTCCCCTCCCAGCTCTCCGATAGAGTAGTTGATTCTTCAGAAAGTACTGTCCCCGTTCTGGTGGCTCAGCACTTCTTTGCAGCTTCCTGTAGCAAGGATGCAACGTAGTATCCTTCCTCTGGGCAGTATGCAATTCTCCTATCTCCGAGTTGTCGCATAGTGTCTCTGCCTCTTTTTCCTCCCCTTGAGATACACTGACTACTGTTCCCTTGTGGGCTTGCTGTTTGGGCATCCCAAAAAGACATATTTCGTGCCAATGATCATAGGAAATAAGGAGTCAGATAATACAGCAGCTGGAATAATGCCCGTGACGTACCTGGATTTAATCTCCACCTTGGCGATTGGCAGCGTCATGGTAACAGCACTCCTCATTGCCGGCTGTATTTCTATGGTCTCCCCTGTAAGTTGGTCTGGGCTTACTAAGCTGGCGTCCACCACCGCTTCCCCATCCAAACCTGTATCATAGAGACAAGCAACCTGCTGGCCATTGACTTCAATAAGTTCAACCACAGGTGGTCTCTCTTGGTCCTGAGTGTCTTTCATCTCCTTGACCGTTTCCTTGCCTTCCTCTTTTGATTCCTCGAGGTTGGTTATGCAATTGGCGTGTTTGGCCTTGCATCTGCAGTCCACAATATTATGTGTTGTCGACTGGCAGTGTGTGCACTCTGTTCCCTTCCTAGGTTTCCGTGTGTCCTTTTTGTTCCTTTCTCCTTCGCCGACCTCAGCCTTGTCTGTGATCACCGATGTAGGAATCACCTTGCATGCTGCGAAGTAAGAACTTTTAGGTTTCGATCTGCAGTCTTTTGTGTTGTGGGAGGCCGCCCTACAAAATGAACACCATTTTTCATACCACTGTCGTTTCGCTTGAGAATTCGAGGTGTTCTGGTTTCCTTCCTTCACCTTCTCTGAACTCTCCTCTGTGTGCTTTATATAAGGTTCCACTTTTCCTCCTTCCCAGTTTTTAGGTTTCTTTTTCTCTGTTTTCTCCTGACTTTTGGATGGTGTACTTAGTTCCTCCGTTTCACCATGTACTTCCACGAATCGTTCCGCCAGCTTGTTCACCACATCAATCCGTTCCGCCCCTTGTTCTCCCAAGAAGGTTCTGAGAGGTTTCGACATTTGCTTTCGCATTTGGTCTACCACCATCATCTCTTCGAGACTCTCATAATCCCTCTGGAATTCTGCCAAGTCCATCCATTTCTGTAGATAGGATTTCAGCCTCAGACTGTAGGCGGCGAATAGTTCTCCCGGCTCTCGTCTAGACGATCTAAACTTCTTCCGATACGTTTGTGCTGTGACTTCATAATGTTTCATCAAAGCTGCCTTCAATTCCTCATACTGATTTTCCTGTCCTGGTGGTAGGCGTGTGTAGACCTCGTAGCCCGAACCACGTAAAGACTGGGATACTTTAAGAGCCCATCTGGATCTTTCCAGTCCCATAGCGATTGCCATAGCCTCGAACCGATCCAAAAACTGGAATATCTTTTCTTTACTTTCATCGTAGACCGCTAAGGGAAACTTCATGGCCTGGTAACCCTGTCCACTCATGTAGGTTGCTCCAGGTGAAGATGAACTTCCTTCTGCTGCATCTATTTCACCCTTAGTTTGTGTCTTGAGTTCTAACTCTTTCAAGCGGTATTCATGTTCCATTTCCAGTTTCTTGGTCTCCTGGTCCATTTTCTTGGCCTCTTGTTCCATTTCTAGTCGCTTGGTTTCCTGGTCCATTTTCTTGGCCTCTTGTTCCATTTCTAGTCGCTTGGTCTCCACCTCTATTCTTCTCACTTCCAACTCAGTCTTTCGATCTTCTCGTTCCGCCTGACGAATCTCTCGCTCTCTTTCTTGGATGTAATCAGTTAAGTCTGAACCAGCCAACCCAATTTCCTCTCCGTTTGCTCTCAGTTCTGCTGTAGTTACTTTAGGAGTTGCCATAGTTACAGCAGATAAGTCAGCAAGGTGAGTAAAGATCCCTCAAGGCAGAAAAGAAGTACTCACTATACAATTATATTCCACCTAGAACCTATACCATTTATCTATGTCTATCTAATATTATAAACCTACGACACCCCACCGTACATCACAACCACTCTCTCATCCACAAGAGGAGATATAGGATAAAGACTTATGTAGACGTGTGACCGTGTGACTAGGTATGTAATGTCTTACCACCTATCCACATTCACTCTGTCTGGAACTTTCTCACTGCAAAGTCACCAGCATTAATGAAATGTTTCTACCATAAATGTAATGGCACCATATATCCCATGGACGTCCTTCCATTAAAAGTCATCAATATATACTTATATTCCTTCCAATCAGTATGTCCCAACATGTAGGTACTCCGCTATGCCTGTGCCAATATGCAAGTACCTCTCTCTATGCATATGCCTCTTTATGCTTTTAGGTCATATGAGTATTATGTATGTACGTACCCCGCTGCTCCACCATTTATGTCACTTGTTTAAATTCCATAGAGAAGGTTGGACTCAACAAGCACATCTATAAAACTGATTATCTGTTGGGGTTATTGCCTGACTTGGGTCTACACTCCTCTCTTCTGTCTTCCCTTCCATATATCTACTTCTGTCACTCTCTCTCTTATTCTCTCAACACATACTCCGACAACATTTCCTTTCAACATATAATAAAAGATTTATTAATAAAGAAAACTATGTCCGGTGTGTGTATGGATATTGTCTGTGTAGTTGCTATTGTATTCTATGGTTGTGGACAGAATGAACTCAGAATGTCTATCAGCTGTATCTTCTCGCCAGTCATTCTTCACGATTACAGGACATCACATCAAACAGGACAGAGCTCACCCGGGATGATCCGTAGGCTTGAATCTGATGGTAAATCCGTTAGTGAAATGAAAACAAACTGTTCACCATTTAGTCACCGTATTGCTATAAAAGTCCCGTAAGTTTATGACTGTGCCCAAATCGGTTTCATGATATTAAGTATCCATCATCAAACAAGAAAACACCACATTGTCAATGTTCTTCCTATTGTCTATTATGATTATCACTATTGTCTTTGTCTATTCCTTCTACCCTATGTATGCAAGTCGTATGTAGGTTGAAGTCTCTGCTTGCCCCACCTTAACATCTTTTTCTGTTTAGGAGCCTCCGTGGTATATGCGTGTTAGCATACAGTCTTCTGTATTTTACTTGATGTTAGTATTTGTTCATCTGAACGAACTGTTTAGGTTCTTTCTGGATCTAAGTATGTACTTTATTGGTTCACGTAGAGTAGGTTTTTCTTTCTTCTCTAATGTCCCTAGAAACTGGGAACCTGTGGATGAATATAACAAGTCGAGTGGTAAGCGTCCGCCCCTTACTCCTAAATTATGCAAGTGTCCTTCTCCAGCCATAATGACAAGGCTTTCGAAGTCACCATCCGCATAAGACATAAGAATTCACCTCAGTCTAAAACACCCACTAATAATATGTAATGATAAAGGTAATACACGCTCATCTATATTCCTATTCTAAAACGATATTTTAATATACCTTATATACATCTATGTTCCTATATAGAATTAATGTAGATCCACGAATCGAAATTAATCCTCAGCCAAGCACTTTATCCCATTATAAAGGAGGATATTTCTTTTCATTACAGGACACATAATTCTATCTTTCCGTCCAGTTGGGGAACACACACTAAACTGACACAAAGACGTGGCCACTCTCTTTAGATCATCTTTGTCCCATCGTCCTTGACATTGCTGGACAAAGCAAATTCAGACTTCATTATCCCTGGTCAGTGGAAAATTCCAGATCTGGGCTTTTCCGTATATCCCTACCTCCAGAACGCAATAGACTGATCCATGATACTGTCTGTCTTTGTAGCAAACTAATTTTTCCACTCTCCAGGTCACCTGTATTGTAGTCGACTCTCCCGCCTTGACCTATATACATATGCGCTGGTCAATCCGTTGTGTTTTATCCTTCTGTTTCATTAACCCTTCTACTCCCTGGGTATTCGCTGCATACAGTCGTCGATCTGGGATTCACTAACATGCAGCATTTCATGACACTAAGCTACTACTAGAATATTAACATTTTTAAAGTTTGTCAAATGTTTACAGGGGCCATCCTCATCAGGGACCTACAGGACACACTGCAGCTAGATTTGAACGTTGCAGATTTTACGTTAGAGAGGGGCGCCCCACCCCAAGCCATTCCCGCATCATGGAAACCGAGTAGTATCTAGACGTTGCCCTGCCAGGTCAACTGTCACAGGTAAGAACCCGCATAGGTGAGATATTGTATACCGACCCGGGCTTCCAGCTTGCCGACCAGCTTAAAATGGGTACTTGGGTATGTCTGGGAAGTTAAGGTGGACGATGCCAGGCAAACTGGGGTCTCTTAAGTGTCATCGCTGGAACTACGGAGTTCGTGCTCTGTGGAGTCATTGCTTGAGCTATGGAGTTCGCTTTTTTGGGGTCATCGCTGGAGCTGCGGAGTTCGTGCTTTGTGGGGTCATTGCTTGAGCTATGGAGTTCGCTTTTTTGGGGTCATCGCTGGAGCTACGGAGTTTGTGCTTGTGGGGTCATCGCTGGAGCTGCGCAGTTCGTGCTTTGTGGGGTCAATGCTGGAGCTACGGAGTTCGTGCTTTGTGGGGTCATCTCTCGGGCTACAGAGTACGTGCTTTGTGATGTCATCGCTGGAGCTATGAAATTCATGCTTTGTGGGGTCATCGCTGGAGCTAAGGAATTCATGATTTGTGTGATGCTCTCGGCTTGTGGTTAACCGATCTGGGGAGAAAGACCTACCAGATGGGGCAAACCCTCTACAACAATTCAACCCTAACGACTTTAATACTTAAGTTGGTGTGATACAGATCACTCACCGAGTGCCGACTGGTCTAAAACAAATTTGGGTCTAACACGAAATACAGGACCCTTCCCATGTCTGACACTCCCACCTCAGATATGATAGTGTGTTATGAAGTTATGTGTTGATAAGGTCGATTATAGCGTGTACAAATATGGCCGCCTGAGGCAGAAAACTGGCAAGTTCCCGGGGAAGGGAGAGTTATTGATTGGTCATTAATTGGTGTAAAACAATGATACAAGCTGGCATGTACTTAGTGACACCTTTAATGGGTGTTATTGTTTTCTGTAGTCAGAAAGAGGGAGCGAGAGAGAGAGAGAGAGAGAGAGAGAGAGAGAGAGAGAGAGAGAGAGGAGGGAAGGAGAGAAGTAACAAAGAGTATGAGGGAGGGGGAGAAGAGAGAGAGAGGGGGGAGGGAGTGAGTGAGAATGAACGATAGAGGGAGAGAGGGGAGATATAAAGTGGGGTGTGCGAATGGAAGAGGGAAAGAGAGAGAATGAACGACAGAGGAAGTGTGGGGGAGACAGTAGGGGAGGAAAAGAGGGGTAGAGAGGAAAAGAGAGAGAATAAGCGACAGAGAGAAAGAGAGGGTGTGAGAGACGGAATGGGGGATAAAAAGAAGGAGAGAAGGAGAGCGAATGAACGAGAGAGAGAGCGAGAGAGAGAGAGAGAGAGAGAGAGAGAGAGAGAGAGAGAGAGAGGAAGCCAGACTGAGGGAGGGGAGGGTGGAACAAAGAGGAAAGTAGCGAGTTAAGTGATTGAGGGACAAGAAGGGAGGAGGTACATCAGAGAGAATGATGAAAGAAAGGAGGGTGTGAATAGGGAGGAGAAACGGGAAAGACGAAGAAGGGTAGACGAAGAGTGAGGGAACGAGAAAATAAGAGCGAGAGAGGGGTGAGAGAGAAGAGACGGCGGGAGACATAAAACCAACGAGGTAGAAATTACAAACCACAACAGATATTGTATAAATAGCGAGCAGTCGCAATTTATCCGAACAAGCAAGCTGCCAATTCGACTCACGTGACTAAAAACTGAACCAATTACGCTCACGAACGCACACAGCGGCAGTTTTTTGTTTTCTTTTTAACATGGCAGATCGCAAGTACCGTGAGAGGAACAATGCCGCATGTGTGCGGGTTTGGTGTGTGTGTGGTGGAGCAGGGTGGATGGTAGAAAAAAGACGCGGTAGGGCAATGCAAAAGAACGATATATATATATATATATATATATATATATATATATATATATATATATATATATATATATATATATATATATATATATATATATATATATATATATATTATATATATATTGTCAGAGGCCTGACAATTTTCCTGCCCTCACATACATGCCTCTAACATATAATTTATATTTATAGAAATTACTCCGCTCGGAGACTGCTGGAAACGAGCCCTTCGGGTATATTATTATACGAGGGGAAGTTAATAAGTAAGTTACAAATGGCTGTAGAAAAATAACTAAATATGATAACAACTTGAAACCAATTTATTGTTATACATACATTGTCCCTTTATTTCTCAACATAATGTCCACCAACATTGATGCATTTATTCCATCGTTTTATTAGTTCTCTCAAACCCGCTGCATAGAACTGCGTGCTCTGGTTTCTAAACCACGTTTTCACTTCACATTCAACCTCGACGTAATTTGCGAAATGTCTCCCGCCAAGGTGGGTTTTCAATGGACCAAAAAGGTGAAAATCGCTAGGGGCTTAGTTGGGGCTGTAAAGTGGGTGTTCCAGAACTTCCCATCTTAGTTGGCTTATTTTCTCCTGAGTTAATGGAGCCGTATGTGATCTGGCATTGTCATGAAGAAGCAACACGCCTCTAGTCAGCAGTCCTGGACGTTTTCTTCGACTTGCATCATGAAGCATCGATAGAACTTCACAGTACGATTCATAATTCACATTGTCACCTTTCTTCTTGAAATTGGTTAACAGCACTCTTTGACAATCCCAGAACACTGTCAGCATAACCTTCCCTGCTGACGACGTAACCTTGATCAGATTTCATTAACAATTATAAGCATTCTTGTGAAAAATTTTTCTACCCAGCTATGTACCGCTTTACAGGACAAACATTTGTCAGCATAAGCAGGAAGCATTTCCTTATGAATGCCCTTTGCAGGCAATCATTTTGCCCTCAAACAACGCTCAACAGCACGTAGCTCTTTGGTTGTACACTGCGTAAGTGCAGTCGCCATTTTGTTTTTGCGCTGCGCATGCGCATGAGACACCTAGCGCCACCTGACAAACGGGAAAATAAAGTTCGATGTTTTTGTCACCTAATGACACATGTAGAAAACACCAACTACATTTACCTGCTATCCCACATAAATGTGTGACTTACTTATTGACTCGCCCTCGTATTTAATGTAGCACGGATTAATCTTACAGTGTGCTCACTCGCTACACGATACATATCTATACTATACTAAAATAGCCAAGCACAGGTCTATTATTATTTGTACAATGATTCTTACAGATCTTCAAACACTTGGTGCGTCTTTATCAATCTACTTACATAGGACCGTTCGTCTCTCGAACAGTCATAACATTCTCCGATCTCACAAACACCTCACAGCCGTACGTCACTATCACAATTAGCCAACGGCTAGAATACAGTCTCACAAGCCTGTCACATCCATTTGTCGAAACTCTATCGCTCTACAGTCTAGCTCCGTCCTCTATCAACACGTCTGTCCCCGTCTATGGTAGCACACATTCTGTCTTGCCCTCTGTCTAGTCTCTTCCGTCACGTGTCCCCTTGTCACAGGTTTCTACTCTGAATTCTGTTCAGTGGCCGTGTCGTCTTTGTCCTGCGTAGGAATCTAACTGTCCTTGACCTCGAGGTGAGGTGTCTGTCGTCGGTTGTGACCCGTATGAACTCTTACATACCTGTGCCGTCGTCAATACCTATTCACTAACTGTCTTTAGCTCTGTCTGTCCTTATTCATGCACACCAATCCACCCATACCAACAACACAATGGGGTCGTGGTCAATTTTACACGCCTCCTACCCCGCCCCCTTCTTTCTATGTGCTCACTGTACCGTAACATCCAGCACCGTTATACAAATACACCCGAGTTTTCCGTAGTCATTCACAGGTCCGTACGTGAGGTGAGTATACAGTTTTTTTTCTCTATAAACAGTTTTTCTATTAAACATTTTCGTCGACTAACATTCTTTTCAATTAACATTTTGTCAATTCTCATTTTCTCTTCATTGCTTCCATTTTTCCATGCATTTGTTCCTCTCGTCCTGTCATCACCTTCTAATGTAGTCACAGGAGTTCTCCTTGACTGTATGTTGTGTTTGTGAATGTGTTTGTTTGCTGATGAAGGCTAACCGCCGCAACGTTCTGTATGTGTCGTAACTCTGTTATGTAAAGCTGCACTACTTTGTGTCATTTTATATTGTTTAAACTTTCACAGCTTTACCGCAGTTCCACAAACTTTTATGCATACTTATCCAGACTAGGACTCTGATATATATATATATATATATATATATATATATATATATATATATATATATATATATATATATATATATATATATATATATATATATATATATATATATATATATATATGGCACCTTGCTGTCTTGACAGACGATAGTTTGTAAAATGGGTTTATCTCTCCATAACACAAAGCCTGGGCTGAATTTAGAGACCGTGTGTTGCCCATGCAGCATGTTCCCTTTCTCGGTCTGTCTAGTTTTCTCCAGAGGAAAGGATGTGAGGACCTGGCCGCTACCCACCTCCTGCTCTTGGAGGTTTGATGCTGAGCCACCAGCATCTGCAGCCTGCCTTGTTCCAGACTTACTGGTTATCCTTTCCTCTGGAGAAAACAAGGCATGGCCGAGAGAGGGATCATGCTACATGGGCAACACATGTTCTCTGATTTCATGCCCAGGCATTGTGCTTTGGAATTCTAGATTTAGTTCCAATTCACATACTTTCGTCTGCAAAGACAGCAAGGTGCATCTCTCTCTCTCTCTCTCTCTCTCTCTCTCTCTCTCTCTCTCTCTCTCTCTCTCTCTCTCTCTCTCTCTCTCTCTCTCTGTGTATATATATATATATATATATATATATATATATATATATATATATATATATATATATATATATATATATATATATATATGCCCTGCCAGCTGACGTTGGCGATCATGTCTATCCACAGATCTTGGTCTTTGGTGTTCTAGATCGACTTTGTTGATAATATTCCTCCACGCCTCCATCTCAGTCCATCTAGCATCATTTCTTTTGGTCTGCCTCTGTCTCTTTCTCTTTTCTCATTGATTTTTTTTCCAGCTGTCACGATGTTCTCCAATGCCTCTCATCTCATCACATGGCCAAAGAAAGCTGTTTGTCACTTTCTAATAGATATATATATACTGTTATAGGTTCTTTAGCCTCTTTCAAGCAACGTTGTTAGTTGCTCTTTCGAATCAATTCTGTGTTGCTTCCAAGTTCTTCCTAATTTGTTCATTTACGTTCAACGATTCACTGCCATACAGCAAAACAGGTTCCATATAGCATTTCAGCATTCTCTTTCTTACATTCAACTGATAATGACTTATTGTATACGACACTTGTCAATTTCTGAAATGCGGCTTTTACATGCCTTATTCTGCTCTTAATCTCTGCTTTGCATCTTCCATCTGATGTTATAGTTATACATTGAGAGAGAGAGAGAGAGAGAGAGAGAGAGAGAGAGAGAGAGAGAGAGAGAGAGAGAGAGAGAGAGGGGGGGGGGTGGAGGGAGAGAGAGAGGAGAGAGGGGTGGAGAGAGAGAGAGAGAGAGAGAGAGAGAGAGAGAGAGAGAGAGAGAGAGAGAGAGAGAGAGAGGAGACACGGAAAGAATCCAGGCTGACTAGCAGGTTGAAGAATGGGTTGATAATCAGGAACGCTTTCCTGAGACAGACAGACAGACAGACAGACAGACAGACAGACAGACAGACAGACAGACAGACAGACAGATAGACAAAGCGACTGACCGATCGATCGATTGATAGACGGATAGACAGACAGAGCGTCCGACCGACCGACCGACCTACCGACCGTTCGATCGATAGACAGACAGACAGACAGACAGGCGAGCGGGTTAAAATCGAAAAAAACAACAACAATATGGACAAAAGACCAGACTACGTGTGCGGAGAATCGGCCGCGCCATCTTCTGTTGGCATGGCAACTGCACAAGTAGATTTTATTACCTCAACCTGGCAATTCAAGCTGAGCATCCAATCAATGTTAAAACGTCGTTAACTGCATTCCACTTGTTTATTTACCACCCGATCAAAAACTTGGCCTCTGTTTGGCTCTTACCGCCAATTGTTATTTTAACCTTAGCAAACCTGCATCGAAAGGACAACACGGCAGTATGCCACGTTGCCCTGCATCAAGGCTTCTCAAGTTGTGTGACTAGTCTGTCACGAATGAGGTACTTGCTGTGAGCCTGTGATTTGGTAAGGCCATTACTTTTCGTAGACCTCAGTGTGAGGAGAAATAGATGGTCTATACAAGTTTGGGACTATCGCCGTATGCTCGATGTATTTCAAGATTAGGTCACTGGGGAAGACAAGACTGAATAGCTCGTAATTCTAGGCGGAATAAAGGTCCCAGAACAAGTCTAATCTTCTGACAGTGTTCAGGCAGACAGGAATGGCGTACAACTATACTGGTTTGATACAGACAGTCTGCCAAGGTTGTCTAGCTACGTTGCCTGAAATAAAACAAAGCTCGAGCCCCCAACTCTAATCCATCTCACCGACACGGAGACAGACAGAGTAAAATATATAACAGAGACAAACTTTCGTAACCTTCTCACTCTACTATGACTAAGGTACTAAGTAAGGTAACAACTAGTGGGTGTAAAATTTAAGAAACTACAACTGTTGCATTTTAATCATTGACATGGCCTGACAAAGCTGGTATTATTTGCATGTAAATGGTGGTGGTGGTGGCCAACGGTAAGTTTGGCCACTTATCTTCTGGTTCTCCGGCTTACACAGTGCGTGTAAACCCTAGTTAGTAGGCATAAGTGAGATGGAGAGTGATGCTTCTCAAAGAGTCACACAGGTTGGCGCATCTAAAGCTTGGCGCTGAAGGTGTCAAATCTGTGAAATATAGTGAGAGTACGTGACTCTTCTGTCGAGACATCTGTAAGCATCGACCCTGGATTGTTCCTGATGGCCAATAACATCTCATACAAATTGCAGAAACAAAATAGCATGAGCTATCTGTCCCTGCTCCCTATAATTCCCTATCCTAGGATACATAGAAAATCGCTGACTTAAGGAAAACAGCTAAATAAAATCATTCTATGTTTCCTTACAAGTGAATATAATAATTATTCAGTAATAATTAAACATATCATCATATAATGCATATCATAATTATATTATTAAAATACAATAATTACAAAGTAATCTAGAGGTAGATACATATAGAATCTATTAAACAGATTACATATTATAGATATTTATGTTCAAATTCTGAAGCTATATTTCTAGCATATAATTAATAATGATTCTATATAACGTATATTTTAAAATACACACAATTTATGAAATTATCATAACAGAATAAGATAGGCTGAAAGTTAATGGAGTGGCAGACAAGAACAGGACTGCGAATTGGTGAGAAATCACCGATAAGAATTAACGAACATGCCTAGGATCTACCACGCTAGTATTTGACATTCGTACGTGTTTAGTAACATTTCCTATTTTCACGGCATCGAAATATTCATTATTATCTCTAAGTATTCGCAATCCTATCACATCCTTGAAATATCACCACTATAAACGGCCTCATGTTATTTCCTAAACTAACTGCTCGATTAGTATGGCCTAGTCTACTGCTATACGGACTAATCGAAAATTGGGTTCTATCCGACTTTATCAAGTTTACAACTATCTCACATCGTGTACACCTCTCTAAACCTCATGTAAAGGTAATTTTCTACACAGTTATGTTTTACCCTTTTCCCTGCTGTGCTTAGTAAACTACCTGTACGAAGTATAATATACGCGATCGAGTTTAGTCGGTAAAATAATTATTATGGTTAATATTTAGGTAAAATAACCTATTATCGGCGGTTTCCAACTTTAACTACACACGGAAATCTCGGGCGCACACGGCAATATATTATATTGATACACATAACTATTCCTTACCCTTCTAATCTACTGACCGAACTTGTCAGGTACAAAAACTCTGCTCTAGGTATCTCTCTAATATATTGTAAATATATTTATGGCCGTAATACGTGCCAAAGATAAAACTCTTAACACTTTATAAGTATTTTATAGAGCCTAGCGACTAGCAGATGTTTTTGCACCGACGTCTAGATTGCGAAAGAACGATTTTAGTATTTTTCTCCTGACCGGAAGTGGTCGTGCCAGGGAGTTCGTTTCCTTTACTTTATCCGACCAAATTGTGCAATAGTCGTAGCCAAATTTGTAGATTTGGCTTTGTAAATTCAGCCTCTCCCCCAATCCTACTATAACGTATTATTTCATATTAAACTAATACCGTCAATTAGCAGTAGATTTATGCTATAGCCATGGACTATCTATACATAGATATATAGGAATAAAAACGCAATTAAATTCTTCTATAATTACATAAGGGGTTTACAAGGATTCTTCCCCAATTTAAGCAAAAAATGATGGGGAAGCTGGAGACTTCGTCACATATGCCCACCGTTGAAAGTAAAGCTCGAGAATTCGGGCTTTACTCCAACCAGCACACCCATCAGATTTTGTTGGCACTTACTCCAACAACCCTGGGACATATGAACCAGTCTCCCCCTCTTCTTCAGTAGAGCTATTCCTACTGAAACCCTGCTTCTTCGTTTCTAAGACATCTTCTAAGAAACCTCCTCCCTTGATGTCGTTTCCATGGAAACCTATGACGACCTGGTCGTCCCCACCCCTCTTCTCTATTCTGAATTCCCGGAGAGTGTTCTCCCTTAAAGGAATAAGGGTTCCTGTTTGGTACAGCAACTGGTAAATGATTTTGTCGGACTGGGTCAGTACGGTTTATCATCGTGTTTACTGTGTCACCTTTACTCCATCCGGGCTTATCTGTTCGCATAGGGGCATGAGGATCTGGAATTCGTCTCATCTTCCCTGATTCAGACGTCTCCGAATTCAGGTCGATAGAGACATCATTCGCTGTCTCCTGAGGTGTCAAGGGATACTCCATATCTGAGTTATCTCCCCCTTCGACCACAGTTGCCACCGATAATGTCATCAGATGCACCGGTGGATCATTTAATCTTTCTACATGTTTCCTAATTAAATACATGGGAAAGACTTCCCGATTACCCTGAATGTCTAGTTTGTAATGGGTGCGAGACACCTTATCTGTAATAAGGAATGGCCCCTGCCAACCCATATCTAAAGGATTATCCCCCTTTGGTGATAATACTAACACTTGATCACCTATCTTAGGTGGAGTTCCACCAAGAGTAGGTGGAACCAGATGGCACTCTTTACATGACCTGACATATCGTTTGATATCCCGTGTCATTCCCGGCCAGAAATAGGAGAAATAAAGACTTTGGTTGGTTGCTTTCATCCCCATATGCCCACTGTCCGAGATGGAGTGTACCATTTGTAAGACATGGTTACGATACCTTTTGGGTACCACAAACTGTTCGTGGACGTGATCCATAGTTCCCGCCCTACGGTAATAACAGTTCTTCCTTTTCGTAGAAATCACCAGCTACCGGTGGATTTCTAGATTTTGGCAGTTTGCCAAAACAGGATTGTAAGGTGGGACATGCTGCTTGGGCAGCCCTAATCTCCCTAGTTAATGGGTGGATAAGAATTTCGGGTTCACTCAAAGCGGTGCCCTGATTCTGGGTCTGCATAGCACAATGTATAAGTTGTGGACTTAGGTTCACCCAAATATACATATTTTCGCCCTAACATGAAGGGATATACTGGATCATCTAGCACAACAGCAGAAACTGTTCCGGTGACATATTTGGATGTCACCTTCACCCTAGCAACTTTAACAAGTTTAGGTTCAGAGCTCAGAGTAGCACCTCTTAACTCAATAGTGTGGTCAGTCAATTGTCCCGGTTTCACCAAGTGAGCTGCAATGGCCGCGTCACTCTCCAGACCCGTGTCATATAAACACGGTACCTGTCTCCCATTTACAGTAACTGTCTCAACTACTGGAGGTCTTTGATTATCACCAGGGGTCCTCCATTGGTGGTTTTTATCCGCCAAAGTCAAACAAGCCGTGTAATGAACAGGGGGTTTGTTTTTGCAAGAACTCGTATGGTGGTCATTTGTTCTGCAATTTTTACAATATTGATTACCCCCTCTATTACCTGTAGGTTGTTGAGGTTGAGATGACTTGTTACTATTGTAATTACCTGGGTTTTGGTGTGGACTACCAGTGTGCCACCTGTTGTCCTTACCTTCAGAGTTATTGTTTTGATAACCCTGATTCTGTGTGGAAGGATTATTTTGGGCCTTATCCATATGACTAGGTTTAGCAGTACCTGCCTCACCATGTGCCGTTAAATACCTTTCGGCTAGTGAAATTATCTCTTCTAATCTAACTCCACCATTTTCAGCTATGAACATTTGGAGAGCTTTCGGGAGACCCTCTTTGAATTGATCTGCAAGCATCATTTCCTGTAGCCCCTCATAGGTTGTATCAAATTTGCTCAGTCCTACCCACTTCGTAAAATACGTGTGTTGTCGTGAGGCGAACTGCGCAAATGATTCTCCCTGAGATCTTTTGGCTGTACGGAACTTCAGCTTGTAGGCTTCAGAGGTTAATTCAAATCTTTGTAAGAGAGCATTTTTGAGGGTATCAAAGTCCCGCTCAAGACCAGGCGGAAGCTTTGTGAAATACATCAAAAGCCGGACCGCGGAGTCCTTGGGATAGTTTGATATTATATCTCTCTTTAGGCAGATTATAAGCTTCACACATGATGACGAAGCGATCAAGGTATTCATCCATCTGATCCTCCTTCGGGTTGAAGTGGGCCAGAGGGAAGCTCATGGATCCTTGGGCGAGAGACGGTCCTGAAGAAATGTCACTACTGTGATGGGGAGAACTAGCACTACTGTACCTGGAAGCATCAGGATTTTGCAACTCCAATCTCCTTAGTTCCAATTCATGCTGTCTCAACTGTTCTTCCCTCTTCATTTCCAGTTCTGCTTGCTTCAACTGTCTGTCCAATTCAGCTTGCTTCAGCTGGTTGTCCAATTCAGTTTGCTTCAGCTGGTTGTCCAATTCAGTTTGCTTCAGCTGGTTGTCCAATTCAGCTTGTCGCATCTTCTCTTTGGATTCCATTTCTGCAATTCTAATTCTTTCCTCTCTTGCTTCCTTCTCTCTGTCTTTGATAATGTCCCGTTGTTCCCTTCTCCACTCTCGTTCTGCTTCTTTTACATATTTGCCCAATTCGACACCTTCATACCCTAACAAAGTTCCTTCTTCTCTCAACTCCTCTTTCGTAGGTGGCTTTTCGGAAGACATTATTTGGTAACAAAGTTGGGATAATGTGAAGCACCCTGAAATACACTTACTCACCACTAAGTGATCTGTCCTGAAATTATGCAAGTAATAAATTCACTGACAGTATGCACATACACAACTGACGATACAACACAGGGACTTACCCGTCAGCCCACACTCACTTATGATATTGTCCCTAACTTGTTTTTTTTTTTGGAACCAGGTTAACTTATGTTATGTTATCTTATATTGGCTATCTAGTGTTTAGTTATGCTATGTTATACTACCTATTGTCACTATTACTTTCTCTAGTTTTACTTAGTATAGTTTAATATTGAGATCTACTGTGAGGCAACACCTTACTAGAATCTCTAGTGAAAGAAGATTGAAAGTTTGAACTATCTAGACCGGACGATAGCCAACCACTTGTAGCGTAGCGTCAGCTACGATGATAAGGAATCTATCAAAGTGCTGTGGATAGACTTTCTACGAATAGAAAAATAGGTCACTGGAGAAGACAAGACTGAATAGCTCGTAATTCTAGGCGGAATAAAGGTCCCAGAACAAGTCTAATCTTCTGACAGTGTTCAGGCAGACAGGAATAGCGTACAACTATACTGGTTTGATACAGACAGTCTGCCAAGGTTGTCTAGCTACGTTGCCTGAAATAAAACAAAGCTCGAGCCCCCAACTCTAATCCCTCTCACCGACACGGAGACAGACAGAGTAAAATATATAACAGAGACAAACTTTCGTAACTTCTCACTCTACTATGACTAAGGGTACTAAGTAAGGTAACAACTAGTGGGTGTAAAATTTAAGAAACTACCAACGTTGCATTTTAATCATTGACATGGCCTGACAAAGCTGGTATTATTTGCATGTAAAAGGTGGTGGTGGCCAACGGTAAGTTTGGCCACTTATCTTCTGGTTCTCCGGCTTACACAGTGCGTGTAAACCCTAGTTAGTAGGCATAAGTGAGATGGTAGTAAGTGATGCTTCTCAAAAGAGTCACACAGGTTGGCGCATCTAAAGCTTGGCGCTGAAGGTGTCAAATCTGTGAAATATATACAGCGAGAGCAGTTGACTCTTCTGTCGAGACATCGGTAAGCATCGGCCATGGATTGTTCCTGATGGCCGATTACATCTCATAACATTTTCAGAAACAAAATAGCATGAGCTATCTGTCCCTGCTCCCTATATTCCCTATCCTAGGATAAATAGAAAATCACTGACTTAAGGAAAACAGCTAAATAAAATCATTCTATGTTTCCTTACAAGTGAATATAATAATTATTCAGTAATAATTAAACATATCATCATATAATGCATATCATAATTATATTATTAAAATACAATAATTACAAAGTAATCTAGAGGTAGATACATATAGAATCTATTAAACAGATTACATATTATAGATATTTATGTTCAAATTCTGAAGCTATATTTCTAGCATATAATTAATAATGATTCTATATAACGTATATTTTAAAATACACACAATTTATGAAATTATCATAACAGAATAAGATAGGCTGAAAGTTAATGGAGTGGCAGACAAGAACAGGACTGCGAATTGGTGAGAAATCACCGATAAGAATTAACGAACATGCCTAGGATCTACCACGCTAGTATTTGACATTCGTACGTGTTTAGTAAGATTTCTTATTTTCACGGCATCGAAATATTCATTATTATCTCTAAGTATTCGCAATCCTATCACATCCTTGAAATATCACCACTATAAACGGCCTCATGTTATTTCCTAAACTAACTGCTCGATTAGTATGGCCTAGTCTACTGCTATACGGACTAATCGAAAATTGGGTTCTATCCGACTTTATCAAGTTTACAACTATCTCACATCGTGTACACCTCTCTAAACCTCATGTAAAGGTAATTTTCTACACAGTTATGTTTTACCCTTTTCCCTGTGTGCTTAGTAAACTACCTGTACGAAGTATAATATAAGCGATCGAGTTTAGTCGGTAAAATAATTATTATGGTTAATATTTAGGTAAAATAACCTATTATCGGCGGTTTCCAACTTTAACTACACACGGAAATCTCGGGCGCACACGGCAATATATTATATTGATACACATAACTATTCCTTACCCTTCTAATCTACTGACCGAACTTGTCAGGTACAAAAACTTTGCTCTAGGTATCTCTCTAATATATTGTAAATATATTTATGGCCGTAATACGTGCCAAAGATAAAACTCTTAACACTTTATAAGTATTTTATAGAGCCTAGCGACTAGCAGATGTTTTTGCACCGACGTCTAGATTGCGAAAGAACGATTTTAGTATTTTTCTCCTGACCGGAAGTGGTCATGCCAGGGAGTTCGTTTCCTTTACTTTATCCGACCAAATTGTGCAATAGTCGTAGCCAAATTTGTAGATTTGGCTTTGTAAATTCAGCCTCTCCCCCAATCCTACTATAACGTATTATTTCATATTAAACTAATACCGTCAATTAGCAGTAGATTTATGCTATAGCCATGGACTATCTATACATAGATATATAGGAATAAAAACGCAATTAAATTCTTCTATAATTACATAAGGGGTTTACAAGGATTCTTCCCCAATTTAAGCAAAAGATGATGGGGAAGCTGGAGACTTCGTCACAGACCTCAGTGTGAGGAGAAATAGATGGTCTATACAAGTTTGGGACTATCGCCGTATGCTCGATGTATTTCAAGATATGTAGAAAGGTCCTTGGCTTATTTGTTTAAAAGTATCCCTCTGTTAGCTGACGACAGACGTATGCATCGAACTCTTGTTTTCAAAGCGTTAATGACACTTCCAGCGTAGCTGCATGTTAGCTACAGTAACTCACCCGCCCAAGTGGTGTGACGCAGCGTAATATTTTCATTAGACTGTTACCGAGATTAGATGATGGAAGAGATGGAGGGGGAGATGGATGGGATGACGGAGAAGATGATGACGGAGATGATGGAGGGGATGATAGAAGAGATGATGGAGGAGATGATAGAGGAGATGATGGAGGAGATGGATGAGATTACGGAGAAGATGATGGCGGAGATGACTGAGGAGATGATAGAAGAGATGATGAAGGAGATGACGGAGAAGATGATGGCGGAGATGACTGAGGAGATGATAGAAGAGATGATGGAGGAGATGATGCATGAGCTAGAGGAGACAGCAGACATAAGGAGACGATGCAGTTGATGGAGAAGCTGGAGATCTAGAAGGAGATAGTGAATTTATTTGTTGAGGTCCCAGAAGAGAAAATGATTAAGACACATGAGACATTGTCGATTCAGATGTCAGAAAACATCTGATGTCAGTGAAGTGATGTGAAGTAAAGTATTAATTGACATTTGCAGATGAAATAGAAAAACAATATGTATGAGAGGACACAACAGGCAGCAATATGTTTGATAATTACTGGAGCTTTGGGGCTCCAGTCTACATGCAGTTTATGCCTTACTTCGGTGAGACGTTGCTGTCAACAGAAGGCATTCAATCAATCAATCATGTGCCATGCCGGAAAGCGTGGGCGGTCATGACTCGCCATTTCACTCGATCACCAGAGTCGTGGATCAGCTCAGTGTACCTGTCTCGTCCATGCCACGTGGCCAGGCCATCCAGGTATTTTCCTCTCGGTCTTCCTCTTGGTCTGTTCCCCTCGATCTTGCCAGTTGTCAATAAGTTCTC
>JACEFZ010022208.1:62500-70000 GCA_014155875.1 Cepaea nemoralis
CTTTCTTCTTCTTCTTCTTCTTCTTCTTTCTTATCTTCTCTTCTTCTTTTCTTCTTTCTTCTTCTTCTTCTTCTTCTTCTTCTTCTTCTTCTTCTTCTTCTTCTTCTTCTTCTTCTTCTTCTTCTTCTTCTTCTTCTTCTTCTTCTTCTTCTTCTCACAGCTCCTCCTCCTATTCCTCTTCTTCCTCCTCTTTCTTCTTCTTCTTCTTCTTCTTCTTCTTCTTCTTCTTCTTCTTCTTCTTCTTCTTCTTCTTCTTCTTCTTCTTCTTCTTCTTCTTCTTCTTCTTCTTCTTCTTCTTCTTCGTCTGCTTAGGTTTTGCTCTTCTTAATATTATTAATATTCTGCTGCTGCTAAATCTCCAACTACTCCATTTGTGGCAGAGTGGCTAAGAGCCACTGTATGAATCTCACAATGTAGTAGACGTGTAGAATAACATATGTGGCTGGTTTCCAAATAAAAAATCAGGGAATGTCACACCACCGCTGGTCCTGGGAATGTAAACTGGACGCCTAGACTTCGCGGATAAGGACAAAGAAAAATAAAACTATAAGGCTTGGTGTGCACGTTGTTCTCTAGAACAGCTGGAAATTAACAAGAGAAGATCAAATGTCAAGGCTAAAGTTCACAATAAAGATATAGAGACACAATTGTTGTCAACTATGCTAGAATCAGTGCAGAATGTCACAAAAACAATGAAGATATAGAGACACAATCGTTGTCGACTAGCAAACACCATTGCAGAATGTAATACAAACTATAAATAATTGAGGAAACGAGTAATGTAATAGAATAGAATCTATGGGTAATAATAGGCAATTTATGATTACAGTATATGGCAACATTAAACGCTAATTGGAGAATGCGATGTAATTATAATGATAACAACATTCAGAGGGATACAATATAGAGCATGCATTATCTGGTTTGATGTAAAAGATATCTTATTACAAGCAATGTGAATGTGAACATTTATATTAACACAATTGCAATGGGAACTTTGCCGCACGTGCTCCGTTCCCCTTCTGAAGTAGCCAACCTTGTGCTAGGGCAGCCCGATTTAATGTCTGCCTGCTTTTTTCTTTACGCCCTGAGCGTCGTCAAGATATCCTGTTCAGCTTTTCACTCCGCTTTGGTTCCCACACACACACACACACACACACACACACACACACACACACAACACGTACATAACCATTCTCTCTCTCTCTCTCTCTCTCTCTCTCTCTCTCTCTCTCTCAAATATACAAACCAAACACACACACACACACACACACACACACTGACAGACACACACACACACAGACACACACAGACACACACATACAGACACACACATACATACACACACAGAGACACACACACAGGCACACAGACACGCACAGAGACACACACACTGATACGCACAAACATGCACACGTAGACACACAGACACACATAGATACACACACAGACACACACATACACATAAAGACACACACACATATTCACAAATACAGACACACACAGACACACAGACACACACAGAGACACACACACACACTGACAAGCACACACACACGTGTGTGTCTGTGTCAGTAAACCCTTCGCCCCGGAACCCCCCTAGTCAAGAACGAGTATATAAGACAGGGGTGCGGGACACAATCAGGGACGAGTATATAAGACAGGGGTGCGGGACACAATCAAGGACAAGTATATAAGACAGGGGTGAGGGACACAATCAAGGACAAGTATATAAGACAGGGGTGAGGGACACAATCAAGGACAAGTATATAAGACAGGGGTGAGGGACACAATCAAGGGAGAGTATATAAGACAGGGGTGAGGGACACAATCAAGGGAGAGTATATAAGACAGGGGTGAGGGACACAATCAAGAACGAGTATATAAGACAGGGGTGCGGGACACAATCAGGGACGAGTATATAAAACAGGGGTGCGGGACACAATTCAGGACAAGTATATAAGACAGGGGTGAGGGACACAATCAAGGACAAGTATATAAGACAGGGGTGAGGGACACAATCAAGGACAAGTATATAAGACAGGGGTGAGGGACACAATCAAGGGAGAGTATATAAGACAGGGGTGCGGGACACAATCAAGGACGAGTATATAATACAGGGGTGCTGGACACAATCAAGGACGAGTATATAAGACAGGGCTGCTGGACACAATCAAGGACAAGTATATAAGACAGGGGTGAGGGACACAATCAAGGACGAGTATATAATACAGGGGTGCGGGACACAATCAAGGACGAGTATATAATATAGGGGTGCGGGACACAATCAAGGACGAGTATATAATACAGGGGTGCGGGACACAATCAAGGACGAGTATATAATACAGGGGTGCGGGACAAAATCAAGGACGAGTATATAAGACAGGGGTGCGGGACACAATCAAGGACGAGTATATAAGACAGGGGTGCGGGACACAATCAAGGACAAGTATATAAGACAGGGGTGAGGGACACAATCAAGGACGAGTATATAAGACAGGGGTGAGGGACACAATCAAGGACGAGTATATAATACAGGGGTGCGGGACAAAATCAAGGACGAGTATATAAGACAGGGGTGCGGGACACAATCAAGGACGAGTATATAAGACAGGGGTGCGGGACACAATCAAGGACAAGTATATAATACAGGGGTGCGGGACACAATCAAGGACGAGTATATAAGACAGGGGTGCGGGACACAATCAAGGACAAGTATATAAGACAGGGGTGCGGGACACAATCAAGGACGAGTATATAATACAGGGGTGAGGGACACAATCAAAGACAAATATATAAGACAGGGGTGCGGGACACAATCAAGGACGAGTATATAAGACAGGGATGCGGGACACAATCAAGGACTAGAATATAAGACAGGGGTGCGGGACACAATCAAGGACGAGTATATAAGACAGGGGTGCGGGACACAATCAAGGACGAGTATATAAGACAGGGGTGCGGGAGACAATCAAGGACGAGTATATAATACAGGTGTGCGGGATAGAATCAAGGACGAGTATATAATACAGGGGTGAGGGACACAATCAAGGACGAGTATATAATACAGGGGTGCGGGACACAATCAAGGACGAGTATATAAGACAAAGGTGCGGGACACAATCAAGGACGAGTATATAAGACAGGGGTGCGGGACACAATCAAGGACGAGTATATAAGACAGGGGTGCGGGACACAATCAAGGACGAGTATATAAGACAGGGGTGTGGGACACAATCAAGGACAAGTATATAATACAGGGGTGCGGGACACAATCAAGGACGAGTATATAAGACAGGGGTGCGGGACACAATCAAGGACAAGTATATAAGACAGGGGTGCGGGACACAATCAAGGACGAGTATATAATACAGGGGTGAGGGACACAATCAAGGACAAGTATATAAGACAGGGTGCCGGACACAATCAGACGAGTAATAGACAGGGGGCGGGACACAATCAAGGACAAGTATATAAGACAGGGGTGAGGGACACAATCAAGGACGAGAATATAAGACAGGGGTACGGGACACAATCAAGGACGAGTATATAAGACAGGGGTGAGGGACACAATCAAGGACGAGTATATAAGACAGGGGTGCGGGAGACAATCAAGGGAGAGTATATAATACAGGAGTGCGGGACACAATCAAGGACGAGTATATAATACAGGGGGTGCGGGAGACAATCAAGGACGAGTATATAATACAGGGGTGCGGGAGACAATCAAGGACGAGTGTATAAGACAGGGGTGCGGGACACAATCAAGGACGAGTATATAATACAGGGGTGAGGTGAGGGACACAATCAAGGACGAGTATATAAGACAGGGGTGCGGGACACAATCAAGGACGAGTATATAAGACAGGGGTGCGGGAGACAATCAAGGACGAGTATATAATACAGGGGTGAGGGACACAATCAAGGACAAGTATATAAGACAGGGGTGCGGGACACAATCAAGGACGAGTATATAAGACAGGGGTGCGGGACATAATCAAGGACGAGTATATAAGACAGGGGTGCGGGACACAATCAAGGACGAGTATATAAGACAGGGGTGCGGGACACAATCAAGGACGAGTATATAAGACAGGGGTGCGGGAGACAATCAAGGGAGAGTATATAATACAGGAGTGCGGGACACAATCAAGGACGAGTATATAATACAGGGGTGCGGGAGACAATCAAGGACGAGTATCTAATACAGGGGTGCGGGAGACAATCAAGGGAGAGTGTATAATACAGGGGTGCGGGACACAATCAAGGACGAGTATATAATACAGGGGTGAGGGACCCAATCAAGGACGAGTATATAAGCCAGGGGTGCGGGACACAATCAAGGACGAGTATATAAGACAGGGGTGCGGGAGACATCAAGGACGAGTATATAATACAGGGTGAGGGGACACAATCAAGGACAAGTATATAAAGACAGGGTGCGGGACACAATCAAGGACGAGTATATAAGACAGGGGTGCGGGACCTAATCAAGGACGAGTATATAAGACAGGGGTGCGGGACACAATCAAGGACGAGTCATATAAGACAGGGGTGCGGGGACACAATCAAGGACGAGTATTATAAGACAGGGTGCGGGAGACAATCAAGGGAGAGTGTATAATACAGGGGTGCGGGACACAATCAAGGACGAGTATATAAGACAGGGGTGCGGGAGACAATCAAGGAAGAGTATATAATACAGGGGTGCGGGACACAATCAAGGACGAGTATATAATACAGGGGTGAGGGACACAATCAAGGACGAGTATATAAGACAGGGGTGCGGGACACAATCAAGGACGAGTATATAAGACAGGGGTGCGGGACACAATCAAGGACGAGTATATAAGACAGGGGTGCGGGACACAATCAAGGACGAGTATATAAGACAGGGGTGCGGGACACAATCAAGGACGAGTATATAATACAGGGGTGCGGGACACAATCAAGGACGAGTATATAAGACAGGGGTGCGGGACACAATCAAGGACGAGTATATAAGACAGGGGTGCGGGACACAATCAAGGACGAGTATATAAGACAGGGGTGCGGGAGACAATCAAGGACGAGTATATAAGACAGGGGTGCGGGACACAATCAAGGACGAGTATATAAGACAGGGGTGTGGGACACAATCAAGGACAAGTATATAATACAAGGGTGCGGGACACAATCAAGGACGAGTATATAAGACAGGGGTGCGGGACACAATCAAGGACAAGTATATAAGACAGGGGTGCGGGACACAATCAAGGACGAGTATATAATACAGGGGTGAGGGACACAATCAAGGACAAGTATATAAGACAGGGGTGCGGGACACAATCAAGGACGAGTATATAAGACAGGGGTGCGGGACACAATCAAGGACTAGAATATAAGACAGGGGTGCGGGACACAATCAAGGACGAGTATATAAGACAGGGGTGCGGGACACAATCAAGGACAAGTATATAAGACAGGGGTGCGGGACGCAATCAAGGACAAGTATATAATACAGGTGTGCGGGATAGAATCAAGGACGAGTATATAATACAGGGGTGCGGGACACAATCAAGGACGAGTATATAAAACAGGGGTGCGGGACACAATCAAGGACAAGTATATAAGACAGTGGTGAGGGACGCAATCAAGGACGAGTATATAAGACAGGGGTGCGGGACACAATCAAGGACGAGTATACAAGACAGGGGTGCGGGACACAATCAAGGACGAGTATATATGACAGGGGTGCAGGACACAATCAAGGACGAGTATATAATACAGGGGTGCGGGACACAATCAAGGACAAGTATATAAGACAGGGGTGAGGGACACAATCAAGGACGAGTATATAAGACAGGGGTGCGGGACACAATCAAGGACGAGTATATAATACAGGGATGAGGGACACAATCAAAATAAATAGCATGAGAAATAAAGTCAAGGACATTGATAGGTCTTTAAAGAAATCCATCATCATATGGTGCCATGCCGGTTGGCGTGCGAGATGTGCCTCTCCACAACATGCGATCACCGACGGCATGGATCAATTCGTGTGTTGATTCCATTCTGTGTCATCCCACACGACTGTCACTAATTTTCTCACGCTTTCTTCCTCTATCTCTCTTTCCGCAAATATTTCCGGTTGTCACGATATGTTCCAGTTTTTGTCTTCTCATAATGTGGCTTTAAAAGATGCGTATTTCTTTCTGATGTTTGTGATAAGTTATCTTTGAGGACGAGAAGTCAACATTTTAGTCCAAATGGCCGGTGTGAGAGTTGAACTCGCTAACTCGGCATCAGTACACCGAAAGTTTAAGAACGAGCGCTCTTATTCATTCGGACATGCAGTAGTTCATTGTTTAGTAATTGCTACCGCCATGGGTTGTAGTTATGCCTTTATTTTAACTGATTGAATGCCTTTAATCGTCATAAGCGATTTTATTTTAGCTGATTAAATGCCATTGATCGTCATAAGCGACTTTATTTTAATTGATTAAATGCCATTAATCATCAAAAGCGACTTTATTTTAACTGATTAAATGCCATTAATCGTCAAAAGCGACTTTATTTTAATTGATTAAATGCCATTAATCGTCATAAGCGGCTTCCGGCATCTGCCGTGAGCTTTATATGCACTAGTTTTACACCTCTACTTCTCATTTTCCAACAACCATTTTTGTTAGGTTCAAACCTACTCTAAGAAAACTGCTGTCAGACTTCAGAAAGCAAGAATAGACTTCTAAACAGACATAGCCAGGTAATCCCAGTTTGTGTACCTATGTCTAAAATACTTCGCTTCCCAAGAGTGTAGTTAGAGTATTCGGGGCTCCATGATGTTGAATATCTTGTCATTTTGTTATTAGACTTATTTGATATTTGTACGTAAAAGCCATTCAGTGGCAATATTGCCAACACAGAATATAAATACCCAACTTCACCAAGACCTGAGTGAAATGTTTAAACAAATCTATTGGGTATAATACAAATCAAGGGGCTGAGTAGTATCGAGATATGGTGTCCGCCTCGAGTGCTGGAGGTCCCGGGTTCAAGCCCCGGGGAGGGCCTGGATTTTTTTCACATGGACTTCTAGTAACAAAATTTCCCCTGGTCTCTGGATAGTGAGATCGGACACCCGTGTGTATTGATGCGCACGTAAAAAATCCCTTGGCAGTTGGAAATCGAAAAAGAGTATCCTAACGGCGCTGCCCCTACAAAATTTCGAGTTAAAAATCTACCCAAAGTTTTTCAGAATCCTCGCCGGTGCTACAGAATTCGTGCACTGAGCTGAGTTTCTCCTGACTCGAGCTTGAGTTAGGAGTACAAAGGAGCACTTATGGGTTACACCCGTGTGCCGTGATGTTGATCCGTCGACTAAACTAAACTAAACTAAATTAAACTAAACTAACTGAATTAGTTAAGCTCACTCACTGGTACCTTGTCGTCTGGACAGGCGATAGTTTGTGAGGTACTTCATAAGAAGGCACAATAACTACAACCCAGACCGATAAGTCT
>JACEFZ010022208.1:75000-278802 GCA_014155875.1 Cepaea nemoralis
TATGGAGTGAGTACACATCTAACAAACCTATGCAGAAGTTTATACAACAACAGTGAATGCATAGTGAGAGCAACTGGAGAACACTCAGAACCCTTCACCATAAGATCTGGAGTACGACAAGGTTGTGTCCTGTCCCCTCTCTTGTTCATAACATATATAGACAACATATGTAAAGAAACCAGCCAAGCAGAGACAGCAAGAATACCGCATGACGAGAACACAGAAGAAGAACCATCTGCAAATCTAACCATTAGAGAACTCCTGTTTGCGGACGACCAAGCACTAATAGCAAAATCAGAAGCTGAATTACAAGACCACATGAATAGTCTAAACGAAATGTGTAGGGAACATAACATGAAAATTAGCACAAGCAAAACAGAGGTAATGACTATAACTAAAGAAGAACAAACAGCAACAATTCACCTAAACGAACATCCCTTGAAACAAGTAAAGAGCTTCAAGTACCTAGGAAGTATAATATCATCAAATGGCAGATCAGAAGACGAGATCGAAAATAGGTGCAATAAGGCAAATCAACTCATTGGACAAATGGCACCAATACTAAAGAACAAACATGTATCAATAACTACTAAGAAAGCACTTTACAACACAATCTTCCTACCAACTCTCTGCTACCAATGCCAAACCTGGACAATGACAGAAAAAGAGAAAAGAAAAATCACAACAACAGAAATGAGGTTTCTGAGAAGAATACTCAACGTATCAAGAAGAGATAAGATCAGAAATGAAGAAATCAGGACTAAAGTAGGGGTTAAAGCTGCTCTAGATTTTATTAGAAAGCAGCAAGTCAAATGGTTTGGCCATGCAAGTAGGCTACCAGTCAACAGCATGCCACAACAAGCAATGATGTACAGACCAGATGGAAACAGAGGAAGAGGCCGACCACGTAAACGTTGGACGGAGGGAATAACAGAATCCATGGGAATGTCGATATACGAAGCCCATAACCGGGCACTCTCACGAAGTTTATACTTCACTTCGACACCGCAAGGTACAAGAGGAACATGATGAGATGAGATGAGATGAGATGAGATGAGATGAGATGGGTTTGATCTCAAACGTAGTCTACAGGCGTGCTACTTCTTCTATTACACTGAACTTAATTTTGCGCGTGGATTAGCTTTCCCTACTACCAGTGTCCTTCGCCATCAGGCAAACCCACTCCGACTTCTGACTTGCCTCTGCAAGTCAAGGACGAGAAGTCAACACTTTAGTTGAGCCCGCTACTACGACATCAGCACACCAGAAGTTTCAAAGCAATCATTCTTATCCATTCGGCCATGCTGACCTAAACTCAAAATTTTGACTCTTTCGTATTACTGTCTTCTGATGTCTTGGTTCAACTGTTGTTGTTGTTTTTTTCCTCCGTCTTTTAATTGTTTGTTTGTTTGCTTGTTTGTCCTTTCGAACATCCCATGTTCCAGACGTCACTAACGACACGCTTTCATCAAACAAATTCATCACCCGTTATTTATTTTTATGATGTTTTTAACTTCCTCAGCTCCTAAATGTAAGCGTTTCCACAGTGCACTACTCACGCGTCACCCGCGCTTACCTGAAATTGGCGTACTCACGAGAACAATTAGTGTAACCTAGACCAGGTAAAAAATCTGGGTCTGTGAAGTTCATGCAATTGACCCCGTTTGAGGACAGAACTCATCCTGAAAAGTTAATTCCTTCTGACAGCACCGGAAAAAAACGGGTCGTGACTGTCTCAGGTTTATACAGAGAAAACTATACAATGTATCACCAGGTGCAGCCAGTCTTGCAAATCTCCTGTCATTTTCGCTCGGAGTGTCATCATTATCATCATCAACATCATTACCATCATAGTCATCATCATGAAAATGATTGTCATCATAATCACCATTATCATCATCATAATAACCATCAACATCATAATCACCACCATCGTCATCATCATAATCACCACGATCATCATAATCACCATCATCATTATCATCATAATAACCATCATCATTATCATCATAATAACCATCATCATTATCTTCATCAAAATCCCCATCATCATAATCAAAATCATCATTATTATCATTATCATCATCATTATCATCATCATCATCTTAATCACCATGATCATCATCATCATAATCACCACCTCATCATAATCAACATTAACGTTATCATTAAATCATCATCATCATCATCATCATCATCATCATCATCATCATCATTATCATCATCATCACCATCATCACAATCATCATAATTACCATCATCATCATCATCATCATTGACTCACTTAAAGGAAAAAGCCCAACAGATGGGGCTGGTTATCAACCAAGATAAGACAGTATATATTGTAATTTCAAGAGAAGGAATGGCTAAAAACTCTGGCCACATACAAATAGATAATATGACCATTAAAAGTACGGAAACATACAAATACCTGGGTACAATCTTCAACTGCTCCAACATCATAAGGGAAGAAATACAAACGAGAATCAATTCTGGAAATAAGATATACTATGCACTACAACATCTACTAAAATCAATGGCGCTATCTCGTAACACCAAGATCACAATATACAAAACACTGATCAGACCAGTTGTGCTGTATGGCTCTGAAACCTGGAGTACAACGAAAGGAGACGAAGCCTTGCTACAAACCTTTGAGAACAAAGTTTTAAGACGCATCTTTGGACCCATTAGGGATACACAAAGTGGAGAGTGGAAAAGAAGAAGTAACAAAGACATTTATGATCTGTTTAAGTCCCCGCTAATCACTGGTATCATGAAGGCTAATAGACTACAATGGCTGGGGCATATAGAAAGAATGGAAGATAATAGGGAAACAAAACTCGCTTACGCTCAGGAAATAAATGACCGTAGACCCCGAGGTAGACCAAGAAGACGGTGGAGAGATAATATATATACAGACCTACAAGCATTTGGAATCAACGACTGGCAAGAGAGGGCCAATCAGAGAGACGAATAGAGACGGATTGTATCTGCAGCAAAGAACCTCAATGGCTCGGAACTCTGAAAAAGAAGAAGAAGAAGATCATCATCATCATATCACGACCATCATCATAATTAGAATCATCATCATCACATCACTATCGTCACCATATTTACCCTCATCATCATAATCACAATCATCATCATCATAATCACAATCATCATCATAATCACAATCATCATCATCATAATCACTTTCTTCTTCCTAATCACCATCGTTATTTTCATAATCACAATCATTATCACAATCACCATCAGCATGATCATAATCAACATAAACGTTATAATAATCATAATCACAATCACAATCAACATAAATATTTACCATCATAATCAGCGTAATCACCATCATTATCATATTTACCGACATCACGATAATCACCATCATCATCATAATTATCATCACCATCGTCATAATCATCATAATCACACTCATTATCATAATATTCAACGTCACCATCCTCAACGTTATCTTATTTATAATTATCATAATGATCATCATCATCATAATTACCATTATCATTATATTTATCATCACCATCATCATTATATTCACAACCATCATCATCATCACCATCCTCATCATCATCATCATCATCATCATCATCATCATCATCGTAATCACCATCAACATCATATTCACCAAAATCATCATCATAATCACTATCATCGTCATTATTATGATCATCCTCATAATCATCCCCAACCATCATCATTATCGTAATCACCATCATCACCATCATCATCATAGTCATCGTCACATTCATCATCATCATCATATTCACCATCATCATCATAATCACCATCATCATCATCATCATAATCACCATCATTATAATAATCACAATCACCATCAATCCGTTACAGGTCCGTAATGCGATGAGAAGGTTGTTAATCAGCAAATCTTGCTCTAAAGCTTTGAACAAACATCCGTGTGTATCGGCCGCCATTTCGAAACACTTGTTCAGCAAAACTGCAAATTGCTTAACGATGGACTGTTGAGTACATTGTCTTATGATGTCACGTACTTCATTTTTCAAATGTTTTCTACATACAAAGTGTATTGAGACTTTACAAACACCCCGTATAAACGGCATTCTTTGGTCATGTTCTGAGAAGAGAGGTATTGGAGAATATCGTGTCACTGGAAGTATTAGTGGGAAAAGAAGCTCAGGCAGACCAAGAGACATTATGCTGGATGGGATGAGGCGATGGCACGGATGAATACCATCAACAGAGTTGATCGAGCACCAAGGACAGAGATCTGAGGAAAGACACGAGCTCTTGCGCCAGCTGGCAAGGCACATGATGATGCCGATTGGTGCTGAGCTCAAGGAGCGAATGGTCAAGAGAGTCTCCCAAGGTCATTGGCAAACGCAATTGGAGCTTGAACCTGAATTTCGGCAATATCAAAGTCTCAATGTTCTACCACAACAAACATATACACGGCATATTCTTCCTCACAGATCGTCTCAAAATGTCCCCATGTTGAAGGCCAAAGCTGAAAGATCAATAAATTGACAGACCTAATTTTTGACTAAGATAGCTTTTCCTGGAGCTAGAACATATGTCCGTTCTAAAGAGGTGCTCCCACGTGCGGTTGACATGGAGTAAATATAACACCCGGAGTCTTCATTCATGTGCGAAACTGATCAAATAGACTGTAGATAGACACTAGAGAATCTGAAGGGTAGAAATAGCAAATAATTGGCAAGATAAACGTGTTGTTGCGAGGCAACCAGCGATATTTCTTTCTATATTTCTAACTTTCCGGACACAGTGTTGGTGGTCGAAAGATGATTGAGGGTTATTGTTCATGTTCATGAACATAGGTTCTAACTCCATGTAAGATAAACACTCTTTTTGGGTATATAGTCAGAGCTAATAATGACTGATAGACGAAACGTGAAGAGTTAAGGACAGTTAAAATTCATATTCATGGACAGAGGTTCGAACTTCCTGTAAGGTGGATGATCTTGTTTCATCAACATCCGGTTACATGTGATACAGTGTTATATATAGTGTATATATAGATATAGTGTGATATATACTATAATATAGTGTTATTGTAGACGACCTATAGTTCTTTCAAGTCTGCTTGGTGTAGTTCTACAGGTAAGACCTAGTTATACATAGTGCGTTCTATCATATCTGCCAGTCCCACAGACTAGTATCTGTCCAGGATGCCCTACAGACTACTGCCTGCCACAGATTAGTGTCTGCCCAGGATGTCCCGCATACTAGTACAGCTAGTGCTCGACTTACGACCTATGCAACTTACGACCATTTGACTTTACGACCACAATCACTAGCCATATATATATATATATATATATATATATATATATATATATATATATATATATATATATATATATATATATATATATATATATATATATATATATATATATATATATATATATATTTATTTTTTTCGGAGAAAGATATTCCTTTCAAGATTTTATTGCTACTCGATAACTCGCCTGGACACCCACCACATCTAGGCGATCTCCATCCAGATGTAAAATTTGTTTTTCTTCCGCCAAACACGACTCCACTCATCCAGCCTATGGACCAAGGTTTGATTGCGACCGTAAAGGCCAACTATCTCCGAACCACCTTCGTTCAACCAATATCCGCAATAGATGCTGACACAGAACTAACATTGCGAGATTTTTGGAAACACTACAACATCTTAATGTGTATCAAGAATATCGCTACCGCCTGGGAGGCTGTGACGACAAAGTGCTTGAATGGCATCTGGAAAAATTGTGTTAAGCGCTATGTTAATGATTTTCATGGATTTGACAGTGAACATGAACTTGAAAGGATTCGGGAAAAAATAGTAAAACTCGTCAAAGACCTTTCTTTGGAGTGTGAAATTGAAGATGTCGAAGAGTTGCTAGACAAAGAATTCGGAGAATTGGCACAAAATGAATATCGAAAATTATGATTTATAACAATAATAAAAGAAACGTATGATATAATTTAAGTTAAATATTTTTATAACATCACTTCACATTACTGTACACATAGCGTACTCGACTTACGACCAAATCGAGTTACGACCGGTCTGTCGGAAGCGATCATGGTCGTAAGTCGAGCACTAGCTGGTATCTTCCAGGATGCCATAACAGACTAGTATCTTCCAGGATGCCATAACAGACTAGTATATGCCCAGGATGTCCCACATACTAGTATCTTCCAGGATGCCATAACAGACTAGTATCTGGCCAGGATGCCCCACAGACTAGTATCTTCTCATGATGCCCCACATACCAGTGTCTGTCCAGAATACACCAGGCAGAGGTGGAAAGGTGTCTTGTTAGTATAAACTCTATTACACCAGCGACATTGCATCCCATGGCGTCGCTTATATTTCCTTCTTGCCCATAAGTTATTGATTCCTCTGATGCATCCACATTTATCCCCAAAATAATCTTTCATCTGCGGTCTAATAAAAAAAATATAATGCCTGGAAAACTTATCCCCTTTTCAAATAAACCATATCCCTGACTGTCAAATAAGAATTATTCCCCTTGTCAAATAAGAATTATTCCCCTTGTCAAATGAGAATTATCAACCTTTTATTTTGTCATATAAGAGTTATCTCCCTCTCTAACCTGTGCCAAAAACAGGAAACGGAAATTGTCCTATGGCGCTGATTTTATGCATTGTTTGGTGATTTGATTTTTCAATCAACTTAATTTGTTTACTAATTCATACTTTAGTGTTCCCGACGTGGAAAGCAGTTAGTTATGCTGAGCAATTCGACGATAAATGATAGAATACAAACTATTAGTATGTTTGCAGCTATAATATTCTGAAATTAAAAAAAAAGAAGTTAGTTGCTTATCCTTTACAGGGCGTTGTAGTCAACATCAGCATTTTTAGCTGTTGTGATCTCTTGGTAAATTTACGGTCAGTAGTTTGCCATTGCTTTCTGAACGACCGGCATCCATACCATTTCGTTAAAAAAAACCAACGCAAGGCGGTCTGCTGCCACATCGCGCGCAGCTGTGTTTCGAATGCGGGTATACAGAATCACGAACCGCATCCGTAAACAGATAAAGAGAAGAGAATGACCAAGCCAACCAAGAGGACAGGAGTCTCCTATAGAAGAGATAGGGCATGATGAAGAGACAGTCGCAAGGAGGCCTGGTAGCAAGTGATCTTCCTTTTAACTAGGATAATAGAGGAATAATATATCTAAACACGCACAGAGATGAGAAATAGTAATGGAAATGATTAATATGGGGAGGTTAAGGAGGAATGGCATGGGATAGCTAATGATAGAAAGGCTGGGTGTGAGTTGATTGGGGGTTTATGTTTCATTGGGGGATACTAAAAAGGAGAAGATGGTGAAGGCGAAGAAGAAGAAGAATAAGAAGAAGAAGAAGAAGAAGAAGAAGAAGAAGAAGAAGAAGAAGAAGAAGAAGAAGAAGAAGAAGAAGAAGAAGAAGAAGAAGAAAAAGAAGAAGAAGAAGAAGACAGATATGGCGATCCCGCCATTGTCAGGGAAGTGTTCATTGCCTACAAAAATCAAATAAATCAATTAAAATAAATAGCACATGGGTGTAACCCATAAGTGCTCCGTTCTCCTCCTGACTCAAACCTGAGTCTGGAGAAACTCAGCTCAGTGCACGAACTCCGTAGCACCAGCGAGGATCCTGAAATACTTTGGGTAGATTTTTAACTCGAAATTTTGCTCGGGCAGCGCCGTTAGGCTACTCTTTTTCGATTTTCAATTGCCAACGGATTTTTTACGTGCGCAACAATTCACACGGGCGTCCGATCTCACTACCTAGAGACCAGGGGAAATGTTATTACTGGAAGTCCACGTGAAAATAATCCCGGTCCTCACCGGGGCTTGAACCCGGGACCTCCAGCACTCGAGGCGGACACAACCCCCCGCCCCACGCAGCCCCCGAGACCACGCAGCCCCACATAGTTCCACGTCTGCCTGAGTGCACGAAGGAATGGTGGGCAGTCTCTCCTTCTCTTTAGCGGACGACGAACGTAGGCGTGAAACCATCGTCCTACCACGCTTTTGACATCTTCAGCCTAGCCTGGTTGCCTCATAGCTCTTACTAATGTATGTTTGTTTCCACGTTTCAGGATTCACTGTCATACAATAGTACAGATTCTCTATAACATTTCACCACTTCCTTTCTTATATTCAATTATAATGACTTATTGCAAAACATAATTTCCATTTGTAAACATAAGGCTATAATATTACAATCACAAGTGAACACTCTAGCTACAGGTTGTAATGGCAGCGTGGTTCTGGACGGACTGGCTGCATGATGAGCTGTTCAATTATTCTAGAAAATCACATCACACGCTGGTTGGGGATATCTCTCCGGCCGGCATCGGAAGTCCACCGTCTAAATGTTTGATGAGTGTTGCTACAGTCACCAGACCTGGGTGTCCACACTCGTCAGCTCTTGGGGGCATAGACAGGTCTGGGGTAATTATCTACTGTTCGTGACTACTGCTTGTGACTACTGCTTGTGACTACTGCTTGTGACTACTGCTTGTGACTACTGCTTGTGACTACTGCTTGTGACTACTGCTTGTGACTACTGCTTGTGACTACTGCTTGTGACTATTGCTTGTGACTACTGCTTGTGACTACTGCTTGTGACTATTGCTTGTGACCACTGCTTGTGACCACTGCTTGTGACTATTGTCTGTGACTACTCTATGTGACTACTGCTTGTGACTATTGATGGTGACTACTGCGTGTGACTAATGCTTGTGACTACTCTATGTGACTACTGTTTGTGACTACTATTTGTGACTACTCTATGTGACTACTGTTTGTAACTAATGCTTGTGACTACTGTTTGTACTACTGCTTGTGACTACTGTTTGTGACTACTGTTTATGACTACTATTTGTGACTACTGTTTGTGACTACTATTTGTGACTACTGCTTGTGACTACTTTATGGGACTACTGCTTGTGACTACCGCTAGTGACTACTTTATGGGACTACTGCTTGTGACTACCGATAGTGACTACTTTATGGGACTACTGCTTGTGACTACTTTATGGGACTACTGCTTGTGACTACCGCTAGTGACTACTTTATGGGACTACTGCTTGTGACTACTTTATGGGACTACTGCTTGTGACTACCGCTAGTGACTACTTTATGGGACTACTGCTTGTGACTACCGCTAGTGACTACTTTATGGGACTACTGCTTGTGACTACCGCTAGTGACTACTTTATGGGACTACTGCTTGTGACTATCGCTAGTGACTACTTTATGGGACTACTGCTTGTGACTACTCTATGTGACTACTGCTTGTGACTATTGATGGTGACTGCTGCGTGTGACTAATGCTTGTGACTACTCTATGTGACTACTGTTTGTGACTACTATTTGTGACTACTGTTTGTGACTACTCTATGTGACTACTGTTTGTACTACTGCTTGTGACTACTGTTTGTGACTACTATTTGTGACTACTGTTTGTGACTACTATTTGTGACTAATGTTTGTGACTACTCTATGTGACTACTGTTTGTGACTACTATTTGTGACTACTCTATGTGACTACTGTTTGTAACTAATGCTTGTGACTACTGTTTGTACTACTGCTTATGACTACTGTTTGTGACTACTGCCTGTGACTACTCTAGGTGACTACTGCTTGTGACTACTACTTGAGACTACTGCTTGTGACTACCGCTAGTGACTACTTTATGGGACTACTGCTTGTGACTACCGCTAGTGACTACTTTATGGGACTGCTGTTTGTGACTACCGCTAGTGACTACGTTATGGGACTACTGCTTGTGACTACCGCTAGTGACTACTTTATGGGACTACTGCTTGTGACTACTGCTTGTGACTACTGCTGGTGACTCATATAAGTAACACGCGGGATTCTCCATGGCGAAGTGGTTATGTCGCCTGCCTCTGGTTCCGAAGTTTGAGGGTTCGATTGCGAGCTATATCATTCGGTTTACGAGTGTAGATTTCTGGGGGTCGTTGCTGGAGCTACGGAGTTGGTGCTTTGTGCGACGATTTTAGCAGGTCGCTCTGCGGAAATAGCCACATGGAATAAAACCCGGTGCAATGAAATCTTTCCCCTTGCCTTTCAGTTATATTCATAACTAAGAGAAATACAACAAACATAAGAGACGCGGCTGGGCAGTGTCTAGCACGCTGGCCTGCCTGCTTGGTGGCCATGTGTTCCAATCCCCATGGTGGAGGAATTTGTTTTAATGAACTTGGGCTCCCAGATCGTCCCAGTCTATTATACAACAGAGAAGTAAAGGAACGGTTTACACGCCTGACTGCATACTGGACGCATAGTGCTTGACTGGTGCTTTGCTGTCCGTGAAAGTGTGTGAGATCTGGCTTTCAATTTTCCTGCTTGTAACTATCTTAAACCTCTACTTGACATCTGTGGCCCGTCTACGACTGACAATATTTAAATTATAAAACGGCTAGCCTTCACATTATGCCCAACAGCCAGGCCTGGCAACATTTATACCTGAGTGGGCTGTAAAACTCGATAGTACTACTAGTAACACCAAACCATAAATGCGGAAATGATTGTTCTTCTAAAAGATAATTAATTCATTTATATCACAGAACAGAGCCAGCCCCAAGCCCCCTCACACCACCGTTGTTATTTCAGGACGGTGGAGCAGCGATGAGCTGCTGGAATGTATCAATAGAATTATTATCGATTATCCAACGTGCCAAACCAGGGAAGCGACAAATAAAGGGGATTGTGTCCCCTGACAACACGAGTTATGCGACTTGTTTCCCTATCGTCCATGGAAAATTCAGATTATATTTTGTACTATGCAGGAGAGAAAGAATGACTGGGGGTAGGTAGAGGGTAAATGTATATACTGACTAACTCGAAGCAATGGAGAAAGAGAGACACATATTGTGAGAGGTAGGAGGAGAGAGATTGAGAGAGACATATATAGAGATATGGAGGAGAAGAGAGAGATTGAGAAGGACACAACGAGACATATTGAGAAAGGGAGGAGGATGGAGAGTTGATAGAGGCAGAGAGACATATATAGAGATAGTGAGAAGAGAGCGATTGAGAGAGACACAGAGATACATATATGAGAGAGAAGGACGAGGAAAGTAAGAATGAGAGAGAGAGAGAGAGAGAGAGAGAGAGAGAGAGAGAGAGAGAGAGAGAGAGAGAGAGAGAGAGAGAGAAAGTGTTGGGGGGGGGGGGGGAGGTGATACTACAGCGGGTAAGGTTTAGGTGAATAATACATTTCTTTAACGAGACTTGCGGTCCAATACGGTGGATAGTCGGGTGGTTCGTTAAGGCTTTGAAATATGTTTGTTTCTAGATGCGGTTTGCTTACGTATTTTCCTTATTTTCCACTTGTAGTACATATTCGTAGTTCCATCGCACTGCTTCTGACTTGAGTGCTTGGTACGACACTCCGAGCTGCGGATTTCGTATGGAATATGGTAGTTACGCCTGCGAAACTGCTGGAATTTCTAATTACTGCTGCCTCCATCGACGACGAACTGCAATTCTAGCGGCGGACAGTTGTGTTGAAATTCTGACATCGGCCGTATGCATAAATGCGTGTGCGTACTGTTGATGTTGTCGGGACTGCTGTCTGTTCCACTTTACACATGGGAAAGTGAATGAGGAGCATTGTATATGATATTTTACTGCACAGGAAGGGAGCTTATGGGGTGACCAGTTGTCGTGAAGTTGGAACCGCGACTGACCGACTAACTAACTAACTAACTAACTAACTAACTAACTAACTAACTGACTGACTGACTGACTGACTGACTGACTGACTGACTAACTAACTAACTAACTAACTAACTAACTAATTAGCTAGCTTGCTAATTAACTAACTAACTAACTAACTAGCTAACTGACTAGCTAACTAACTAACCAACCAACCAACCAACTAACTACCTAAACTAGCTAAATGACTGACTGACTGACTAACTGACTGATTGACTGGCTGACAGACAGACCAACTGACTCACTGACTGACTGACTTACTCACTGAAACTAGACGAACAATTATTGTAGAATGACTATAATAAATCAGAAAACATGTTTATAGAATGCCAAAGAGCGAAGGGAATTAGAAATTGTACTGGGAGAAAGAATAGTAGGGAAAATTGTGACTATGGGAAATTACAGAGAAAACCAGAGTGAGAGAGTAAGACAGATTTATGATAGATTACGAAGAGAGAACGTAAGACAGCGAGAACGTGAGTGAGTGAGAGGGGGGAGAGAGATAGAGAATGAGAGGTGAGAGAGAGGGTGAGAGAGAATGAGATATGAGAGAAAGAAATGTGTGTGTGTGTGAAAGAGTCTATTAAAAGTTACCATCTCAAAACGAACGATCGTCTTTTCATTGTATGGATAAGAGAGAGAGAGAGAGAGAGAGAGAGAGAGAGAGAGAGAGAGAGAGAGAGAGAGAGAGAGAGAGAGAGAGAGATTTTATCGAACAATAACAGAGAGAGGTGGCGAGGTATATAGGTAGAGAGAGAGAGAGAGAGAATGAAAAAGAGACAAGGGCAGACAGCGGCATGGAGAGAGAATGAGAGAAAGATGGAGATAGAGAGGAGGAGGAGTTGGAGAGAGAATGAGAGAAGAGGGAGAGAGAGGAAAGCGAGAAGACAGATGGGAAGAGAACGCCAGTCAAATATAGAGAGGTAGAAAGAGGGAGATATGTGAAAAGAGAGATAGGAAGAGAGACAACACCCACGAGTCTCTGAGAAAACTGCACTCGTGAACTGAACGACGTAGGCCGGAATCGAACCCACGACGTTCGGAACTCGAGGCAGGAGGTTTAACCACTTGGCCACGGAGACTCCCCTTGTGCTTAATGCACTACGTTAACACTCTTTTTATCACTATAGTTAACAGCTGTTTTATTGATGAGTATTAAATCTTGTACAACGAGGCGTTTGCCATAGCGATTCTTTGAATAACGAAGACACAAACAATAAATTGCACAATTTATTGCCTGGCATATTTCGCTGCATCTCGTCAGGTAAATACTGCTGAATTCACACAATATAAAGTAGAATAACTAGATAAATCCGTCAAACTGAAATATACACATGTTCGTACAGTAATTTCAATTGTCTACCACGGTAATTTTAAACTGACTATCATGTCTTTCTGTTTGCACAAAACGGCCTATGTAGATTAATCATTATGACTTCTGCAAACTTTAACAAACGACTATTTTGTGTATTGACCATCACGAGAAAGGCACTGTCTCTATCAATCAATATGGCCGGTTTCCAACACGTGCCGTGCAATTGACGAAACGGGAAGTTTGTGGTGTGTCGGCCTCTCTAAGCCTGTTTGTAGTATCTTGTCAATCCAATTAGGCATGTGTTCAACCACTCTGTTTTTCAACTGCCGCTCTGTTCTGGCGATGTAGGTTAACTGGCACCTAAGTAATAATTAATAAATCTTGCAATCTATTGTTTGTGTCTTCGTTATTCAAATAGCGATTCTTCTACTAATCTCCATAAGGAATTTTTCATAAGATGTTATGACTGCACCAAAATAATTGTACCTATTCACCGATTAGTGGGTAGTGGGTGGGGGAGGGGGGGGGGATTGTTGAAGAAATGTTTAGAGAGGCCGAGAGAAAGTTAGAAAGATAGCCTGAAAGAGAGTCAGTGAGAGAGAGGCAATGAGAAGACGAGAGATAGAGAGGGAATGAAAAAGAGATAGAAAGAGAAGGAGAAAATTAGTGAGAGGGGAGAAGGAACGACCGAACGAACGAACTTTTATTTTCCAAGAGTTAAGAACTGGGTACACAGGCCCGCCTAACATTCTGCTACCCTTCAAGAGAGGGAGACAGAGTGATAGGAGAGAACGAACGAACGAACAAACGAACGAAGGAACTTTATTTTAAAAGGGTAACAAATTGGGCACGCAGGCCCGTCTTACATTCGGCCCTTTCGATCACTCATCTTTCATTCATAAATTGTGCATGTTATATTTACATAGGAAACAAAAACCATTGTCAAATTGATTTTGTAAGCATAAACAATGCATATTATGCATGGTACATTCACATAGGGGGAAAAGAAACATTGTCAAATGAAAGTTGTAAACATAAACAGTGCATATTGCAATGTTGTGAGACAAATCCCCCTTCTACCCTCACACCCCGCAGTCACCCACACACCCCTCAGCTACCCACATATCCCCCACCCACCACACCCCACCCACCCACACATACCTCCACGATCTTACACAGACTCAGGCAAACATACATGCCGCAACCCATCCACCGACCCCCCACCCACACACATTTCCCCACTCACACATACATCCCCCACCCATCCCATAACCGACACGCACACACCCACCAACATATTCTTCACCACCCACCCACCCGCAACCACACAGCAGAACAGAAAGAGAGAGAGAGAGAGAGAGAGAGAGAGAGAGAGAGAGAGAGAGAGAGAGAGAGAGAGAGAGAGTTTCCCCATTTACTTAGATGTTACATTGTGGTATTTCTGTCTTCTTGGAGATGACCATACAAAGTGTCTACAGTCCTGGTATCCTTTCTTCTTTCAGGCGACCATACACCGGTCCAGGTATTCCTTTCTTCTTTCAGGCGACCATACACCGGTCCAGGTATTCCTTTCTTCTTTCAGGCGACCATACACCGGTCCAGGTATTCCTTTCTTCTTTCAGGCGACCATACACCGGTCCAGGTATTCCTTTCTTCTTTCAGGCGACCATACACCGGTCCAGGTATTCCTTTCTTCTTTCAGGCGACCATACACCGGTCCAGGTATTCCTTTCTTCTTTCAGGCGACCATACACCGGTCCAGGTATTCCTTTCTTCTTTCAGGCGACCATACACCGGTCCAGGTATTCCTTTCTTCTTGCAGGCGACCATACACCGGCCCAGCTACACGTGAAAACATCTGCGCCTCGACGGGGATTCGAGCATATAACCACCGCGCTCACAGACAGTACTCTATCGACTGCGCTGCCGTGACTTAAGCCCATCAACGGCCAGCAACGAGTACCTAGAAATATCCAGGGAAAGTAAAGACGGCCGGTGTGTTACTGATCACTTCACCCGTCTAATGTCGATTCTACAAATCCACGACTACCACCAGATACCCAATAGTCTCATGACGCGAAGAGGGCCCTTGACAGTTGTTACCGTTAACAGACCACAACCGCAGTAACTGTAATTTCAACAAATAATATTTCAGCACAGAAGCCACAAAACATAGACTGCACCATTTATTGCCTGGCATTTCGCTGCATCTCGTCAGGTGCATACTGCATATTTATATACCATATGAAGTGAACAGATGAATTATATTTTTGGTTGAAATACACAACACACATAATTATTGATAATATTCGAATGTGCAGCATTCTTTATTCCCACGGTAATGTCAGATAAGATGGCGACAACATAGCGTGTTTTTTTTTTTTTTTTGTTACTCAGAGGGCGAAATGTTTGTGTATTTTTGTGGAGGATGTGCTGTTATTTCATATTCGTTTTTGAAAGTTGTTCACAAGAAACCACGGAAGGCAGATGATAGATGAAATTTTGAGGGCAGCCGACAGATAGTTGTTGGTTATGGTAGCTGTCAGCATGCGACAGCGGCCACCCCCCGGGCAACAGCTTTGAGAGGTTGGCTAAACCAGGCGTGGGTAGCAGATTTGGTGTCAAACCAAGCGGTAAACAAGGGTATGCCTACCCAGCATGTGAAGACAGGATTCGGCAGACTGCGCGGAAGAAATCATTCCTGATTCAACGGGCAAGACGGCGTTTACCTGCAAAGCGTTGTGGAACGTAATGAGCACGGCAAGGCACGCCCTGGTCATCCACTGCACCTGTATTCGTCTCCAGTCGTCTCGACTTGTCTTGCCACTGGACTCAGACGGACTCAGGCGAGAGAGTGAGGTCGACGAATTGCGCAACTCTTCCTCACTTTAATCTAAGTCATCGCGCAAGTCATTCTTCATCCAACGTCATGGTTATGGTCTCAAGTTTCGCCACGGTAGGCAGACGATCTCTTTATCGAGACAATGGCTACGGTCCCCGGCCAGTATTGTCATTGCCAGGAAGGAAATCAGTGGCAAACTACCGTCTTTAAAGTTTCCTAGTTTATCATGATTCGCCTAATTACAGATCATTACGGAAAAGGGCAGGAACACTAAAATTAGCAGCATGGAATGTTCGGACGTTAAGCGACGACGAAAAATTAGTAACATTAAATAAGAAATGGAAAGAGAGAATATTATTATATTAGGAATGTGCGAGACGAGATGGAAAGAAGCAGGGATTAAGACAGGAGAGGATTCTAAGATTATTTATTCTGGGGTGGAGAACGGTAAAGAGGTATAGCAATTATCTTGAATCGGCAAATATCATAATCTGTTCAAGGATATCGGGCTGTGTCAGACAGGGTTCTACATGGAAAATTAATCGGCAGACCTTTTAACATAAACGTCATTCAATTATATGCCCCAACAGGAGAATGCAGTGAAGATAGTATCGGTGAATTTTATAATGACACGGGGTCTGCTTTGATGAAATGTCAAAATTCCAAAATAAATATCATAATGGGTTACGTCAATGCAAAGGTAGGAAATCCAGTCGATGGATGCACAGTAGGCAACCATGGTTTAGGAGAGCGAACGAAAGAGGATACAGACTTATAGAATTGGCAAAAGAGCAGAAAATAATTGTAGGAAACGCCTGGCTTAAACAACATCGATGAAGATTATGGACATGGAGGAGTACTGATAGCAGGATTAGAAACCAGATTGATAACATTCTGATTAGCATAAGGTTTCGAAATGCGTTGACAATAGTAAAGAAGTTCCCAATGCAGACTGCTACAGTGATCGCAGAGTGATTACAGGCACATTGAGGGTAAAATTAAAGAAAGTCAATTATACATCAGGAAAAATTAAATATGATCTGTGTACATTGAAACATGTCAAGGAAATACAAGACAATTCTAACAAAGAAGTCAAGAACAGATTTGATGTACTGTCTAATCTAACTATCCTATTTCAAGATGTGGATGATTAATTGGAAATGTTGAATAACTCAATCAGTTTGGCTGCAGAAACAACTATTCCCAAATTAAAGAAAGTGGGTCGTAAGATACGAAAGACAATAAATTTTATAACTAATGGAAACTAGAAGACACAACAAAAATAATCCTACCAAATTTGAAGAAATTCACAAAAAAGTCAGAACATTATGAAATTAGGGAAAAGAAGCGTGGCTTGAGAAAAAAATGCATCGCAATTGAAAAACAATACAACAGTAAACATACCACATTAATGCACAAAGAAATTCAGGAAATTATTAATAAAAGAACACGTACATCGACAGGCTGCCTAAACACAAAAGATGGAGAATTAATAATAGAAAAAGATTAAATTTTACATGTATGGTCAAATTATGTGAAAAACCTTCATGATGATAACAGAGAAGAGCAGTATGATGTACGAAATAATAGTAAAGGACCGTCAATCTTGAAGATGGAGGTTCAGAATGCTCTAAACCATATGAAAACTAACAAGAACCCCACTTAAGTCAACATCACAAAAGAAATGATTAATGCTTTAGAAGAATATGGAATAGATCAAGTTACCGGACTGCTAAACACAATATATGATACTGGAGATTTACCTAATGAATTATGTAGTTCTGTATTTATTGTAATCCCAAATAAATCAGGAGCTTTGGAATGTGATCAACATCGTAAATTAATATATTCAGTCACATCGCGAAGATTTTGCTAAGAATTATCAAGCAGAAAGCTAAGAAGAAAATACAACCTGAAATAGGAGAAGAGCAATGGGGTTTGTAGAAGGCAAGGGCACAGTAAATGCTGTGTATATCATGAGGACAGTAATTGAACGTTCTATAGAAGTAAACAAAGATCTACATCTTTGCTTTATTGACTACACAAAGGATTTTGATAAAGTAAGGCATGTCAACATGATAGAGATGTTTGCAGACCTACAAATTGATGGGAAAGACCTTAGACTTGTAAAAACCATATATTGGAAACAAAAATCTGCCATAAGGATTGATAATGAAGCAGTTCAATATCAGCCTATTAAGAGAGGTGTCTCTAATAATCTATATTTAAGATTTACTAATCTCTCTCCAGATCTTTTTTCCCTGTACAGTGAAAATATTTTCAGAAATGTACAAAATATGAAAGGAAACATCATTGGAGAAAGAAACATCAATAATATTAGATATGCAGATGATACAGTTCTGATTGCAGACAATGAGCAGGATCCACAACATTTAGTAGATGCAGTCAACATGTTTTGGGCATGTTATGAGAAGAAATAAATTGGAGAACTTGGTGACAATTGGCAAGATAGAGGGGAAGAGAACAAGGGAAAGACAAGAAGTAAATACCTAGATGGCTTGAGCACGTGGCATGGTCGAGACAAGAACACTCAGCTGATCCATGACTTTGGTAATCGAGTGAATTGGCGATTTATGATCGGCCACGCTTATCAGCATAGCACATGATGGATGGATGGAATGTCAGAGTACTATGAATTCTTTCTGTCCGCATAACATAAGTTATAGACACCTAAATGCCGAGGCCTCGGCAATCTGATGGGAGATACATTAAAAAGATTACAACAAGAATTGCTACGGCGAAGGTAGCCAGCCTTTTGCAAGATGGACAACATGCTTACCAATAAAAAGATGCCAACTGAAACGAGAAAAAGATTGTCGAAGTGCTACATAGAACCTGTAATTTTGCATGAATGTGAAACGTGAACAATAAGTAGACAAGTTGAAAAACATCTGATGGTAGTCGAGATGTGATTCCTGATCAAAATGCAAAGAATACCATGGACAGACATAAAAACCAACGAGCAAGTCCTACAAGAATCACATGAGAACCGTAAACGGAATAGAGAAATTAGACGTAGAAAGTCAAAATGTTAGAACACATTATAAGAAGAAATCAATTAGATAACTTGGTGACAACTAGCAAGATTGAGGAGAAAAGAACAAGGGGAAGACAGCGAAGTAAATATCTGGATGGCTTGGCCACGTAACATGATCGAGACAAGAATACATAGCTGATCCACGATTCTAGTGATCGTGCGAGATGGCGAAAGATGACCGCCCACGCTTATCAGTATGGTACATGACGACGAACACATTACACGAGTCATGTATGAACATATAACGCCCACTTCCAAAGCCACTCCTCCCGACTCCTAAACTTAACAACACCACCTTCCTCAACCTCATAACCCAAGAAGTATGTCTGCTTTCGGATGCCCACAACCCGGAAACCGAATCGAACATCAGGAAGGACATAAATTATTTGTTCAAATTTGTGTCTGACCACAGGAAAACCGGAAAAGCGGGACGGGGGAAAATGTGACCCATTCGCGAATTCACGAACACTATCAAAAATCTGTGTGAGTAGGGGGTATCTGTAAATCAATACGGCTTTTCAATGTGTGGCCGTAGTCGCGTGGCTGGCGTTGTGAGTGAGGCAGGCATCTTATTGCCGGAGAGAGTTTCTGTCTCAAAAAATATAATAATAATAACGCCAAGATCTCAGACATCAACAAATAGAAAAATCGAAAATAATGAACAAAAATAACTTTCCGACCAGGTTGGTAGGGATGGTTGATTATTCTTTGCCGCTTTTCTTAAAGTGCAAGAATTATATTTTGTGAATTTATTACAGTTCTTGTTCCGGCATGTCTTATAAACATTAATTCTTGGGTATTGACTGGCTTACATAGTAAACAGATGGAAAAGATTGAAATGGGAACAGACAGGCTGAAACATTGGAGACTAGAGACACACGAAGATTTGATTTGGTTACAATAAAATTCCACAATCACAACAACAACAACAAAAACAACATCAACAACAATGACTACTACTATTACTATTACTACTACTACTACTACTACTACTACTACTACTACTACTACTACTACTACTACTACTACTACTACTACTACTACTACTACTACTACTACTACTACTACTACTACTAATACTACATTTGATCAATAAACACACATGTATTGTTTGGCTCTCAGAGAAGTAAAAACAAGAAGTAGATAATAGAGACCACACACACACACACAAACACAAACACACACACACACACACACACACACACACACACACACACACACACCCATCCCCTAAGGGCTTCAAATGAAAACCTTAATGTGTTTTATTTTTATTTTTGGTGTGAATATATTCTGAAAAAGTACAGAACAAATGCATCATTTCTCGACGTGGTCACCACTGCGTTACATGCAAGTCCTCCAGCCAGATTAAGTGCTTGGATTCCTGTAGAAAAACGGTATCTGGGGTCACTACTCGTTGTGCCTGACCCGGACGTGAACATTCTGTCACAGAAGTTAGGTCTTTTTGAAACTTCCTACTCCACTCATACATTTGCTGGACTGGCAGACATCACCATACCGGACCTTCATTCGCCCATGAATTTCTATAGGTTTCATCCCTTTACTGATCAAAACAAGGATAACAGAACACTGCTCCTCTTTGGTGTATGTCAAAAGTGGAGCGGCTGTCTTTAAACTGTCCTTATCACAATGCCGTTTTCGTCTGCACCGTGATATCACTTGCTTATTATTCTTGACATCCTTAACAACAATATTGACAGGTTACAAGACAAAGGCATGGTTACTGTAATTTCTATCAGACTTTTAAGTTTTTTCATTTGAAATACCTCATGGGCAGACGATAGATTACATTGATGGCATTTATGTTACTGACATCTCCACGCCGGTAATGTAGAGGTAAACACGGCCTGAGAATCGTGATCTGACATACATTACGTATAATCTTTCCTCATTAACATATATTTCTTTCTCCATAGTAGTTTTATCTGTATGCATTATCTTTGTTTTTGCTATGTTAAGATATAAGTTGTGATTTTCACTATTTCTTTGAGTTGAGGTTATTAAGTTTTCTGTACCATTCTGTGATGTGGATAGTAATACTGTATCATCAGCGTATCGAATCTCTGGTATTTCATGACCACCGATACTTAGGGCATCATACTGCTAACTGGTTATATCATCTCTGACATTTCTCATTATATTTTCGGTGTACAGGTTAAACGCCGGTCTCACTGGCCGAGGAGTTACACCACTTTCTCCGTAATCCCGTTTATCACGCAGTCTCGTAGCGGGCGAGAACTGGGAGCGGTTCGTCCCCCGCTGGTGACTTGCGGGATAACTGAGCCGGCCGTTCAGAAAGCAATGGCAAACTACTGAGCGTAATCTTGCCAAGAAATCGACAGAGAGCTGAAAGATGCTGCTGTTGACAGCGATGTCCTGTAAAAGGATATGCGAATTTTTAAAAAAAAACAGGTTAAACAAATAGGGTGACAGCACGCAGCCCAGACGGTCTCCTTGCTTGATGTCAAACCAATCTGATGTCTCGCCATCTATTCTAACTGCTGCTTGTTGGTCTAGATAGAGCATTTTTATGAGTTGTATTACATGTGATGTGTGCCGTCTCCCTGGCGAAGGGTTTAAGGCTTTCGCCGTAACCCCGTATATTCTCGTGAGTAACGCAGCTGCGCCCGAATCGGCAGCGGTTCCAGCCGCGCTGGTAACTTACGGGGATATGTGAGCCGGTCGCTCAGAAAGCAATGGCAAACTACTGAGCGTAATCTTGCCTAGTAAATCAACAGCAGCTGATATATGCTGATGTTGACTGCAACGTCCTGTAAGGGATTTGCAACATAAAAAAAAAAAAAACTACACGTGATGGAAAGCCCATATTCCTTAAGATTTCCCAAAGTTTATGATGTTGTACACAGTTAAATGCCTTTGAATAATCCGCAAAACATGTTTGTCAATACACGTGCTATTAATTCTAGTACTATGCCGGCTTCGTGGCTTAGAGGTTAGCGACTTTTCTCCGTAATCTCGTGTACTCTCGTAGGTAACGTGATGACGGTGAGAATTAGCAGTGGTTCGAATCGCATCGGTAACTTACGGGGTATAAGAGCCGGCCGCTCAAAAAGCAGTGGCAAACTACTGAGCGTAATCTTGCCAAGAAATCAACATACAGCTGAAAGATGCTGGTGTTGACAGCGATGTCCTGTAAAGGATATGCAACTTCAACATTGAACTGATTTTTGCGTGTGGATTAGATTCCCCTATTACCAGTGTCCCTCACATCGGGAGAAACCCACACCGACTTCATGGGTACTTGTCAACAATTTAGGCTATCTGACCGTTGAAAGGGTTGAACCGCTACCTCGGCATCAGCATACCGGACGTTTAAACCCGAGCGCCCTTATCTATTCGGCCAAGCTGACCTCTAATTTTGTTTGATTTTCCGATTTCGTGTCTCCTGCAGTTTCTATTTTTTCCATATCACCTACCGTTTGACACGTAAACGTGGAATCGGATATGGCAATGTAGGGAAATCGGGACAGTTAACTTCCGGTCTGGTCCAAAAAGTACTGCGCTGGAGAATGCTACAGCTACTTTGGCGGCCAGAAACGGGAACATTTGGGTAGATTTGAGCACCCACAGGGAAGTAGAAGTGGCGTGGGGTTGGCACCGACCTGAAAACATATTTATCACAGATCACGCCATGGTGAGATTTATGTACGCATCTCCTCATTTCTTGTGCAAGGATTCTCGGAGCAAATACTTCTCTCATGTTCTATCATAGTTTTCAGTCTTTGCATCCAGGGTGAGAGTAGCTGAGAGGTTGTCATGCCCGCTTCAGACTCGGAAGGTAGAGGGATGGATCTCAGCATTGGGAGTATTATTTTACTTACAACTACTAATATATAATGATATTACATGCCTGTGATATCTTGAGTAGTGAGATCAGATACAGGGTGTGTTTTTAATGACTGTGGAGTTTTTGAAAATATTGTCGTTCCAAGTTTTGTATTCACTCTCTGTGGAGTTAATGCAACATAAAAGGTAAATACAAAACTTGGAATGGCAATATTTTCACAACCCCCACAATCATTAAAAATATACTCTGTATTAGCTGTCTCGGATAACGGCGAAAAACAGGAGTTTCTATGTGCGAGATGTGCAGGTTAATATCCCACAGAGTTTGGAAAACGTAATAGTAGGCCATGAGATCTCTGTCTGGGCAAACCTTTGAGGGATGAACATAACACTGAACTGTGATGTCCATAACTAGGTTGAACTGACTCACCTCGAACGAGAAACGAAGAAGTAGAAGTAGGAGGACAAAAGAAGAAGAAGAAGAAGAAGAAGAAGAAGAAGAAGAAGAAGAAGAAGAAGAAGAAGAAGAAGAAGAAGAAGAAGAAGAAGAAGAAGAAGAAGATCCTGCTTTCAATGCTTTAATCAATGTTTGAACAAGTCATTCCGAAACAGGATCACGACAAACAGCTTCTGAGCCAGCGACCGCCTCACCGCCACGCCAAAGAAACAGCCGCCTGCGTTGGACAATACAGAATTGATTTACGACAGGCTAGGCTGTGTGATTTACAAAAACATGAAATAACATCCTCTCTAACCGTCTCCAAGATAAATGGATGTCTGAGTGAAATAATTTATCACTGCCCAGGTAATCTGAAAGTCTATCAAACACCGTCATAATTCTGCGTCATATGTTGATTGTGTATTCACCCAGACTGACACATATTCAGATTGATACTGGTTCCATTAGTATTGGGACTTGTCGCTGGCTGTTGAAGATGAGGACGGAGCACGTATGGGAATGTCCCTAGTGCTGTCATGTCGGTTCGTGACTCAGTTCCACTCAACACACCTCACCTCAACTCAACTCACCTTGTAAATGATCAAACAGTTTTCTAAGGAAAGTGAGTACTGTAGGGAGTCACGGATACAAGAATAGTGTTTGCCTTGTATGACGTTTTTGTTTGTTTGTTTTACTTTAAAGGCCCTTATAGATGACGCCGTGATTGAGAGGTTACGGTGACAACCTTGGACTCAGAAGGTGCAAATTTCGTGTGCAGTATAGGGTTGGGTATTTTCCCAATAACAGCTAGCATCTAATTTTATCGTCACATAACCCCCTGATTTCTTGGATTTTGAGAGTGGGTATCGTGGTTTCTCAGATAAGTGCAACAAATAAGTTGTGCATATTTCATATGGACTCTCAAGCAGCACGAATTACTAGTGTATATAAGTGCACCCAAGCACAAGTGAATATCGTTCGAATCTTCATCGACTATATATTTCACATATATCTCCACTGAATTCTGATGATGCTATTTCTCCTTATCTAATGCATGGACCTTTAATGTTTTTCGTCAGCCACGTCATGCCGCGCGTTCTGTTGGACAAATTCAGGCTCACCTGATAACTGCCGCGTGATGACGTTAAGGTAAAAATTAATGAATGACTATTGATTGACACTTACAGAATAGGGAAAAATAACAACAGATCACGTTGGAGAAGTCAATACAAGAGTTTGCTTTTAGAAGTGAGCCTGACAAATGAAATCACACGTACTGAACAGCCAGCAATCATTTAAGTGGGGAAAGGAAGTGGAGATTAGATGATGTATTGATTGATTGATTGATTGATTTAGGAACCGACATCACAGCATTCGGGACATTCCCATAAGCGCTCCGTCCCCATCCTCAGCAACCAGCGAAGAGTTCCAACACTAATAGTTCCAGTAGCAATCTGATTATATGTCCGTCTCGCCTTTCCTCTGAGCGTCGAGCGTCGGCCAGATCCCCTCGTCACTCCTCGCTGCCTCATTCTAACCAGACTATGGTGATCCATTTGCTCCTCCGAGGTGTACACGTGCTCCCACAAGGCCGCAACCACATCTGCCTTGTCATGCATCAATACTCCACCAAGTTTTGCCGAGCCAGCCAATCTGTCCGCCTGTTCATTCCCCAGCACACCGGCATGCCCAGGAGAAAAGATCCAGGTGATGCTTGCTACCCGTGACCTCCGAAGCGAAGCAAGCCACTCTGCACGCAGCTTGCCTGTTCTCACCCTTCTCAGCATGCTTTCTGAGTCAGTTACAATCACAATGTGTGTATGTATCGTGTTTTCTATCCAGCGGAAAGCTGCACTGACCGCCTCCACCTCCATTCTTAAGCTAGATGTAGTGTCATCATACGCCAGGCTCTCCTGCACCAAACGCCGACCATTAGTTTTTGCCAAGAACCCCCAGGCACTTCTCCTACCTCTCAACACCGACCCATCCGTGTAGATAATCACATCACCCGGGCGAGAATTTTCTTGAATTATGTGACAAATTTGATAGTTGACAGAGGACCTAGTTAGTAGTGTTCTCTGGAGATATATCTTGAATAATAAATAACAAGATAAAGGATATGATTTAGCACGTTTTGTCTAGAGGTCACTCAAATGAGCTAATCATTCCCGCAATAGCCTTTTTGGAGAACCACTTTTCTTTGGCTCAAACCCCCACTGTGAGACTACTATGTATCTACACAGAAATTTATAAAAGAAGTAAAAGGTTCCCTTAAGGCCAGAGAAGATCTGAACTATTAGCGCCTGTACAACTGAGGATCCCTCTCACTCAACATAATGTTGCCAGTGTGCTGTTCGTCCGTCACATAGATCTTCTCCTATATATTTTGTCAGTATGACCTATATCAGTTCAATTAGTCCTTAGGACTTTAGGACTCAATTTTTGTAGACAAACAAACTTCAACAATAACTGTATATAACATCTGTTGAACAAGACATCTACATGACAGTTTTTCCTGCCAAAAGTGGGACATACATTCACAAGGAATTGTTTACACCACAATTGTACAAGATAGACATCATGAGAGATACTTGACAACATCTATACAGGACTTTTCACAATATGTATAACCAACCACAGCACTTAAGACAGTCACCAGAGACAACACTTGACATCAACTGTACAAGAAATTCCCTGGGGACATGTACTTAAAACACTGATTCATCAAATACACAATTTATTGAGCTGATGGTGAGTCTAGTGGTGACCATTGTTCCATCTGCTGGCATGTCAAAACCTCAATACATACATTGAAAATGCATAAAATATGTCCCACATGCATGAAGATAAACATGATACACCACCTCCCCATTACTCCACCACCCAATAATAAATTCTCCTCTTCCTCCTCTCCAATCTCTAACTACACCATTGACTTTTATCCTTTCCTCTACTGTTAATGAGGGAAAACCAAGATAAGCCATAACCTGGGGCAAGCATAGGGACATTCTGCTCCACTGGTCTGTTTAATCCTTTTAGCACCTATGATGGGTGTTGGACAAGCTCAGGTTGCAGTTCTCCCCATGATGATTTTCCAAGTCAGACTAATTATCCCCTACTGTCACAGTTTGAAGAAAAGTTACAGCCTTGTCTTTCACTGGTGAGTTGACTGTTCATGAAGTTGAGACTTAGGGTTTTGTTCTACATTTCCTGTAGAGGAAGATCTAAGATACAAATATGTCCCAGTCTTCTTTCTCCTCAGTCTATCTCACTTACTTTACAAGTCTTCATTCTGAAAACACTGTGTGAGCACCAGGCTGGAGATTAACCAAGATAAGTCCTAGCCAAACAATCCATTGTCACAGTCATTTCACACGTTTCATTGAATGAGGTTCACCACCATAGACTTGTTGTTTAGTTCTCAGATGTCATTGATAATCATGATCACTGAAGTCTTCAGATTGTGTTATGCTCCCCTTTATGCATTCAGCTGTTGAGAGCTGAGAGAAAATTCTTCTTTGATTTTCCTGCATTTTGATAGGGAGTCACTTCTGGATCTAGGACTTCTGTTTAGTTGTCCCAGATGATATATGGAAGCCTCTCCTCCATCCTCCTGTTCTCTGTCAATATACAAAATGGCACAACATCTCTTTACATTTGTTAAAAGATGATGTTATCATACATTAACATACACAGATGGAGACGGGGAAGGTTAAGGTGGGTGTTGTCCAAGCACACCTCTCTTAGTTGATGATGTAGTGAATTTCACTGTGATGTACTGTGGTAATCACAAGACTATATGCTGAGACAGGGTAGCTTAACACAATTACAAGCATTTATGTGGTCTAAGCTCCACCATGTTTGAACCACAGTAGACCTGGGCACAAGGAGGACTATACACAGTACAGCAATCATTGTGACATAGCAACATGGGACAGGCATTGTGAATGGAAATGGAAAATAGGCATTTACAACTGCAATATGCATTATGTATTAACTAATGGCATTTACCCAATTAGCAGACCAGACATCCATTCCAATGGCTGTGATGTTGGTGCATGAATGTCCTATTCCATATACACTTACACAGCAATGCCAGACCTCACCCTTTTTCACCAGACTTGTCTCACAGGTACATCATCATCATCATCATGTGCTCTTTCCCCACTGAGTACTTTTCATGTCTACTACAGTAGGTAGCAGAAGCTCAATTGCATAGCAATTGTTCACATATGCACCACAGCACATATGGGAAAAACATGTTTAGTCCTTGTAAATTTGCATGAGCCATACATTATATTCAGCCAACTAAGACACAGGTTCACACACCTATTGTCCTCTTAGGAACTAGTTTATATGAACCTACCAACAGTAGAGGTACCCGTGTAATGCTGCAGAGAGAAATGGTATTCTCTTGAGCGTAATCTAGCCACCAGGCCATCACATGAACTTTGCAATTCTGGCGTGCCATCACGTCCCGCCTACATATTGAGATTGAAGCATCTTTCCTTCTACGAATGTGAGAGGCTACTTATCAAAGCATCAGCTCATTCACTCCAACATTCTCAGCGTTTTACAAAGGAACTTGTACATGTTTCATCACTCATTCCAATTCAGACTGCCATATGTTAACTCGCGAGAGCAAAGGTACAGTTGATTTAAGAATGAGTCATCCTAGGCATGAAGAATGCACAAGGGGTTTGGGTTTGTGAATTTGCATTGAGTGTAATTTACATTCATCAAGCATACGCAACCAGTCACAACAAGGGATTGATATGCACTTGGAGTATACAGCGTGAAAGACATGTCAAGGTTGAAGAAGCAGTATCCAGAATACTGGCGCACAGAAGTTAGGTTTTCCACTTTCACATTTTATTCATAAAATACTCTTATATTCTTCTCTTTCGTTCACTAGGCATAATCACAACATTTAAGTATGTTTTAATGTGGTACCTGTTATTCCAGAGAACAATATATTATATACTCTTTTAGGGCATTTTTGTCAACACATCACAAAATAGCTACCGCTCCGGTTGGAATCTTGGCTCGAACTGCCAAATTTTCAAAGGTGGCCTAGCAAACAGCGCGGGCTGCCACCTATTAACCAATCAAAAGACAAGCGCATATACCGCTGCCCTCCCCTAACTCGTTCTGGAACATTCGATCTAATAATAGCCCTTCTATCTGGGATGGTCCCCGTTCAGACTTAAAGTATTTTTATGAATGTGTCGGGCTGGGAATGGGGAATTCTGATCCATCATGCTACAAATTAGTTGCTGAATGTCCACTTCCGTGGCCCCTGCTGGCCACTCCCTGCACTCCCTGCTCAATGTGATTATAACTCTGCACAAGCCTGACTGCACGGCTGGCACTCTGACCCACTCCTCTCCTCGCCTGATGTTCTCCAAGGGGCACACCTGTCTGATTGTATCCTCCGCCTGAGCCATCCATGATTTCCCTCTTATCAGTCTCTGACCCTTAACTACGTCCAGCGCCTCATGCAACGGGTGATCTGTGTCTGCAGCTACTCTGAGGTATGCCTGCGCTTGCATCACCTTGTGCCTACTGTGGGATGTGGATTTTAATTCCTAAGAATATTTCGTTACAATGTCTAGGGGGTATTATTGATTCTCTGGTCACTGGTTAGAATGCAGGGTGATCAGGGATATTTACCACAAACCCCAGGAGAAAAGAGTTCAATCCTTGAAACATTGGCATTTGTGTGTAGGTTTCCCTTCCCACTTCATCACCCTTTAAATTTTCTATAGTGCTAGAAGGATATTGATTGCTCACAACATATAAACAACCACTTGTTGGACACCACATTTACTTGATGTACACAACACTTTTGGACAAACAGTTCAGGTATTAACTCAAGATCTGCCGTTACATATATATGTGTAATAATCACTATGCATGGGAATGGTTGCATTATTACAATATATTACCCAGTGACCCCAGAAAAAAAAACAAGGTTATTACAAACAACACAACAACCACAAATTGGTTCTGCTAACTCGACTCATTGTACCTAGATAAAATCACATTGGTCTAGGTGCAGAAACCCAACATATATATATATATATATATATATATATATATATATATATATATATATATATATATATATATATATATATATATATATATATATATATATATATATATATATATATATATATATATTGTTTCTGACACCATGTACAATTATCATATTTAAAAATAATGAGTTGATGTCAAAATACTATTTACCTTAACCATCATTGGTTATACCTCATTACCCAATAACACACTCTTTATATGTCATAGAAGAAAAAAACACACACATGAAAACAGTTGATACTAATAATTAAATTAATTAATTATAGTGTTCATTTAGGCATTGCGGATGGGTATTCCTCTCCAGTGCAAAGCAGTTAATGTCCATAATTATCCGTGCAGAATTATACTCACAGTCATTTTCTACTCACAGTATGTCCACCGAAGTTGGCTGGCGAATGTTTCTAATCCATAATCCAAGAATAGAATTATACATAAGCACATATTCTCTCCATGAGACTGAATTTAAGAATACTCTGTTGCCATTTGGGCTGTGTTCCAATTGAAATTGATGCCTAGGTCTGTCATACTTTCAGGAGATGCAACTTAAGCTCTGCAGAAGGTTCTTCCCTATCTCATCTTATCGATGAAAAGATGACGACTGTCCAACAGCTCGGTTTATGTTAACCGTTTCCCAATTTAGTTCAAAAGGCTTTGTCACACACCCGGTTCATGTTGATAGGCCATCCCACACTTGATGATGGGGCAGTTAGGCCAACATGGGACCAGCATAGAGTTCTGATTCATTCCATTTCTGTGTAGAACATACAATGGTGAGTCATTCATTGGGTTTCATCTGAAGATTCTGTTGCAGGCATGGAACTGAAGAATATTACTCCACCACATATCCAGGGATGCAAGCCATCAGGTGATTCCTGTGGTTGCAGGCGTAGAGGCATTTACTCCGCTAGCTGCTTTCATATGGTCTTTTTTATGTGTTCAGGTTTGGGAACCTTGAGGTAATCTGGTGTAGGTATGGTTTTCAGTTGGTACCTTGGTTGTATTGGTTCAATGTCTTCTTCCCATTTGTTTGAGTGGGTGTTCATAGTTAGAACTTGGTGTTGAATAACTGAATTCCATGTTTGACTGTTGCAGCTGTGAGACATTCTTTCGAAGACTTATCCATTGTTGGATATTAACTTGGTAACCCAACCAACAGTTGAAGGGCTTTCACTGTTGCTAGTTTTAGTAACTTGTAGGATTGTCCCATAGTTTCACTGATTTTGCTGAGTGATAAGGCTTATAGGTGATACTTCTCAGACGTAAAGCAGACGATACACTGTTGTCAGTTACTCTGTTGATCTTCATCTTTGTAGATTATTAGATCTTGAAGTCCATCCTGGATATTCCTACTAAAATAGGACTTAATCACTCACCCAATCAGTTGTCTTCAAATTTATCTGTTGCTCGCTATGGAGCTATTGAGCGCAGCAGTCCATGGGTATTTCTAGATGCAGACTATGGTTAGGACATTCACTTTCTGGCTGTTGACCCAGGATCCAGGTTTAGTGATATAGTCCCACCACATTCAACCACCACCTGCTTCTCTTCTATAGAAAAGGGATGACAAAGAATACAACACGAGCATTAACCTACTGTGATGTGTTAACTTTCACAAGACAATTACAAACAAAAATACAAAACAACAAGGGGAGAAGGGGAAAGGAGTGGGTGTCCACGTTCCACTGTCCCTCATTGCTGAGTAGAGCCATTCTGACTCTTAATAGTGAGTAAGGTATTTTCTCACTTTATTTTATGTTCTGTTGTTACTGGGACTATTAGAGGAGTGAAGTCATTCTGTCCATCCAACATGTTGATATTGTATCTCTCATTCTTGAAGAGAATAGCCTATACAGGATCTCTGTGGTTTCTAATGCCGCGTCTTCCCAAGGCTATTCAACATTGGCTTTTTAAGTACTGTCGTGCACAAGGATTCTTACATCAACATCCTCTAATCCCAAGGTGCAACATTAAAATGTATATTCCCACAGTAAAAAGTAACAATCAGAACAGGGAAAATTCTCATACCAGAAAAAAAAACATACATGTCCATTTTTCTGATATCAAGTACATGATAATCCTACATAATAATTAATCATAATGCTGATGCAGGGAGCCTTTGTTTTTGGATTTTCTCAGGGGTTAATCCATAACTAAAACATACATTGTTTTCCCCCACTGCGTACAGCAGATGAGGATAGTAGTCGCTGTGATATATTTTGTCAAGGACTGCTATTATTCAAGCAATTTATTCACATCAATCTTCGCTTCTGTTCCTACTACAGTGAGGTGATGCGGATTGAAGGTACCCTATCCGAACATTAATTTCTATCACGCGTTTACTTTAATTGTTCTGGAATTTATATTCTCAAACATGGCATCCATAGCAATATTTTATGAAATGATTACATGTCCCTCCTCATATGGAGTGCTTACTAATCTGTTAACAAAAGAATTGTACTAAAATTTAGCACTATAGTTCCAAGTTACAGATTATGAATTAGGAAAACAATTTACCCAAAATGAACTGAGTCCATGATATGCGTACTCATGTGTCTGTCTCCGCATGGATAAAACAAGTTCAGAGATATCCTTCACAGTGAATTTACACTATATAGGATATTTGAAAGTGGCAGATACCAGTTCTCTACTACTATGAAGTATGTAATCAAGAGTCCCACATTGAGAAATTGTTTCTTTGAAAATGTTCTTTAGAGTTCATCTCTACAGTACATAGATTATTTGCAGATTTCTAAGCATAGATATTGAGATATATTTCACAATGCATAGAAGTTTTTATTCATATGAATATGAAATTGACAGACACTAGTTCTTTACTATGAAGTATGAATCAGGGGTCTGCTCCTACATTGAGAAAATCTCTAGAATGTGTTTCAGACATGAGAGTTGATACTCTACAGTACACATAATATTCGTAGATTATAGGCACTATTAGTTAGATATAAGTTCATAATGCCTATAAAAGATATTAACATAAGGATTAGAAATTGTAAAACATAGGAAAAATTACAGCGTGGCAGAACATGTGCTTCATTGGTAAAAATAAAATCAGACTCTAGCTTACAAGAACTGTTGAATTATCATTCTAATTAATTCTTAATTAACACACTGGTATATGTACTTTATAAAAATACATGAATACATTTTAATAATGTAGATATAACATACCAATAGTTGCAGAGACTGATATATTTCTAAGGCAAAATACCTTCTCCCCGAAGGGAAAGGTCGACTTTCTTGTGTGCTCTCTTGACTAGAAATGGCCGCTTCAGTCTTTGTTTTCCCCCTCGCCGGGATTGGCCAGGTACGGGAGAGAAAATAAGCCAAAATAAATTTAGCTATGCCACGGTCAGTCTATCGCTGTTTTATTTTCTCCTACATTAAGTAAGTTACTTAAACAGTAATTGTAAGGGGTTGTTTATTTTTAAGGGAGTCAATGCTTAGGAAAGGGTAGGGACGTTTTTATTATATTACACCTAACAGCAACAGTAGGCAGACCAAGGATGTAACGCATACACACTACTGGAGTGTCTCTGGTGCATCCCAGAATGACCCGCATAGCTTCATTCTGTATGCGCTCTAATTTCACCAGCTGACTCTTTGAGACAGTGAGCAGTCCTAGTCCATAATCAATCACTGAGAGGATCAAGTGCTGGTATAGTGTGAAGAGCATTCTCTGCTCTGTGTCCATTGCAGCCATAGTTTTAAGTGCATTGAGTCCCTTTTGAGATCTTGTCACAACCGTCTCCACATGGTCCTTGAAGGACAGACTCCTGACAAATGTGATTCCCAGATACTTCAGTTTGTTCTCTCTGTTGACGCTTCTACCATCTATCGTGAGGCTTGGGGCATCATCTCTCACAATCCTGTTGTCCAGAGAGCACCACAACACAGCCGCCTTTTCCGGGTTGATGACAGCACTCACTTCAGTGCTTTGAATGATCCTTGTATGGTTTTGGGAGAGGGATGAGATAGCTATGCAGCCTATCCTGCGGTACTGACGCTGTCCTAATGCTCTGATTAAAGCAGTCGGCCATCTCCTTCAGGTCCACATCGCTCAAAGCCTTCATTTGGCCATACCTGACACCATCAGGCCCTGGTGACGTGTCTTTTGCCTTTTGCAAAATATGTTTAACATCTTCAAACAGTATGATGTCATCGTAAGGCATATTCTCTATTGTGCCAGATAATTCCACTCTAACTGCATCCCTGGTATCCGCATCACTATGATTGGTCTGCTCTAAATATCTCCCCTTTCTCCTTGTCTGTTGTCACGCGTACCCACGCGTCTTTATAAATTGTTCCCACTGTCATAGGCCGATCTTTTCTTTGCATTTGTCTGTACAGTTTCCAGAATTTATGCAGTGTTTTATCACCTCCAATCTTCTTCATAAAACATTCCCATTTTACTTTCTTGGCCTCTGCAGCACATCGCTTGAAAGCCTCCACCTTGTCTTTCTTGTCATTTTCCGCTATGTCCACTTCCTCTCGTGAGCTTAGGGGTGTCTGTCGCAATTTCCTTAGCTGCTTCACTGCAGCTCTCTTTGCTTTCCACGCATTGTCTACTTCTGGGGTCCACCATGGGGGCTGGAAAAAAAGGAGTTTTAACAGTCCTGTTGCATGCCCCATGTCTGAGGCGTCCAAGAAGGCTGTCGCTCCGCTCATACCGGAAGGTCTTGCGCGCTCTCCCAGCCTTAACTTTCCTGGACTTAGAGATCAGGACTGAGCATGGCATGTGATCACTCCCATGGTCATTCAAAACAGTCCACTTTACATCAAGGGCTGATGACTGAGAGACAAGTGCCAAATCAATAGCAGTATCTGCATCGCCAGGCCTCATTGCCATTCTAGTCGGCCTACCATCATTTATGCAGACCACATCGGAGTCCACCATGGCATCCGCAAGTGCAATTCCCTGTCGATTTAGATGATGTATTAGATTATATAACAATTTAACGTAATAGTTTCTACATAGGGATTCGAACTGCGACCTCCAAACAACGACAGTGCCATGCTGATGAAATGTATTTACTTCGACCCACCACCAGATTCTTTTTTAACGCATATCCTTTACAGGACATCGCTGTCAACATCAGCATCTTTCAGCTGATTGTTGATTTCTTGGCAAGATTACGTTCAGTAGTTTGTCATTGCTTTCTGAGCGACCGGCTGTCATACCACGGAAGTTACCGACGCGAAGAGAACCGCCACCGATTCTCGTGCACCTCACCTTACTCACGAGAGTATACGGGAGTACGGAGAAAGTCGCTAACATCTAGGCCAGGGAGACCGGCCACCACCAGATAGACACAGCAAAATAAGGTGTCTTCATTACATTGGTATAACATCCATCCGATCCCACAACTATGGAATATGGACAGAAGTGGAATCCAACATTGAACATTCACCATCCATTTTTGACATTTGCAGTAACCGTCTTTTTTTTTCCACGTTTCCATCCTGTTTCAGGATATTGAGGTAAACACCAGCATCTTTCGGCTGTATGTTGATTCCTAGGCTAGATTACGCTCATCGGCATGCCATGACTTTCTGAGCGACCGGCTCCATACTCTCATAAGTCACTGGCGCGACTCGAACCACTTCTAATTCTCGTGCGCTCACGTCAACCGCGAGAGTATTCGGGATTAACGGAGAAAGCTGCTAACCCTCGGCCAGGGATCCGGCATTAACCGTCTTGACAGACAATAATTTGCAAAAATGTGCTTCAAAACAGACGTAATAACTACAACCCTTTGCTGTAGCGAATTTGAATGATCAGTCCAGTTCGCGCGGTAAATGTTCACCCACAATAGATGCATGTGAACATATTGTCTTCGACCTTCAACACCATTTGACGTCTCACACGATCAGTTTGTTACCTATCTGCGATAATTTTTCCGTTGTCTTTATTCTATTCCTGATCTTTTCCCTCCATGCAACACGATCAGCTGCGGATTGCTCTCATTGTGCAATATCAAATTAGGAGGCCTACCTAGAGATCTGTTACCCATCTGTAATTTACATCAAAAGATATCCTTTTGTATTCAGTATTAACCAAAGTTAATTGCATATTCTTTACAGGACGTCACAGTCAACTCATATCTTTGCAAGTTTACGTTGAGTGGTTTGCCATTGCTTTCTGAACGACCAGCACACATATCATTGTATTGAAAACCAACGCAAGGCGGTCTGCTTATTAATTAGTTGTGTTCGGAACGAGGTATGCGGGATTACGAATTGCGTCCGTAACCCATTTGCCCCAGAAGGCCAAACAGAGGCCAGATAACAAACACGCAGGGTCGTAACGTAGAGTCTAGATTATTCATTATCATTGTATAGATGGTCTTTTGGAGTAAATCGCTCTCAATACGATCCGTCGAAAAACTTACTCGATCTTTTGCAAGTTCCCCATCCTCATACTTCTGCATGCCTAAAGTGTTTTCAATGTTCTGTGTCCACTTTCGTCCTGTCGAATTTTCTGTGTCCACTTTTGTGCTGGTCGAATGTTCTGTGTCCACTTTTGTGCTGGTCGAATGTTCTGTGTCCACTTTTGTGCTGGTCGAATGTTCTGTGTCCAAATTTTGATGTTATCAGATTGAAGTGGAATTAACACCGTGTGCTACATATATTGAAAGGCAAAAGATCAAATGGTTCGGCCTTCTCGTTAGAAAGCAAAACCACCAACTGGCAGTACTGGCCCTGCTCAAAGGAGATCTGCAACGAGAGCAAGAGGAGGCCCGAGACGATGATGGATTAACGACGTCAAATAATCTGTACAATCTCACGAAATGACACAATCTAGTGCCACCTACATTAGCTGAAACGTCACCTATTCCTCCCCAAAACGGAAGATGATGATGATGATGATGATGATGATGATGATGATGATGATGATGATGATGATGTGATGATGATGATTAATTGTCTGGGAACCCTTGTGGCCATAGACAAAACTACCGTGAAATTAATGCAGCAGAATTGTAGTAATCAGGCTGAATATATTTAGAAAGGTCAGCACATGATCGTGGTATCGTAGTTATATATTTATTTACTAAATTACTATTCTTGAGTCAAAGTCAGAAAACTTACTGTTTATTCTTGTTGTTGTTGTTGTGTTTTTTTTGTACGTTGCTTCTGGAGCCCAGCCGTGAGTAAATGTGCGCTATTTATTTATAACTATAGTTGATCGAATTATTGTCTCCTCACTGCAGGTATTCATTTCCTTGTCCTTGAATGTTGTGTAAAACTGCTTTAGTGTTCACTGAGGTTTGTGCTAGATTCTAGTACGAGCGACGTGTGAATTGATCACGTTAGCTCATTAGGGTCCAGTTTATCGGGTTTTGCACAGGTTTGTTATCATGTTAGTTATGAAGTTGGTTATCGAGTTGTTTATGAAGTTGGATATCGAGTTGGTTATCGAGTTGATTATGAAGTTGGTTATGAAGCTGGTTATTGAGTTGGTTATCGAGTTGTTTATCGAGTTGGTTACGAAGTTGGTTATCAATTTGGCTATCGAGTTGGTTATGAAGTTGGTTATGAAGCTGGCTATCAATTTGGCTATCAAGTTGGCTATCGAGTTGGTTATGAATTTGGTTATCGAGTTGGTAATCAATTTTTCTATCGAGTTGGTTATGAAGTTGGCTATCGAGTTGGTTATGAAGTTGCTTATCGAGTTGGTTATGACGTTGGTTATGAATTTGGTTATCGAGTTGGATATAAAGTTGGCTATCAATTTTGTAATCAAGACATTCTTGGAACCCATTTTATTCTGGGCCAGCCGTGGAGCCCAAGTCATTTTTTTTTTAAAAATAAAAGAATCGAACGTTGGCTAAATGAAAAGATCGCGCGCTCTTAAACTTCCGGCGCGCTGATGAATTAGCAGACAGTTCAAGCCTTACGCCGGCAATAAGCTGGACATGAAGTAGCAGACAGTTCAAGCCTTACGCCGGCAATAAGCTGGACATGAACCTTGACTTATCGGTCAGTAAGCAATGACAAATTACTGGACATAAAATTGCCTAGAAACCCGGGAATATTAACTCGGTCAATAAACGCCCGTAGAAGTCGGATGTGTCGATCGAACAGCGCAAGAACACAGCTCTGCTGTAAACAGGCACAACGCAACTACGTCCGAGTGAGAGTCGAAGGTCCTTCAAAACACCCGGGGAAGTTAACCCGGTCATCAAACACCAGCAGAAGTCGGATGTGTCGGCCTAACGGCGCAAGAACACAGCTCTTCTGCAAACAGGCACAACGCAATCACATCCGAATAAACTCTCCGGATGAAGGAAGAAGAAGAAATTGATAAAGAAAATCAACATGAGGTTGATTGCAGCATCCTGCATAGGGCACGGAACCAACAATAAAGAAAGAAAGAAAGAAAGAAAGAAAGAAAGAAAGAAAGAACTAAATAAATAAATAAATAAACTGTGGCTCGAACCCCTGACCACCAGATGAGTGGCTGGACAATACACTACCGCGGTAAGTGTTGCGGAACCCCAGCAAGAAGAGTGCCATTTGACTGATTTATTAACTGATTCGGTGCCATTTGACTGATTTATTACCTGAGTCAGTGCCATTTTACTGATTTATTAAGTGATTCAATGCCATTTGACTGATTTATTAACTGATTCAGTGCCATTTGACTGATTTATTACCTGAGTCAGTGCCATTTTACTGATTTATTAAGTTATTCAATGCCATTTGACTGATTTATTACCTGAGTCAGTGCCATTTTACTGATTTATTAAGTGATTCAATGCCATTTGACTGATTTATTAACTGATTCAGTGCCATTTGACTGATTTATTAACTGACTCAGTGCAATTTTACTGATTTATTAACTGATTCGGTGCCATTTGACTGATTTATTACCTGAGTCAGTGCCATTTTACTGATGTATTAAGTGATTCAATGCCATTTGACTGATTTATTAACTGATTCAGTGCCATTTGAGTGATTTATTACCCGAGTCAGTGCCATTTTATTGATTTATTAAGTGATTAAATGCCATTTTATTGATTTATTAAGTGATTCAGTGCCATTTGACTGATTTATTAACTGACTCAGTGCCATTTGACTGATTTATTAACTGATTCGGTGCCACTTGACTGATTTATTACCCGAGTCAGTGCCATTTTACTGATTTATTAAGTGATTCAATGCCATTTGACTGATTTATTAACTGATTCAGTGCCATTTGACTGATTTATTAACTGATTCAGTGCCATTTGACTGATTTATTAACTGATTCAGTGCCATTTGATTGTTTTATTGTCCGATTCAGTGCACACGAAAAAAAAATTAAAAAAAATTATTTGTTTGAACCAGACATGGCACACAATCAAATGAACAAGTATTATCATGTATTTGTCCGTTCACTGAACATTGAAGCTGCGGAAGATGCCACGAAACCAAACAAATAACACAGAGGTCAGTATGGCCGAATGGATAAGATCTCCCGTTCTTAAATCTCCGGTGTGCTGATGCAGAGGTAGCGGGTTCAATCTCTACACCAGGACAGGTTGGACAAAAATGTTGACTTCTCGTCCTTGACTTGGGGACGTAAATTACAAGCACCTCTGAAGTCGGGGTGGGTTCGCCTGATGGCGAGGGACACTGGTAATAGGGAAAGCTAATCCACACTCAAAAATCAGTCCAGTGCACTAGAAGTAGCAGCTCCTACATGGACTACGCTTGAGTTCAAAAGCGAGCGAATGTAAGAGAAATAAAGAAATAACACGAGTATCCTAGTATTGCGATATATCGTCCTTCTGTCCAAATGTGACGTAGTATTCTGCGATATATTATCCTTCGGCGAGGAATGAGTTAATTGAAAAGTCAGTTGGTCATCATCACGTTCCATGCCAATAAGCCTGTGTGATCATGTGCCGCCTTCTGACATAACCGACATAGCCTCGGGTTTAATCATTCTAGACAGATAAAAAGAGACAGCACTTCCTACTTTGTTAAACGCTTCTCGCCTACTACTACTCCCGTGACTATTGATTCCTGCTTGCTGCTCTCACATCAGTTGAGTTTTTGAAGCATAAAAACAATACTGTAAGACATGATGAGTTGGAAATCGGGAAACGTGTGAACATTGGCGATATAAAAAAAAATGTGAACTATTAGTCTTGAACTTGGAAATTGCAATATAGATCCAAAACAATGTTTTCCCGTGAGAATTTGAATAACGAAGACACAAACAATAGATTGTAAGCTTGAGGTTTGCCAGCTTAGACTGGGTTTCTTCTATCTGGTTTTTTTTTTTTTTTTTGTCAGTCGTCTCAGGTTTTTTCTTGTTGGACAAAAATAGTAATCTATTGTTTGTGTCTTCGCAATATAGATCGTTTGTCTAGTTTAAAAAAGATTGCTTTTACACAATGTCCTGTCCTCAGTACAATAATCAATAGAAGTAGCTGCTACATGAGATAGATTTGCTTTCAGCATCATCATGCGCTCTGCCAGCTGACGTAGGCGCTCGTGTCTCTCCGCAGTTCTCGGTCTTTAGTGTTCTGGGTTCTAATCTGTTGATGATATTCCCCCATGCCACCATTTCAGAACATCCAACATAATTTCTCTTGGTGTGCCTCTTTTTCCATTGATCTCTCCAGGTGTCACGATGTTCTTCAATGCCTCTTTTCTCATGACGTTACCAAAGAATGATGTTTGTCTCTTTCTTATTTGTGTATGTAATGCTCTAGTTTCATTAGCTTTTTGTCCCCCAGACAATCGTTAATTACTCTGGCAGTCCAAGGAATTCTCAACTATTGTCTCAGAAACCATATCTCTGTTGCTTCCAAGTTCTCCCTAATTTGTTCATTTACATTCCAAGATGCAATCCATCCATCCATCATTTGCCATGCCGATAAGCGTGGGCGGTCATGTTTTGCCATCTCACTCGATCACCAGAGTCGTGGATCAGCTCAGTGTTCCTGACTCGACTATGCCACGTGGCCAAGCCATCCAGGTATTTACTTCTCGGTCTTCCCCTTGGCCTCTTCACTTCGATCTTGTCAGTTGTCACCAAGTTTTCCAAGTCATTTCTTCTCATAACATGCCCAAAAACTTGTGACTGTCTACGTCTAATGTCTCTAATCAGTTTACGATCTTCATTTGTTTCTTGGAGGACTCTATATAGCTAGGTTTTCTGATCATGATTTTCAAATTGATCATTTACTATTGGGAGAACCACAGATAGATAGGCCTTGCATTTCAGCACTCTCTTACATTCAGTGACTGTGGCCTATTGCATGAGAAACCTTTCATTTTCTCAAATACAATTTCCTGGAAAGATTGTCTTTACAGTATAAACATAGAAACATAGCGGCCAAATCAAACATGTTCTACATTAAACCACATAAGAACAGCAGACGCCCACATCAGACATATCCTACACTATACCAAAAACAGAACAACAGACGCCCACATCAGACATATCCTACACTATACCAAAAACAGAACAGTAGACACCCACATCAATCTCCTACACTATACCACATCAGACATGTCCTACAGTATAGCAGTATAGCACAACAGAACAGCAGACGCCCACACAACATGGATGTACAGCAATAGACGGAGCACTGGTAGCGTAGTGGCCAGGTACAGCAATAGACGGAGCACTGGTAGCGTAGTGGCCAGGTACAGCAATAGACGGTGGTGTTGTGGCAATGTGCCACTACGCTGCCGTACCACGGTCTTGGGGTCGATCCACTCAGGACGATTTCGATTTAGACTTGGTCTCGAAGCATTTCCCTGGTATGGGTCAATGAGGTCAAAGGGCTGTCCCGTTGTGTATGCCTGGATGCATGGAGGAATAGCTGGCCAGGTTTTCCCTCGCTCAACAAGATGACGTACACAGGTGACGACCCACATTCTCACGGGGTTCATGTTTCTTTTCTCGCACGCTTTCAACTCAAGCATAGTCTACCATGTGCTACCACTTCCAGTGCACGGGACTGGTTTTCGCGTGTGGATTAGATTTCCCTATTACCAGTGTCCCTCGACATCATGCGAACCCACTCCGACTTCTGAGGTACTTGTAATTATGTCCCCAAGTCAAGGACGATAAGGTCAACAGTTTAGTGCAAATGAACGATGTAGAGGTGAACCCGCGACCTCGCCAACAGCACACCGGAAGTTCAAGAACAAGCGCTCTTATCCACTCGGCCATGCTGACCCACATGGCGCTCATGACGTCAGCCCGTACTACACACACACACAGACACAAATATACGTTTGTTCCGACACAGTACATTGAACAATAGACACACACGCACTCACAAATATGGCCATGGGTCCACGTCTTAATTGCATTGACCAACATCTACACAGAGCTTATGGTCTTATAACTGGTCAAGTTAACTCTTAATCAACCTATGCCTCATCTCATCATGTTTCTCTTGTACTTTGCGGTGTCGAGGTGAAGTATAAACAGCGGGAGAGTGCCCGCTTATGGACTCTGTTATTCCCTGCATCCATCGTTTACGTGGTCGGCCTCTTCCTCTGCTTCCCTCTGGTCTGTACATCATTGCTTGTTGTGGTATACTGTTAGTTGGTAACCTACTTACATCGTCAAACCATTTCACTTGCTGCCTTCTAATAAAATCTAGTGCAGCTACAATCCCTACTTTAGTGTCCTGATGTCTTCATTTCTGATCTTATCTCTTCTTGATATATTGAGTATTCTTCTCAGGAATCTCATTTCTGTTGTGATTTTTCTTTTCTCTTTTTCTGTCATTGTCCAGGTTTGGCATTGGTAACAAAGAGTTGGTATTTATTGTACATTCAAACATTATTTCTTGTATAATTTATCATGGTTCTTAGTCAGACCTTTCATGCTGGTTTATTTTATGGGTCCCAAAACAACTGATGCAAAGAGAAACCATTCCTTACCCTCATACTCTAGTTTGAAAAGTCGCATACGACCTTACAAAAACACTAACAAAACAATAACAATGGCAAAGCATAACACTGACAACACATTTTATGCATTATGTCAATCAGTTCTTTAATAATAAGTACACAGAACAATATTTGCCAGTATTTAACATGAATCAGTTATCACACTAATGTATATACAAGTATTTGTAACTTTAATTTAACATTGTTTATGGCTTGTTCATAAACACATTACACCACCAACCTTCTCTCTTTACTCTTTCGAAACCGCCACACCAAGTTATGCACCTCGACAGTCAGTGTGTCCACCTTGAGCAGACATTTGTGTCAGGTTGACTGGTTTACTTCCTACAGACAGATTTCATTCAAGCTAACAGTCTCTGTCTACCCTGTCTACCTTTCCTAAAATTCTGCCAAGGCTGTGGCCTTATGGCCTACTCTTTGCAATTTGCAACTATCAGGGATTCTCAACATGCTTAACTTGCACAGAGGACCTACTGTTTTTCTCCCTTATCTGAGAAGGCTATATATTCAATATCCCCACCCAAGAGATCCGAGGGACATGTGATATCATTAGGTTAGATATCGGTTATTAGAAAGATTCCCAGGCCAATGCTGATATGGAACCCTGTGCCTTCTGAAGCTGAGGTGGACACCACAACCACCCAGCCATGAACCCCTCATATAAACACATGACACCAGTTGTGTGTTGTTAACTAACATTGAGTCCACTGACCAGCCATAACCACATATCTGGTTCATTCACTCCATTGTAAGTCATCATACATGCTGATCGTGTGAAGTACATATCCAGCCACAACAAGGATACAGATAAGCTACTTTTATATTTATATTTTCATGTATTGTTTTTCATGTAGTGTTATCGGGTTTGTGTTTGTTTATTCTGTGCTTACAAAGGCTTTAGCCGCAACATTCATTATGTTACCTGGTAATTGTGTTCTAGTAAATCTCACAATCTACTTCTTGGTAATTGTGTTCTAGTAAATCTCACAATATACTTCTTGGTAATTGTGTTCTAACAAAGCTCACAATCTACTTCTTGGTAATTGTGTTCTAGTAAATCTCACAATATACTTCTCGTCTTCTGGTGATTCATGGTGTAGCTAAAGTATTCCAAGGGAAACAAACAAGGCTAACTTTATATTAGAACTGTCAAAGTTCAGATATCCTAATTGGTATGGGAGGCATGAATGCTAAAACCGGACAAACAAATAGTTGGGAACTTTAGAATAAGGACAAGAAATGAAAGAGGAGGGTTGAGTTGATTTGATCTGAGCTGAGAACCTACATCACAGCACTCGGGGCATTCCCATATGTGCTCCGTTATCATCTGCAACAGCCAGCAAAGAGTCCCAATACTAATGGTATCAGTTGCAGTCTGATTATGTGTCCGTCTGGCCTTTCCTCGGAGTCCAGAGTGTTGGAACGATCCTCTGGTCACTCCCTGTCAGCACCATTCTCTCCAGGTTGTGATGATCTATCTGGTCCTCCACCCTATACACTTGATCCCAAAGGGCTTTGACCACGTCTGTCTTTTCTTGCACCATCCCCAATCCAGTGGTGCAGATGCAGCCGTTCTGTCTGCCTGCTCATTTCCCACCACACCAGCATGTCCAGGAGAAAAGATACAACAGATGCTCCCTGTCTTTAATTGTTTAATTGAAGCATGCAACTCTCCACCAAGCAAGCTTTGTGAGTCTTATCGTGCATGTCCTGTTTGTCCTCCAGCCAGCAGAAAGAAAGAATAAGGAGACAGAATGATACAGTTATGACACAAAAATGACTATTTTTACAAAAATCAACATATAATATTGGCCGTTTTTTGCACACACACGGAGTGAAGTTCCAGAAAAAAATCATCGGTAGGCATATCCGACCCATATATGACTCAAAAACATGGATGCTAACCAACATGACTGAAAAGAACTTGAAGCAAGATGTTAAAAGCTGGACTGGACAGAAAATAAATCAATTGAATTATGTCTTAAAAACACAAGCGACATAATCAGTAGACTGGACAGAAAATAGATCAAATGATCTATGTCTTAAAAACACAGAGGAAGCAAACAGGGGTCCGGACAGAAAAGAGATAAAACAATCTTTGAATTAAACATACCCCCGGGAAGGTCAACCCGGTCAACAAATGCCCACAGAAGTTGGATGTGTCGGTCTAACGGCACAAGAACGCAGCTACGTCCAAAAAAAGTCTCTGGATGAAAGCAGAAGAAAAAGAAGAAGAATTAAACATACAGGAAAAGCAGACAACAACTGAAGAGTATCCTTACAAGTAGATTGCCTTGGCTTGGTCATAACATGAGTCGTGGGCTTCTGCTATTGAAAACAATCAAGAGAGTGTAAATAGGATGTCCATGAAACAACTACATCACATAACCATGCAGGACATGGGATTTGTCACTTAGAATGGGATATCCATGAAACAACTACATCATACAATCATGCAGGACATTAGGTTTGTAACTTAAGACTGAGTAACATGATGATGATGATGATGATGATGATGATGATGAAAACAGGGGATGGGAAATTGACATGACCAAATGACTTCACAATGATTAACCTAATGATGATGATGATAATGATGTTGATCATAGGTAGAGTGATGTGACAAAATAACTTTGGTCCAACTAACCTGATGATAAATATAAAGTTAAACATTTGTGAAACTAACTAACATAAATATAACATTTTCAGTACAGAAATTAAACATAATCAATTACAAACTCATAAATTTATACTAAATGCAACAAATATCATTTCTAAAATTAACAATAAGTTATGCAGCTTACTACTATAAAGTAAGTGTAGAATTACAATAAAATAAGGAATCTATAAACATAATCAAAAATAAATATATTTAAATAAGCTTTAGATATTTTAAAATTGTGAAAGTAAAAAAAAAAACACCTGCATAAAATTGCCAATAAACACAAAGTAAACATCGTCACTCGGTGAGTAAAACTGTATGAATGTATCATATCTGCTATTCGAACACAGAAGCCATAAATAAAATATTGAACAATTTATTGCCTGGCATATTTCGCTGCATCTCGTCGGGAGCATACTGCAGAGTTATACATTAAATGAAGTGGACAAACGAATAATGCTTTGGCTGAAATACTAAGTACATAGTCGTTGATATTGGTTCGAAGGTCGAGAACGTTAGCCCCACTGAAGGTCTAACGCTTAACAGGAAGTCCTTCTGTTTACATATATATAGCTCTGTTGTATACACCCGACGAGATGCAGCGAAATGTTCCAGGCAAGAATTTGTGCAATATTTTGTTTATGGCGACTGTGTTTACATTCACAAATGGAATATATTGTCTTGAACCTGCTATTCAGTTATGCTTCTAACACATTGTTTTGAACCTGCTATTCAGTTATGCTTCTAACACATTGTTTTGAACCTGCTATTCAGTTATGCTTCTAACACATTGTTTTGAACCTGCTATTCAGTTATGCTTCAATACATTGTTTTGAACCTGCTATTCAGTTATGCTTCTCAGTTCTGCTTGTTTGGCAGATATGTTTTAGTCAAAGAGTCCAAAGCTAGATTTGTCCACACTTGGCTTTCTTTTTTAAAACTATCTTTTAACTTGAAGAGCTGGAGTCAAAGGAAAGAGCCCACTTCACGCTGCATGTTGTTTGGGACTGGAAGAAGTACAACAGTAAAATAACACCTGTGATAGGCAGTAGTGATAGAGCAGTTTGAAGCTGGCTTGTCTACCAGCCCCGTGGTCATGTGTTCAAATCCCATTCAATACAGGAATTTCTGTTCACTGATCTAGACTCCCAGGTCGATCCAGTCCAGAGTGAGCACCAAGAAATGTTCTGGAAAGTAGAGAAAGCTGGCATCATACTGACAACAACATACACTTCACCTGCTCTGTGCACTTTCCAATCAACAAAGGAGTGTTAATGCCAGCAATGTGCTCTTAAATTGTCAGGTTTTCTCATTTAGATTAAACTGGACTGCGAAGCCATAAGTAAACATGACAGCCCACCACAAACATTGATGAAGAACTATTACTACAGTCAAATGACAAGAGGCAATGTCAAAGGATACATATTGTGATATAAATGTCAGTTGAGTTTTAATTCTTGTAATTATCACCAGGTAGCCTGTCATTTGCAGAACATCACTTTTATCACGTGTATGGGAAGGAAAATCAACAAGAAAGGAAGTTCATCACTTCACCTCATTGTGACATGAACCTAGTATATGTGAAGCTCAAACATTTCACAGAACTACAGCTGAATGTACCATAGAAATACCGTTACTCTGTTTTACATTGCTGCCTGCTTGTTTGATGTCTGTTACAATATGTCACCCAGAGTGTCAAAGAGACTGGAGTTTTGCAGGTGCTGGCCATGCAGCGTGTGGATTTATTGCTGATCTAACATAGAGGCAGGCAACTGAAGAACCCAGCTCGAAGACAGAGCTCCCGGCACTACTCCACCCAGTCCATCGACCTGATTAAGAGATGTGACATCACCTGTGACTGGAAGCTCACTGACTGATGAATAATCCTGCAAGTTCTCGGGCCATGCCAAGGTGAAGCTTGAGAGGTTCTGTAGAGGCTGCTGCGGCTGCTGGTCTTGCTGTTGGCTTTCTTGCTGCTGGAAATGATCTTGATGTGCCTGCTGCAATTGTTGAAGATGTTGTGTTGCTAGCAACCCATTCTGCCCTTGTGGATTGTCAGATAAACTTGACACGAGACCCACATTGGGTCCACTATCAATATTCTTGATTTGAGCCATGACTAGTTTAGCTCCATCTTTCATGCCGGAACCAAGTAGAACACCAGATTTCTCCAGCAGAGGCAACTGAGCTTTACTCTGGCTGATGAGTAAACGAGACAGTGCTGAATTGGTGACAGAAGCTGTTGCATAGCAATGATCTGGATTGGAGATGCTAGTGTGGAATGCATGGTTCCCTGAATGCACCATGTTGCTGGTCTCAGGCTTGGCTCCAAGATGTTGTAAGTCTGATTGTGTTTGCTGTTGGGATGCCATTTTGTTGTCTAGTTGTGGATCTTTGATGACTGCCACCTGGACTGATTTGTTGAGGTCCAGGACATGCCCTGAGCCTACAATGAATTTGTGGCCTCCCAGGGTGATGACGTTCACATAGCTGGTGTTTGGGTAGCAGGGCACATCCTGCGGCTGAGCTAGGCCAGACAGGCTGTTGAGCATATCAACAGACAAGCCTTGGACCATGGGAGTCACAGATCGTGTTTGGACCTGTTGCTGTTGCTGCAGCTTGCTCATGCTGTTGTCGCTGAAACTGCTGCTGCTGCTGCTGTTGTTGCTGCACCTGTGCCTGTTGTTGCTGTATTTGAATTTGGTTGAGAAGTGTCTGCTGATCATGCTGAATATGTTGCTGTGAACCCTGCTGCTGTACAACTGTTGGCAGTTGGTGTAAATCTGGCTGTCCTGGGACCTGATTACAGAATTTGATAGATGCAGTCTTCATGAGCTCTGTGAAAGGCATTTGTTGCCGCTCCTCGGATTCATACAGCATGGTCTGTGAGGAGGTTGACTGCAAAGTTGCTGGGTAGATAAATGTGTACGGTCTGGTCACATTCTGGTCATTAACATGCTCGTTTTTCACCATTTTCCATGGATAGGGCTCAGACTGCTGTTTAGAGACTAAAACAGCCTGCTGGGCTTTTGCACTCACATTACTCAAATGTGGTTGTGCATTTTCCTTTGGGAGTACCTGATTCTGCAATAATCTGACCAGCTGATTCTGAGGAGAACCTTTGGTGGTTACAACAGTAGCAGCATTTTCTTGCATGCTTTCTTCAGTACCATCAATAGCTGCTGCTGGGGGACCTCCAGGCTTCCTTGTTTTCTCTTTGGAGTTCCTAACTTCAGCTACCCCTTTAGGGTGGACACTCTTCATGTGATAGTCCAAGAAATCCTTCTTCTTAAATACCAGCAAACACGCACCACAGCCAAATGGGCTGCCCTTCAGTTGGCTTTCGTAAAACTCTTCCTTATGGTTCGAGGTATAGTGACGACGCAGGTGATCTTTGCGTACAAACGTCTGTGGGCAGTGCTCACATAAAAAGAGTCTGTAAGCAAAAACAAAAGATAACAAACAATTAATATACATACAATTAAAGCCAACAGGAAGAATAAAAAAATTAAGAAAAGAAATATGCAGAAAACAGAAAAGATGACCAATGAATTTTGGAATGTAATGACACAAGTGATGATGAAACTCATCATAAACATTGAAGTAGAAACTACAATAGTGGTTACGTGTAACGAGGCAATGTCAAAGGATACATACTGTGGAGTAATTACAGTAGTCACCTGTGTGCTATCGGGATCCATAAGGGAAGCAAAGAATAGTAACACTGAAACATATAGACATGTTATGAGAAGAAATAAACTAAAGAACTTGGTGACAACTGGCAAGATTGAGGGGAAAAGAACAAAGGGATGGCATAGAAGTAAATATATGGATGGCTTGACCATGTGGCATGATCGAGACAATAATATGTGGGTTGAAACATGACTTTGGTAATCACGTATGATGGTGAAACATGACTTCAGTAATCGCGTATGATGGTGAAACATGACTTTGGTAATCGTGTATGATGGTGAAACATGACTTTGGTAATGGCGTATGATGGTGAAACATGACTTTGGTAATGGCGTATGATGGTGAAACATGACTTCGGTAATGGTGTATGATGGTGAAACATGACTTTGGTAATCATGTATGATGGTGAAACATGACTTCGGTAATGGCATATGATGGTGAAACATGACTTCGGTAATGGCGTATGATGGTGAAACATGACTTCGGTAATGGCGTATGATGGTGAAACATGACTGCTCATGCTATCGGCATGACACATGATGATGATGAAACCCATGATGCTTGTCATCAGAGGCGACTCATTACCTCATCCCATAGATGTGAAAGCCAACCAATCAGGAACAAGACTTCACAGGGCCAGGTGTGAGTTGATTGAGAACCTATGCTCCATTCAGTAACAGAAATACCAGCAGTATTTTAATACTTGCAACCACCATGTAGTATCATTATCATGTGCCATGTCGATAGGCGTAGGTCATGTTTCGCTATCCCACATGATCTACCAGAGTTGTGAATCAGCTCTGTGTTCTTGTCTCGACCATGCCACATGGCTAAGCCATCTAGATATGTACTTTTCTGGTTTCCCCTAGTTATTTTCCCCTCAATCTTGCCAGTTGTCACTAAGTTCTCTAATTTATTTCTTCTCATAATGTGTCCAAAAAAGTTTGAATGTCTACATCTAATTTCTCTAATCAGTTTATGGTTTTCATTTGTTTCCTCTAGGACTTTAGGGCACTTTATGTTCAGTAGTTTGCCATTGCTTTCTGAACAGCCAATGCTCATACCATCAAAATCAACACAAAGCGATATGCTTCCAAATCTACTATGGCTGATTTCAAATCCTCGATTCGGTTTGCCGGTGAATTGTGAAATTGCATTCACTATCCCCTAAGTTACACACACAGCACACACACTATATAGACAGACAGTACACACTATATAGACAATACATACTACATAGACAGACAGTTTAGATGACAGACAGACAGACAGATAGATAGATAGATAGATAGATAGATGGATGGATGGCTGGCTGGAGGGGGGGAGAGAGAGAGGGGGAGGGGATGGTAGTTAGGTTGTAGGTAGGCAGACAGATATAGGTAGGTAGTTAAGTGGGTAGGTAGGTAGGTTGGTAGATAGATAAAGGGAAGCAATGAGAGAAAAGAAGAAGATAACAAACAGGCTTACCTTTCTTTGCTGTGGGTCACCATATGTCTCCTGATATCTTTTGCTGCTGTGAAAAGCTTCTGGCACAGGCCACAGCTGTGCTTCCGCTGCCTCTCCACCTCCTTTTTGTAGCGGTTGTGGGTGTTCACGTGCAGCTTCAGATCAGTCTTAGACTCGAACTTTGTGCCGCACACTAAGCACCTGAGGGAGTCGCCTTCTTCGGCCTCATGCCTGGCCATGTGGAATGTCAGACTAGTCCTGAGAATCAATTCAAAAGACACCGCTTGTCTAAGTGTTGTTATTCAAAAGACACAGCTTGTCTAAGTGTTGTTATTCAAAAGACACAGCTTGTCTAAGTGTTGTTATTCAAAAGACACCACTCGTCTAAGTGTTGTTATTAAAAAGACACTGCTCGTCTAAGTGTTGTTATTCAAAAGACACCGCTTGTCTAAGTGTTGTTATTCAAAAGACTGTCTTATTCTACAGTAAGTTGACTACTTGGAAACAGGGAGACACTCGAACATATAACAAGTTTCGTCTATCTTTGACATGTAATAACAGATGATTGTGCATGTCCTTTGCAAGATGTTGCATTCAACCTCAACCCAAGGTTCATTTACTAGGCAATTTTTATGCTCTGCAGCATGCCATTGTTTTCAGAACAAGAAGTCAACATTGTAGTCAAACTGACCAGTGTAAGGAATGAGAAGTCAACATTGTAGTAAACTGACCAGTGTAAGGAACAAGAAGTCAACATTGTAGTCAAACTGACCAGTGTAAGGAATGAAAAGTCAATATTGTAGTCAAACTGACCAGTGTCAGGAACAAGAAGTCAACATTGAAGTCAAACTGACCAGTGTAAGGAACTAGAAGCCAACATTGTAGTCAAACTACCAGTGTAAGGAACAAGAAGTCAACATTGTAGTCAAACTGACCAGTGTCAGGAATGAGAAGTCAACATTGTAGTCAAACTGACCAGTGTAAGGAATGAGAAGTCAACATTGTAGTCAAACTGACCAGTGTAAGGAATGAGAAGTCAACATTGTAGTCAAACTGACCAGTGTAAGGAATGAGAAGTCAACATTGTAGTCAAACTGACCAGTGTAAGGAATGAGAAGTCAACATTGTAGTCAAACTGACCAGTGTAAGGAATGAGAAGTCAACATTGTAGTCAAACTGACCAGTGTAAGGAATGATCCCACTACACCACCTTCAGCATACTGTGAGTTTAATCACAAGCGCACAAAACCCCTTGGCTACGCCAACTCCAATAGATGATGGCCGAGGTGAAATAAGAGACCAAACAGAGACTAGGAATGGCCAAAATTATTTAACAACATGAAAACAATATTAACATCTAGAGAGAGATATATCACATTAAAATAAGACTTTTCAAATGTTATACATATATAATCAATGACAGTGGTAAAATGCTGGTGTTGACAGTGATGTCCTGTAAAGGATATCCCGATGTCCTGTAAACAAAAAAAAAAAACATATATAAAGAAAGAATTTCATGATTTTGGCTACATTAAATGATGCAGCACTCTAGTAAAAGCAATGGAATGATTGCCATGGATGGATAGAAAAACCAATGTAATGAATGCCATGGATGGACAGAAAAACCAATACAATGAATGCCATGGATGGACAGAAGCATTAATACAATGAATGAGATGGATGGACAGAAACATTAATACAATGAATGAGATGGATGGACAGAAATAGAGAGTTTTAGAGAAATTATACCAAATAGTTTTAGAGAAAGATTTTATGGTTTTAGACATACACAAATACTCACATAGTCATATACCCACAAAATCACATACCCACGCTTCCTTATACATACACATACCCACTCACAAACACAAAAACACTAATATATTCACTCATTCATACTCTCTCTCTCTATATAATAATAATAAAACCCTAATATAACAGCCAGTCCCCTACTGATAGAACAGTATGCTCCCCATAGCTAACAACAATTGCCACATCAATAATTCATATTACTGGATCATGTAGTATTGATTTTGGTATATTTCCCTTGCCTTTATAAAGCATACTTTTATATTGTTGTTGTTCTCAGTTAGCCTCATAAGTGACGTATGGATGAAATAATATATGAAAGAGAGTGACAGAAGGGCAGAATATTAGATGGGCCTGCATGCCCAATTCTTAACCCTTTGAAAATAGAGTTTGCTTGTTACTTTGTCCTAACTCTCTCTCTCTCTCTTTCTCTCACCCTCTCTCTTTCAGAGAAAATATGTTTGAGCTACATTGTTTTAGAGATAAGATACCAGACAGTTTTAGAGATAAGATACCAGACAGTTTTAGAGATAAGATACCAGAGAGTTTTAGAGATAAGATACCAGAGAGTTTTAGAGAAAAGATACCAGAGAGTTTTAGAGAAAAGATACCAGAGAGTTTTAGAGAAAAGATACCAGAGAGTTTTAGAGAAAAGATACCAGACAGTTTTAGAGATAAGATACCAGACAGTTTTAGAAAAAAGATACCAGACAGTTTTAGAGATAAGATACCAGACAGTTTTAGAGATAAGATACCAGACAGTTTTAGAGATAAGATATCAGACAGTTTTAGAGATAAGATACCAGACAGTTTTAGAGAAAAGATACCAGACAGTTTTAGAGATACTTGACAGTTTTAGAGATAAGATACCAGACAGTTTTAGAAAAAAGATACCATACAGTTTTAGGGATACCAGACAGTTTTAGAGATAAGATACCAGAGTTTTAGAGATAAGATACCAGACAGTTTTAGAGATAAGATACCAGACAGTTTTGGAGATAAGATACCAGACAGTTTTAGAGATAAGATACCAGACAGTTTTAGAGATAAGATACCAGACAGTTTTAGAGATAAGATACCAGACAATTTTAGAGATAAGATACCAGACAGTTTTAGAGATAAGATACTAGACAGTTTTAGAAATAAGATACTAGATAACTTTATAGACAAGATACAGTCTTGCATCACAGAGTGAAAAGATTAATACTACTAAAGAGTGATCATTGAAGAGAAGATGATCAACATGGTATTCAACAAGGTACTCAAAGGCTAAAACAGAAATACAAAACATGCTGGCATGTAAGAGAAGCTGACAGGTGTCCCATACAACTTACTTATACAGGTAGGATTTGCCACAAATAGTGCAGGTGAATTCACCCTGTTGCCGTCATGGACCAGCAAATGATTTTTCAGGTGATCAACTCGGTTGAAACTGCTAGGACAAAACTTGCATCTGCACATATTAAATAACACATAATTATACGTATGTATAATAATAAATAACGGTAGCATAATTGTTGTGAAGCTTTTTAACATATTAAATATAATATATGATATACAAGCTGCAGTTAATAATATAAACAGTACTAAATTATGCTGTTGACACAGTATTGATGGTAGAAAATGCAAAAGATCAACAACAACTTTTGGACATTGTAGTAACAGATAGTGCAAATAAAGGACTTTCTTTGAATTTCAAGCAAACAGAAATAATGGTTATTTCAAAGAAAAAGGTGACATCAAAATATGAGATAATAATAGAAAGGAACATGTTTAACTAAAGTGATACACTTAAATACCTAGGGGTAATAATAACATCAGATGGGAGATGCATGACAGAGATTAAGAACTGAATAGGGAAAGCAAAAGCTGCATTTCAGAAAAGTAAAAATATCTTATGCAATAAGTCACTATCATTGAATGTAAGAGAGTGCTGAAATGTTATATACAGGGTGGGGCAAAATGATCTGACACATTTGTAACTTTAATAAAACTAAATTAGAATAAATGAACAAACAAGTATTTTTATTTATCAAATGTACACATGATGCCATTTTGTTTTATGTTGTTTGGGGAGATGTTTCCCGGTCATTTAATTTCATTCCGAGGTGACCTCGGTTGGCCTGCCCGTCACCTGACTTGAACCAGTGTGATTGTTTTCTCTGGGGATACCTAAAATCAAAGGTATACATTCATCGCCCCCGATCTATTGAACAATTTAAAGATGCAATTCATCAAGAAATTGAGTCTATTCCACATGAAATGATCTGCCGAGTTATGGACAACTTTCCCGAACGTCTTCAACAGTGTGTGGACAATAATGGCAAATAATATTTGACATCATATGTACATTTAGGAAATAAAAATACTTTTTTTCATCATTCAAACAACATAAAATAAAATGGCATCATATGTACAGTTGATAAATAAAAATACTTGTTTGTTCATTTATTCTAATTTAGTTTTATTAAAGTTACAAATGTGTCAGATCATTTTGCCCCACCCTATAGTATCAGTTTTGCTATATGGCAGTGAATCTTGGAATGTGAATTAAGTGAGGAAGAGCTTAGAAGCAACGGAGATGTGGTTCTTGAAATGAGTATTGTGAATACCTTGGACTAACAGAGTAATTAACAGTTACTGCCTGACAGAGGCTAATGTAACCAGAACATTATATACAGCTATAAGAAAGAGACAAACAGCAATCTTTAGTTATGTGATGAGAAGAGAGGGATTGGAGAACATAGTGACAATTGGAAAGATCAGTGGAAAAAGAGGCAGAGGCCGACCAAGAGAAATGAAGCTGGGCGGATTGAGACGGTGACATGGGGGAATATCATCAGCAGAATTGATCCAGAACACCAACGGGCTGAGATCTGTGGAGGGACATGGACACCTATGCAATTCTCCTGGGTACATGATGATGATGATGATGATGATGATGAAGATGAGAAGAAGATGAATAAGAAAAGCACAAATTACACGCACAAAGACAGTTTACACACCACTGAAAAGTCACATTACAATAACACAAGCAAAGACAAAACATGAATCAGTGACACAATCAGAAACAAAACATTGTCAACACAACTTACTTGAAATTATTTGGTTGAAAATGTACAGCAAGATGTCTCTGATATTTGAATTTGGAGTTAAATGATTTGCCGCAATCTGAGTAATCACATGTGTACGGAAGAGTGTTTGTGTGTGTGCTAACGTGGATAAGATGCTGTTCTAGGCTAGAGAAAGACCTCTCACAAAACCGACAAGTATACGCCCGCCGTTTCACTTCTGGCACATCTTTTACCTCTGATTTTGGAAGGCTAGAAACCTGGTTTTTGTTCTTGCAGTATTTTAGATGTCCTGATGATCGTTTACTTTTTGAAGGTCGGTTCTCTCCAGTCATCGCCAGAGAATTCTGTTGTTGTAGGTATGAGAGCTGTTGGTGGTAATAAAGTGATGCTTTCATGTGTATCATCAAACAGTTTTGCACTTTCTGTAGATGATCCATCACCATTTAAGGAGCAGATGATGTCTTCATGAGGAATATTGACATTGCTTATTTGTGCACATATTTCCTGTTTTAGCAAGTCAGCTTTTGCTAATTTTTCCTTCGGAGAACCTTCTTCGCTGTCTAACTTGCGAGGTTTTCCTTTTCTTCGTCTAGTGCCATGCCCAAAACTATCATCTTCCCCTTCACCCAGCTCCTTACAGACATGCGAATCAAGCTGACTCAGGGCAGAGAATGCTGTATTGCATGTGTTGCAAGAAAATGAAACAGAGTTATCCTTCGTGGCACGAGCGTGGCGAGTACTCTTTTTCGGCACAAACGGTACAGCTGCCACAGATTTCCCACGTGGGGATACTGTTTTCAGCTTATGCCCCGCCACTGTGTTTTTAACATTACATTTCTCTGTAGAATTTTGTGCAGATTCTGCTTCACCAGAAACATATTCTGGTGAGTTGTCATTTAATTTCTCCTGTAAAGATGTCTTTTCTGAAACAGATAGTATAAAAGTGAGTCAGTAAGAAAGAATATTATTTCTACAAACACTGAAAACATCATTGACAAAGAGCATTGCCAAGAGAGTTTTCAGAACATTCCAATAATTACTACCATGGAAAACTCAACTGCTAGTTGATAAATATAGTGTCCATCAAATAAGGCCATTGAAAGTAAAACATATTTCAGGATCCTCGCCGATGCAACTGGAGTTCGTGCACTTGAGCGGAGTTTCTCCAGACTCAGGTTTGAGTTAGGAGGAAAACGGAGCACTTATGGGTTAAACCGTGTGCCGTGATGTTGATCCAACAACTAAAGTAAAACATATACAGCTATAAGAAAAAGACAAACAGAATTCCTTTATAACATAATGACAAGAGAAGCATTGGAGAACATTGTGAGACTGGAAAAATCAGAAGGAAAAGAGTGGAAAACTGTAGAAGAAGCAGAGGCTAAAATGAGAGAAATGACACTGGAATGCCTAAGATCATGGCATGGAGGAAATATCATCAACAGAAGTTATCCAGAACATCAAGGACCAAAATTTGTCTTGCTACCTACCTGTCATTAAGTTTTCCAGCTTATTTCTCCTCATAACATGCTCAAAAAACTTTGACTGTCTACATCTAATTTCTCTAATCAGTTTACAGCTTTCATTTGTTTCTTATAGAACTGTACCATTTGTTTCTTATAGAACTGTCTCATTTATTTCTTATAGAACTGTCTCATTTATTTCTTATAGAACTGTCTCATTTGTTTCTTATAGAATTGTCTCATTTGTTTCTTACAGAATGGTCTCATTTGTTTCTTATAGAACTGTCTTATTTGTTTCTTATAGAACTGTCTCATTTGTTTCTTATAGAACTGTCTCATTTGTTTCTTATAGAACTGTCTCATTTGTTTCTTACAGAATGGTCTCATTTGTTTCTTATAGAACTGTATCATTTGTTTCTTATAGAACTGTATCATTTGTTTCTTATAGAACTGTCTCATTTGTTTCTTATAGAACTGTCTCATTTGTTTCTTATAGAACTGTCTCATTTGTTTCTTATACAACTGTATCATTTGTTTCTTATAGAACTGACTCATCTGTTTCTTATAGAACTGTATCATTTGTTTCTTATAGAACTGTATCATTTGTTTCTTATAGAACGGTCTCATTTGTTTCTTATAGAACTATCTTATTTGTTTTTCTATCTTTCCATTATATTCTATGCCATTAGGCAGGACACATGATGATGATGATGACATATAATGTTTCAATGGTAAGTCCCATGTCAAATAATGCTGCAGAGGTGGGAAGTGTTAGATCTTCACACATTTGAAGTCATCCATACTGAGGTGAGTGACCACTTTCCTTCCTCATCAACCCTCCTCCCTAGAGTTTCTAGAAACTTAAGAAAATAATCCAGTGTCCATTTAAAGAAACTGGACCAATTTCATGGCCGTAATAGCTGGAAAAGAATCATGCCACTGTTAGGCACTGCATCCCATTGTCTTGATGAGTAAGAGTTGAGTTGAGTGGAGTGGAATCAAGAACCGCCATCCGATTGTCTTGACGAGCAAGAGTAGAGTTGAGTGGAGTGGAATTAAGAACCGACATCCCATTGTCTTGATGATTAAGAGTTGAGTTGAGTGGAATCAAGAACCAACGTCCCATTGTCTTGATGAGTAAGAGTTGAGTTGAGTGGAGTCAAGAACCAACCTCCCATTGTCTTGATGAGTAAGAGTTCAATTTAGTGGAGTCAACAGCCGACATCACAGCCTTCTGGACATTCCTCTATGTAGGCTCTTGATTTTTGATTGTTGAATGCAAGCCTGCTACTCTGCCCGAGGCATATCCAATTAACCTTTTTCATCAAACTTTGTGAGTCCGTTACAATTATGACATGCATGTGCTGTTTGTCCTAGAGCCAAAGGAACATATCATGACTTCCCCCACCCCCATTCTTAGACTAGATGATATGGTATCAAATGCCAGGCTCTCCTGCACCAAACCCATCCACCAACCTTCACCTTGAACCCCCAAGCACTTCTTTTACCTCGTAGCACAGAACAGAGCCATCCGTGTTGATGACTGCATCGCCTAGTTGCAAATTGTCATGGATTAATTGTTGCATCTCCAATTTGGTGCAGCCCGTCATCATGAGCATACCGCTATGCCACTGTGGTTCACATTTCTATACTAAATGTTCCACATGTGGCAAATTGTGCTTCTGAATTAGTTTTCAGTCAATTTTAAGACTTTTTTGGTTGTCGGTATAAACAAAATTAGCTGGTCTAGATATTACATCATTTTGTATTTATTTTTAACTACCTATAAACTACTATCTTACTAGGGTTAGAATTGTTAGAAAATGGAGATTATGGTCGCCTCAAAGAAGAAAGAAACACGACAATGTAACATCAAAGTAAATGGGAAATTCTTAAACAAGTGAACTGGTACAATCATCTTGGAACAGACATAACATCCGATGGAAGTTGCCTTGAAGTGATTAGAACAAGAATTGCTATGACGAAGGTAGCCTTTTGCAAGATGGAGAACATTCTGATCAATAAACAGCTGTCAACTGCAATGAGAAAAAGAGTCGAAGTGTTATAGAGAACCTATATTGTTATATGGATGTGAAACATGGATGATAAGCAGACAAGATGAGAAAACTCTACTGGCAGTGGGAATGTGGTTTCTGAGGAACATGAAAAGAATATAATGGAAAGACAGAAAAAGAGATGAGATAGTTCTATAAGAAACACATGAGACAGTTCTATTAGAAACAAATGAAAGCCGTAAACTGATTAGAGAAATTAGATGTAGACAGTCAAAGTTTTTTTAGCACGTTATGAGAAATAAGCTGGAAAACTGCAAAATCAGTACTGGAGGCGTTCCTGTCTGGGAAATTGCCAGTACTAAGGCACTACTTTCTGAACTTAGCAGTCAGCATAAGGTCACCATACAGTGGATAGCATCCCACTATGGAGTACCCGGAAACAACAGAGCTGACTGACTAGCTAAGGAAGTGAGCAAAAGAAGGACAACCTGATGTGCCCATTACATACTACCTAAAGAAAAGAATGATCAAATCAGTCACAAAGCCACCAAAAACTGCTCAAAATGACTACCACGTTATGGACAGACCAGAACAAGTCATTATTCTGTGCCTCAGAACAGGACACAATAGATTACACAACCACATGTATACAAAATTAAAGATTGGTGAATCAGCCATGTGCACATGTGGATTGGCCTTGCAGACAGCAGAGCACATACTCCAAGACTGCCCAAAATATAACATATCTAGACAAACCTTCTGGTCTAGAGAGACAACAGTGGAAGATAAACACTATGGACCACTGAGTGAAAAAAAACAGTTAAATTCATACAAGAGACAACATTGCGGTCTGTAAGGTGTGGAATGCGCCTGGCCCTGCAGCCAGCAGGGTTAGGATCGGCTAGCCTCTCCCAGGAGGGGTGAAGAGCGAAAATTAGTAGCCTGCCGATGACCCGCAGACTACACAAGTCAACCCCCACCTCCAAGTGGTGCAGACCGGGCAACCATGACCGCGAGGTCATGGGCTAACGGGGCTATGGCTCGCCATAGGGGATGGACTCCCTGTGGTCAGATTAGTGTCCTAAACCTGCGACTGGCCTAGCAAGCCGGCAGGGGATCTTCATACTGCTCGTAGAAAAACCAAGAAGTATAAACGGACTGACCCAAACAGGCTATCGACCCGGCAATGTTAATGGACTACGAGATAGATCAGCGATTCAAAAAATAGGCATAATGAACGTCTGTGGTTTCAATAGTAAAGAAGAAGAGCTTATAGAAACAATGGAGAAGAGGAATATTGGTCTGATGGGAATAGCGGACACCAGAACAAAAGGGAAAGGATGCAAGGAGCTCCACGGCAGTTACACGTTTGTTTACTCTGGAGTAGAACAGCAAGAAAGGGCAAGACACGGTGTGGGAATAGTCATCGAACCACGGCTAGCAAGAGGAATACTAGAAATAAAATATATATCAGAAAGAATCATAACAGTGAGAATAAAAGAACAAACAATCACAACATATGTACAGATATACGCACCATGTAATGCAAACAATAATGAGCAAGAATGCGAGGACTTCTACGAAGACATACATGATGTGCTAAACAAAATAGATAAGCAGGACAACATCATAGTTATGGGAGACTTCAATGCAAGACTAGGACATAACAGAGTGGGCATAGAAAAACACCTGGGAGCATTTGGAGATCAGCAAAATGAAAGGAATGATAACGGAAGTAGACTGATAGAGCTTTGCAGCCAACACGACCTCTATATAACAAACACATTCTATAAACATAAAGATTCGCAAGTATACACCTGGTATAAATGGAACAATCTAGATACTAAAAGCCAAATTGATTTTATATTAACAAGAAATAACAGAAAGAGAAATATATTAGATGCAAGAGCAGTGCCCAATTTCAGTATAAACACAGATCATAAAGCAGTCGTTGCCACAATAAGAACCATTAGAAGAAGAAAATAAAGAGCAGGAAAATACATGCCATGCGAATCAGTAAACTTAAAAAACCTTAAAGACGAGGCAGTAAGGGAAAAATTATGAGAAAGAACTAACTGAACTCTTTGTAAAATTACCTACGGAAAGAAAAACAGTGGAAGAAGAATGGGAGATGTTCAAATCAAGCATTTTAAATACTGCAAAAATAACATGCGGAACCACGAAAAAACGCAAAACACGGATAAAGAAAATAACAAGTTGGTGGAACGCAGAAGTAAAGAAAGCGGTAAAAGAAAAAAAGGAAAAATATAAAAAGTGGTTGAAGAGCAAACAGGAATGTGATTACAGAGAATACAGAATAGCGAGAAGACATGTGAGTAAAATAGTAAAGAGGGAAAAACAAAAAGACTGGGAAGAGTATGGAGAAACCCTAAATAAAAACTACAAGGAGGCAACCAGAAACTTCTACAAAAAGATAAGTGCAATGCGAACCAGAGGAGAACCCTTTGACCCAACTGAAATAATTAACAGCGAAAATGGAGAACCAATAAGTGAACAAAAACATCCTAATAAGATGGAAGCAGTATTTCGAACAACTTCTCAACATTCCATCAGATGTCACAGGAATTCAAGAGACCTACACAGATGTCACCGAGGAACTAGAACCAGACATACTAAAAGAAGAAATTATAGAAGCCATCAGATTAGCCCCATTAAACAAATCACCAGGACAGGATGAAATACCAAATGAACTAATTAAAGCAGCAAGGGAAGTAGGAACAGCTTGGCTACATAGACTATTCAACCATGTTTGGGTAGAACAACAGACACCACGAGACTGGGGAAACGCCATAATTATCCCAATTTGGAAAAACAAAGGCAGCAAAAGAGATTGCACACAATACAGAGGCATTTCACTGTTGAGTCATACTGGGAATTTATATTTTGCAAAATTCTTGAAAAAAGATTACGAACTACTTTAGAACCCCAGCTAAGCGAAACGCAGCTTGGATTTAGGAAAAACAAAGGATGCACAGACGCCATTTTTGCTCTTAGACAACTTATAGAAAAATCAATTGAATTCAATGAAACACTGTACTTAGCCTTTGTCGACCAAGAAAAGGCATTTGATAGGGTAGATAGAAACAAGCTGTGGGAAATCCTTAAACAATATGGAGTGAGTACACATCTAACAAACCTATGCAGAAGTTTATACAACAACAGTGAATGCATAGTGAGAGCAACTGGAGAACACTCAGAACCCTTCACCATAAGATCTGGAGTACGACAAGGTTGTGTCCTGTCCCCTCTCTTGTTCATAACATATATAGACAACATATGTAAAGAAACCAGCCAAGCAGAGACAGCAAGAATACCGCATGACGAGAACACAGAAGAAGAACCATCTGCAAATCTAACCATTAGAGAACTCCTGTTTGCGGACGACCAAGCACTAATAGCAAAATCAGAAGCTGAATTACAAGACCACATGAATAGTCTAAACGAAATGTGTAGGGAACATAACATGAAAATTAGCACAAGCAAAACAGAGGTAATGACTATAACTAAAGAAGAACAAACAGCAACAATTCACCTAAACGAACATCCCTTGAAACAAGTAAAGAGCTTCAAGTACCTAGGAAGTATAATATCATCAAATGGCAGATCAGAAGACGAGATCGAAAATAGGTGCAATAAGGCAAATCAACTCATTGGACAAATGGCACCAATACTAAAGAACAAACATGTATCAATAACTACTAAGAAAGCACTTTACAACACAATCTTCCTACCAACTCTGTGCTACCAATGCCAAACCTGGACAATGACAGAAAAAGAGAAAAGAAAAATCACAACAACAGAAATGAGGTTTCTGAGAAGAATACTCAACGTATCAAGAAGAGATAAGATCAGAAATGAAGAAATCAGGACTAAAGTAGGGGTTAAAGCTGCTCTAGATTTTATTAGAAAGCAGCAAGTCAAATGGTTTGGCCATGCAAGTAGGCTACCAGTCAACAGCATGCCACAACAAGCAATGATGTACAGACCAGATGGAAACAGAGGAAGAGGCCGACCACGTAAACGTTGGACTGAGGGAATAACAGAATCCACGGGAATGTCGATATACGAAGCCCATAACCGGGCACTCTCACGAAGTTTATACTTCACCTCGACACCGCAAGGTACAAGAGGAACATGATGAGATGAGATGAGACAACATTGCAGTTATAGACATATTTCAAACAAACGAAAGAAGAAGGAGAAGCTGAAAAATTTAGTGACAGCTGGCAAGACTGATTGGAAAGAAGCAAGGGGAAAGCAGAGCGATAAATACCTGGGAGGTTTGGCCACATAACATATTCAGGACAAGAACACAGACCTTGGTGATCATGTGAGATTGCAAACTATGATGGGTAATCCTGATCATAATGGCACACCATGATCATGATGATGAATTGACTATCTAAAATCACTACTATTTATTTAATCACCTTAAATTGAACACCTAATCTCACTTCCATGGCTTTAATTACACCAAATGTAATATCTGAACATTTCTACTGGTTTAATCACTCCTAGTAAGATCTAAAGTCACCGCTACTGGCTTAACTACACCAATTTTAACATCTAAACTCACTTCTTTAATAACACCTAATTTAACTTCTAAATTGGGATGCAGAGGTGTTTTCAAAGCACCAGGACCGGGTTCCATACTGGCCAAGACCTACTGACACGTCCTCGTCGAGCGTCCTGGGCAACAGGTCCCTTCAGGGTCCTGGCTAAAGTCAATAGGATCACTGATTCCTCCGAAGTCGGAGAGTGTCTGCCTGTACGGCGAGGAACCACCAGTCTGCACACCAATAAGCCAGACATGGGACAACGGATACTCACGCAAACCTCAGGTCCTGTATTACATCACACTGGTGTTGGACAACAGGATGCCTTCATCCGACATACAGAACTTCACGTTGGAGCTCAAGCCAACGAACACAAGCAAGCAAGCAACTTCTAAACTTATGTCTACTGGTTTCATTACACCTAACTTCCCATCTAACCTACTTTTAGGTGTTTCATTTTCTCAAGTTAAACTCATGTGCTTATTTACAAAAAAATAACATACATACACATAGAGGCCGAAGCAGAGGAAGAGGCCGACCAAGTAAACGATGGACACATGGAATAACAGAGTCCATGGGAATATCGACACATGAAGCCCATAAGCGGGCACTCTCCCGCTGTTTATACTTCACCTCGACACCGCAAGGTACAAGAGGAACATGATGAGATGAGATGGTACACAAAGAGCATGTCAGGAAAGTTATGTACCTTTTTTAACAGTCAACATGACTGATTTCTTGTCTGCAGATCCTGGTGACAGGATACGCTTACCAATAGCTTTAGCATAGGCTGCGGCATACCACACTCTCAGTTCTGTTCCCTTTGGAATATTCTGGAATATTTAAAAAATAACATTGCTTCTTTATTATACTTTGTGTTTAAGACCACTCTCTAATAGTATTTATCTGCTCACTATGTGATGCAAAACTGTCCAGTATCATGTCTATAAAGCTGCCTAGTATCTTTCCTCTAAAAATATCTTGTATCTTTGCTATAAAACAAAACTAGTATATTTTCTCTAACATTGCCTATCTTTCTCCTAAATTACCTCATATCATTATTTACTGCTGACCTGCAGAGTCAAATACTGATTTATGTGAAATGTGAATACAAACATGTAGTAACACACAGGCAATACATTGCCAGAAGAAAAATGATCACCATTAAGTGCCATGGCGATGAACATCGTTCACATCTGACATGATCTCCTGTCTCAAATGAGGTCTGCGTTCTTGTTCTGACCTTGCCATGTGATCAAGCCATCCAGGTGTCTATCTCTGTCTTCACCTTGCTCTTTCCCCATCAAGTTCATCAGCTGTTGCTAAATTTTCAAATTTATTCCTATCCATAACATGCACCAAAATCATCTTGACAGTGACAGCCTAATTTCTCTAATAAATGTGTGGCTTTGATCTGTTTCTTGAAGGACTGCCTCATTTGTTGTTCCGTCTGTCTGAGTAATTTGTCCACAATAATTCTTAGTTACTTAGTTAGTTAGTCGCGGTTCCAACTTCACAGCAACAGGTCGTCCCCATTATGCTCCGTTCCCATGCCAGTGAATATCACACAAAATGCTCCCCACTGCCCCATGTGAAAAGTGGAAAAGACGGGAGTCTCGACAAACAACAGTCCGCACAGATACACTGTGCATAATGCCGCTGCCAGAATGTCAACACACCAGTCCCCCACAAAACACCCAGTTCATCTCTGATGGAATCTGCAGCCATTTTCCCATCTGGATCTTTCCTAGATGTTCACCCACACAGTCCACGAAAATACAGTTCATGTCGATGGTAGTGGCAGTCAACCAGAAGCCCAGCAGCCACGCATTTCTGCATAAGGCAAAAACTGGTCAACTCTGGGACATAGCCAGCTGCCATCACTCCAACATGCAGTCACGTTCCAAAGCACCCTGTGCAGATTCAAAAGCATTTCACACGAAACTCACAGCTCACAGTGTCGCGCCACGCACTCACTCAGTAGCAGGGCGACGGAACCATAGCCTCCTTAGTCGCCTCTTACGACATGCATGGTAGGCAACAGTGTTACTATTCTTTGCTTCCCTTATGGACACGGGAGACAATAATTCTTGTTTGTTCCCACCTCTCATGTGTGCATTCTAGTAACAGTCACAACCTGGCAGATACACCAAGGAAGACTAGTCTACGGAGTTAAATCCTTGGTGATTCATAAGCATGCAAAGTCTGGATTCAGTAGACTTTTTAGAAGGACCACCGGCCTTTGAACGAGCACAGAGACAACCACTAGCAACATGTCATAGGTTAGAAAGTGACAGGCAAGACACAGTAATCTCTGTGATCATTCCACATTACCAATGGCCACATAAAATACACCTGCCATGCACACTCACCTGGCAAGTGGGAGCTGTGCTAGTGCAATGGCTAGTATTCCTGTCTGCTAGTACAGAGGTCATGTGTTCAAGTCCCCAACGAGGCAGAGATTTTTAATTGACCTGGATTCCCAAGTCAACCCAGCATAAAATGGACACCAAGAAATGGCCTGGCAAGTCAGAGCACCCACTGAGAGCTGATTGGTCTGTACAGAAGTTAGGCTAGCACCATATACTTTATATGCGTCAGGGCATGCAAAAGGGTTATTTTTAGTTGTCACTCACCTTGCAAGTCACGAAATAGATATTCCCTTTGTCTTGAAAGGCTGCCATGTTTTGCTGGGCGAAGACATTGGCCGGCCTGACAAACATCATCCAGTTGCATTGGTTTTCATCAGAGATGTCCAAATATTCAAGGCTTTGGTCACTGCCCTGCAACTTTTCAATAAAACATTCACGGTTACTTGTTTTCTTCTTTGAATTGTTCAGAGAACTCAACAAGACACTGAAGTTGCTCACAGAACTCAACAAGACACTGAAGTTGTTCACAGAACTCAACAAGACACTGAAGTTGTTTAGAGACCTCAACAAGACACTGAAGATGTTCACAGAACTCAACAAGACACTGAAGTTGTTCAGAACTCAACAAGACACTGAAGTTGTTTAGAGACCTCAACAAGACACTGAAGATGTTCACAGAACTCAACAAGACTCAGAAGTTGTTCACAGAACTCAACAAGACTCAGAAGTTGTTCACAGAACTCAACAAGACTCAGAAGTTGTTCACAGAACTCAACAAGACACTGAAGTTGTTCACAGAACTCAACAAGACATTGAAGTCGGGTAAAGGGAATACCATCACCATCATTTAGCAGGTCCTTTGCAGAACGCAATTCGTAATCCAGATGCGGCATTCGAAATACGCAGACGGCCTTGCTGTGGTTTTCATACAATGGTATGAGTGCTGGTCATTCATAAATCAATGGCAAACTACTGAATGTAAACTTGAAGGTAACTTTGCAGAATGTAGCTCTCATTGTCAAAGACTCTACCACATCCCCTCCGCCAGGGAGAGCGGTCAATCCTGGAGGGGCCAGGAGGAGATGCGGTGCCCGAGGCAAGAGCAGGGGAGATGAGGGAAGAGTGGAAGGTTAGCCACTCCCTCATGATACACGCAGGCGGTGTGCAGAGAGTTAGCACTCTAATCACGATACCACCACACCTCATGAAGCCAGAGCACAGTTGAGTAGACACTCAACAGGCCACGTTTTGCCAGCAGCGTGCGATTGTGAGGTAACACGCACGAAGGAGAAGGTGACCCCCGCGTGGTGTGTACCCACGGGAGGGATGTTCGGCAGACGGGAGACTGGACTTGGGGGCGTTCACATCGTTTAGAATAACGTTAGGAGTTTTGTATTCACTAGTAGATAGAGTTAGCATAGGGTTAGCAGTTTGTGTTAGATAATTCTGTGGCTGTATAGTGTGTATTGCATTAGCGACTGTTTACCGCTTGTAAGCGAGCCAACGGCAATAAAATGGACCATGCATTTTGCCTCCCACACGACTTGCAAGTTGTCTTGTATGGGTGTGTGAGAAGTACCCGATGAGTTAAGTTGTTGACAGGCCAGGGTAATTGTGGTTGTCAGAAGTGAAGCTTGAATGTAATATTCAAGCTACTCCACTCGTCCACGAGGCTCAGACTAGGGTTTAATTTGTGTAGTGACGGTGATTTGTGCAGACGAGAGAAATTTTGCAAGCTAGAAATGTGCCTATCGTGACGTATTAAACTGTTTAATTGTGTTTATGAAATATTTATTTAGTCAAAGTATGTATTCATCAAAGCTGTAAGTATTAATATTCTTGTTTTCTGATATTTATTTATATATTTACCTTTTTATTGAGAAATGAGTACCAAAAATGATTCACGGCGGAGCGATACAAAGCCAGCCGACAATATCGATTTTTCATCGCGCTGTGCTGTGACGTCAGATGATTGACAAACAGTCGTCTGGGCTCATTAGCATACAGCAATCGAGTGTGTAGAGAATTGCTAAACGGCTGCCCGCCTGAATCGGTACGGTATATCATTTATTATTTATTGATTTCAACTACTAAAGGAATATATTTATTTATTTAAACATTATGATGTTATTTTTATTTCTTTAACCCTTTAACAGGCATAGCGCCTGATAGCGTTCGATGCGTTAAACAGGCATAGCGCCCAATCGCGTCTTTGATGACTAGTCGTTTTAAAAATGCGATCTCTCGGTTTTCCGACACTTCCGATCGCTACTTTCACTTTCGCCGATAGCTTGACAACGTGGCCGCCATTTGTAAACGCGCTACAATGACTTTGAACAGACTTTAACGGACTTTTTTTGATAGTTTTCGGGATTTTTACGCTGTTTTTCAAAATGGATATCGGCGATTCTTCAAGTGATAGCCGAGATTTCGCTCTGTTCAATTTAAATGACATTAAAGGGCACGAAGTTGATTATTAATCGGAGCTAGATATCAGTGCAAAGCGTTACTTTGCATTAGCAGTCGTGAGTCGGACTTTAAAGAAAGTGATTATGATTCTGAAAATGTGTTTGTAAATTGCCGTATAGATGACGGAAAATCACAAACAACATGTCGTATTTCGTAAATATTTGTGTTCATATATGGATTACCGGCAACAATCACGTGAGTAACATATTCTGCATGCTTTTCCCTTCATTGTGTTGTTTATTTTACTAAAATCGGTTGACTAACACCTTATTTGTGATGTTTTTACTAACGCGACCCGAAATTTTACAGAACCTGAAAAAATCTTGCCCGTTCAGGGCTACAAAATGGACAAGCGTCTGCCCTGTAAAGGGTTAAAACCAGATATGCATATTTTTGGTCATATTTTCTCTGTGTTTACCGTCACGATGGAACTATTTTTTGGCCTGGCAGATGATACTTGCCTGCACAACACGTACAGAAATTAAATAGATTAGTAACATAAGGCAATAACTGATAGAGCAAAGACAGGACATTGACATTTAATTTATTTAATACATATTCTAGTTGTTCGTGAATCTGTCTGTCATTGTCTAAGTCATTGTCCATAGGGGTCTGGGTTAACATATCGTGTAATAGGCCTGATTACTACGGCCCTGCATATCAAAGGGCGAACTACACCTGATTACGGCCCTGTGTACCAAATATAGTTTGCTGGTAACGACACGTGTCTCCACCCTAAAGTACCAAGGTGACCTGTGGCAACGGAGTTCCGTTCCCCGATCCTCGGGAACGTTAAAGCTGAGTACACTTATATATTTTGGCATGCAATTTTATTAATAGTGCATCTCTTTTTCAGCTGTAACGCATTGACATATTTGTATACTCTGTTTTGCTGCAAGATAAATCTGGGCAGGGTATAAACAGAAAGCACAACTGATAGTGATCAGATAAGAACAAACATAACATATCAAAGATAAATAACTGATTAAAGTCATCATTGCCTATCACTGTTAGCCAAGTACTAAAGTAAGATGGCAACTTTATCAGATTTCATAAAAGCAGGCAAAGAACTAGAATTAACAGGAAAAGAACTACAACAATATGCAGATCAGAAATTTAAAGAAGCAAAAGAAGAACAAACACGAAAAGAGAATGCGGAGAGGGACGAACGCGCACAAGAAAGACAGCATCAAAAGAGATTGCTCAACTAGCTGAGATAACAAAACAGAAACAACTAGAACATGATAAAGAGATAAAACAAAAAGAATTGGAAGTTAAGCAACAACAATTACAACAGGATAAGGAAATAAAACAGACAGAGTTAGAGGTAAGGCAAAAGCAATTAGATCAGGACAGAGAACTAAAAGAAAAACAGATTCAAGTAGAATCAGAGACACAGTTGAAAATGAAAAGCATGGACGTAGAGTCACACTCAGAGATCTCCGCCACTAAACTAAGAAGTCAACAAGAAGAAAATAAGTTTAATAAATACAAGAATATTATCAAACCATATTGTAAAGAAGACTCAATATCAGCATGGACAGAGAATGTAGAATATCAATTTAAATACCACCAAGTTCCATTAGAGATGTGGGCCCCAATTTATACAAAAAATCTCAGTGGTGAGCCCCTCAAAGTAATAGAAACCATACCAACAGAGCTTAGATCTAGCTATCAATACATCCATGATAGGATTATGCAGCACTTTTTACTTGATGCCCCTGGGTATCAGGTTCAGTTCTCAAATCTAAAACCTAAACCTAGTGAAACCTTTATTGACTATGTTTCAAATGTACAGAGTGTACTAAACAGGTGGCTTAAAGCAGCTAACATAGGAAAAGACTTTGATAGATTAAAAACTTAATTACTATGGATAAGGTTGTATCCACCATTCCTTCTCCGTTTGCCAAATTTTTGCAGCAGTCAGACATTGAAAACATAGAGCAGTTTGAAAAGAAAGGATCAGCATATTTTTCTTCCAACAGAGATGTGTTTAAGACCTCAAATGACTCTGAAATAGTTTCCTTTGTCAAAGACCAAACTAAAAACTACCAAAGTAATAGGAAACCTTATCAGAAATACGATAAGAAAGATAAGAAAATGGAAAAATGTATCCATTGTCACCTTTTACATGACACCTATGCTATGTGTGACAAATCGCCAAATTATCCGGCGCATCTTGAAAATGTGATCAAGAAACAGCAAAGTAAAAGATCTGCATACAGGCGTGCAATCAAATGTTTTTTTTTGTTCCTGTTATGGCCATTATAGTAATAAGTGCCTTGGCCGGCAGCGTATGAAAGCCAGTAATGCCATTTTGATTGACACCTCTTCAGATGGTGGTAGTGAGAATGAGTCTGAGAGTGAAAGTGACTTACCTAATAACCAAGCAGAAAATGTTTGTGGTGCATACGATATGTTGAGCTTCGACAGCTGTGAACGATGTCACCAATTCCATACAGACGCGAAACTAGAATGTGGACATACAGTACTATGCTCATCTGAGAGTGTAAACGCAGCAGTAGCCTCCAGAGGCAATCTTGTGTTCCACAATGCGATGGTCAATAATGTAGCATGCCAGTGTTTGCTAGACAGCGGCAGTACCCTTATTGGTCTTTGGAAAGAACTGGTGAATCCGGGTGATTACACAGGTGATACTGTCAAATGCCGTACCTTTTCGGGTAACATTGAAATCTACCCTTTGGCAAAAGCCCAGATTGACTCTCCTTTTCTCTCTGGTACCTTTACCTGTGCAATACTGAACAACCCTTGTACTGATTTAATTCTGGGGTGCTTACCCCAACTAAAACATTGTACGATTGATGAAATAGTTGCATGGGAAAAAGTAAAGGCAACTATTATAACAGCCAAAACAGACACTTCAAAACATCATAACATATTACAAGATGAGACACTACTGATGCTTTCTACAACCAGCACAGATGACACAAACAAACAGAAACTTTTACACCACCAGACATCTACTCTTAATGTGTCTCCATACTTAAAATTGTTAAAGGTCAAAGCCAGAGTGACCAAAAATGCATCTTGTTTATTTAGACGTAAGAATGGCATTTCAACTACAGGTCATGCTACTGGTAACCATGAACAGGTGTTACCTGAACAACACCGGTTAACTATGCCAAAATATGCACATAAAACACCGGTGACTGGTCATCTTGCATACAACAACACCAGACCAGGTTTTCTCAAGAAGATAAAATTATGTTTTCATAATGTATTTGCGTGTAATGTCTGTCAACAATTGGTACAAAAGTTTAAGGGTAGACATCCTACAACTGAAGTACAACCTTCTATACTGGCTCCCAAGCCATTTGATAGAGGAAGGGTCAGTTCTACCACAAACACACAAACAACGGTGCAAGAACCAGTGATCTTGAACTTGATCAAGACAGATTTAGGCTACTTCCATGCCAACGAAATGGCAACGACTATTCAAGGTGGTACATAACCATGGTACATGTTGTCTATGAAATATCGATAAACAGACACTTAGAGATATTCCATGTCAACATGCGGAAACCTCACTTTTCAAGACAAGAGACAGAAGTAGTGACAGACGAACAGAGTGCACCAACACCTAGTGATCAGACGACAGACATACATAGCGCAACTACACTAGTTAGTGAGACTGGCAAATCCGACGAGGGGCATACATGTAGTGAACTTATAGAATACACATGAATAAATCAGAATACTGATGACTGGACAATACACCTACTGAAACTGAGACATGCCTTTGACAGAGTGCGACTTTTCGGTCTCACTGTCAAACCAAACAAAGTCAAATTATGCCTAAAATAAATTCATTTTTGGGTCATGTCATTTCTCAAGTCCAACTGTAGACTGACCTGAAAAGTAGTACCAAAATTATGAATCTGACCATGTCTAACATAAGGAAACAGGTCAGAAACCTTTTGGGATTAGTAAATTACTCAGAAATTACAATTATATGTGAAAGATGCATTATTAATTTCTGCATTGTCAAAATTGAAAATTTTTTCTGTAAATATTCCAATCCTCCGCTTGCCTAATCCGAGGCTCGTTTATTATTCTATGACAGATGCCAGCAGTCCTAGGCCAATTTTATGAGGGCATCTTCCATCCGATTTGTTATGTGAGCCGTAAGATCACACCTGCCGAGTCCAGATATTCGATAGCAGAACTGGAAGCCCTCAGCGTCATCTATTCAGTGAGGAAGCTCCATCGATTTCTGGCGGGTGTACACTTCATTGTCCAGACAGATAATTCTCCCATTACGGTCATCCAAACTGGGGTGCACAGAAACGACCGGATATACAGGTGGTCTCTGATACTTCAGAACTATACGTTTAGTATAGAACATATCAAGGGTAAAGACAACATTCTGGCTGATACCCTCAGTAGACCATCTGAGGTAATAATACCTGAAATCCCACATAATAATGTAGAGTGATAGTTAGTACATGAATACAGTACAATATGCTATGTAAAATAGGTTACATATACACCCATGGTGTGCTTAAGAGTGTACCAAGTACAACGAACTATCATGTGTCCGTAGACATTAACTTAAGAACTGTGCTACAGAACTTAGATACTACCGTGTGAATCAGGACAGCTCATTTCCAACTAAGCTCCAGGCCGGTGTATCATTTGTGTGAAATGTAGAAAACAGTGTCAGAACAGTGCTTAATTTCAGACACATAAAGACTAAGCTACGACACCAGCGAATCTCTACACGTGCACTACCGAGAGAACACTATGATGACTGTGTAATGTATTTCAGATACCCAGGCAAAGTGTGTAGATATATTATGCCTATACAACCGAAGTACAAACATGAAGGCAAATACTAACCTGTGGAAACTGAATACCATGTATATAAACTTAATGTGATATGTAAAATAATAATTTTTTTAAAAATAGTTATAAATTAGAGGTAGAATTAGGTAATATAATAGTTCTCATTTATTTTAATAGGATAGTTAGTACAGTAATTAACCCATTTACTTAGCTTAGAATTAAATTAAAATATTAGTTTAGACATAAAAATAGTTAATTACAAGTTAAATTAAATTTATGATAGGAACAGTACCATTTAGAATATTATATTTCACTTAGCGTCAGTTAGTTTAGTTTATTCTAGCTTAATAAAACCATACCAGCTTACAAACATTACCAATGATTAGTATCATTCAGTTACGTCATAATAGGTTAAAAATAATAGATGAGTGAACATACATCATTTACAACATTTATGTTAAGAACATCATTCATATAATTTCTTTGTGCATTTAAAAACATTATTTAGCATAGTAGTTAGAAAAATGCATAATTTGTATTCACATCATCCATGTAATTAAGGTACATAACTCACATCACATCCATTACATTTAAATAGTTAAATTACTTCCCTTAGATTACATAAACATAAGGATTAATATAAACATATCATATAATTAACTTGACAAAATGTAGTTAACACATTATATATTTATTGATAGAAGTAGTATTATTATGTTAGAATGTATAGTTTTATGTCAGTGTAATATAGTGGATGATGAGACCAAGGGAACAAACCATCAACCCGTTCTCATCCGTGTAAATATATTGTAAATACATGACTCGTGCAGCGATTTTCGCACAGTCATTGAGCTCAAAGTTCTCAAACTGAGCCAAATCTGTACAGTGTCACTCAACGGTTTTTAAATGATCAGAAGAATAAGTATGGAGGGATGATTGATGTGTGATAGAAGTAAGGGTGAAAGGAGTATGACAGAAGTGTGAAAGTAAGAATGAATGAAAGATAGACGGGAGAGAATGCAAGCAGTCAGCAAATTCTTCTGCTGCCTGCCACGACTTTTAATATTTGTTTGCGTTAATGTTGGTTTTCGCTAGGGAAATTGTGTTAGTGTGAATGTGTTGTCTGTGATATATTTTAGAACTTAGATTACAGTATTTTGGGTTTCATAACAATGGAATGTAGTCACGAATCAGTGTTATACACCTGCTTGTGGCCACATTGAACAAAATTATGACACTCAAAAAACTAACATACATACACAGATAAGTTAGAAATATAGGGTAGAAGTTAGATTAGTAGATTTATTACATCCAAACACGCAAACAACCAGAAAAACAAACATATAAAGGCATACACTATTTGTAGATCAAAGGCAGATAACTTTGGGGCCAGGGGACATAATAGACAACGAAGAACTAAATTAACAGTGAAATAGAGTCTTACGCGCGGAAGCGAAGGAGGTAAAGCCTGTCGCACACACTCTTGTAGAATGGTTGTTAAATATTATATGGGGGACATGAAGCAATTCATGTGTTGACCCTAAGAAAGTCAACTTTGTATGGGTAGTAAGTTAATTTACTATGTGAGGGCAGGTCTTATAAGACAACGGTCCGGTTCAGACATACCTCTGATAAATATAATATAGCAGGTGAGAAGGGGCTCACGCCAACCAGGCAAGTTTGTGGCGGTTGCCAGTAGCCAAGTAAGGCTTTGTTGCATTGTGACAATAGTTGTTAATAGTCTATTGGAAAGCCCAGAGCCAGATTATCTAGAGTCTTTGACAAAAATTAGAGACACTAATTTTTTGTGTAGAAACCTCCTTGCGTCACAACCAATAAGTGAAAGTTAATGACGCAACACAAGAGGGGCGGGTGTGTGTCAAAGACTCGACCACATCCCCTCCGCCAGGGAGAGCGGTCAATCCTGGAGGGGCCAGGAGGAGATGCGGTGCCCGAGGCAAGAGCAGGGGAGATGAGGGAAGAGTGGAAGGTTAGCCACTCCCTCATGATACACGCAGGCGGTGTGCAGAGAGTTAGCACTCTAATCACGATACCACCACACCTCATGAAGCCAGAGCACAGTTGAGTAGACACTCAACAGGCCACGTTTTGCCAGCAGCGTGCGATGTGAGGTAACACGCACGAAGGAGAAGGTGACCCCCGCGTGGTGTGTAACCACGGGAGGGATGTTCGGCAGACGGGAGACTGGACTTGGGGGCGTTCACATCGTTTAGAATAACGTTAGGAGTTTTGTATTCACTAGTAGATAGAGTTAGCATAGGGTTAGCAGTTTGTGTTAGATAATTCTGTGGCTGTATAGTGTGTATTGCATTAGCGACTGTTTACCGCTTGTAAGCGAGCCAACGGCAATAAAATGGACCATGCATTTTGCCTCCCACACGACTTGCAAGTTGTCTTGTATGGGTGTGTGAGAAGTACCCGATGAGTTAAGTTGTTGACACTCATCATAGGCCACAGAGAAGTTTCTTAATCTCTGGCTGTCTCTGACAATACATGCACCATCATGCCCAGTGGCTGCAGTGTCCAGGGTCCATCTTCGTGTTGGTCGACCCCTTCCTCTTCTTCCAGAAACCATGCTTTCCAACACTGCTTTTCCTAAACAGCTGGGACACTTTATATAGCCAAACATATATTAGTTTCAGTATATTGTTTATAAGCCAGTTTTCATTGATGTTCAGATATTGTAGAATTTCACTATTTGTTTGTTTCTTTGGTCCATGATATTTTAAGAACTTTTCTGTAATATTTAAGATCAAACACCCCAGACTTTTTTTTTTCATTAGTGAAAGAGAAATGATACACGGCTCACACCAAAATACTGCCACAGGAAAAATGTTTGCTCTAAAAAATGTTACTTTAACTTGACTGTCGATGTTGTGCCCTAGGTTCATAATGCTGTTTAACCTCTGTGTTGTCAGGGCTAGTGTGCATCTGACTTTTTCTGAACAGTCCCCGACACTGGTGATTATGGAGCCAATATTCAAAATTTGTAACAGGATATACAGCAGGCAATAAATGACAGCTTGGTAAATGGGGACACAACTCTAGTTGAATCTTCTTAATTACTGCTGTTGAAACGGGAATCACTCACGGAGTCCATTAAACACAAAATATTACTAGGAGCGAGCAAGAGATAGACAACGGTACAAGTCAGAAGATAACATCAAGAGATGGATGAACAGCAGTTTGACAGAATGTAAAATCAAGGCAAGAGACAGTCTTAGAGATCCATTGCAGCAACCTTCATTGTGGAGATGGCACCTGATTGACTGACTGATGACTATGAAGCTCAATGAAAGGAAAAACAGACACAGAGAGAGGCAAATGTTTCGACCAAAATTTTTTATCAATGAACAAGTAAAACAAGAATACTTAACTTGGGATGTGGAGACGTTAATTTGATAAACTCTAAAACTAGGAACGGAACAAGGAACTGTTCACAATTACAGCAGGAAAGGACAACTATGGTGTGTAATGGTAACTAACTAGCTCACAACAGGGATAACCAGCATTAAAACCTGTTGACTTCTGCTGCTGGGCGAGACTAAGCACCTGTGCATTTGTCTTGAGTGTAGTGGCATCAATTCTTCAGCATAAATAGCTACTGCACTCCAGGCAAAACCATACATCATCAGTTTCTCTTAGCAGATACTACAGAGAAAGGCATAGGTAATCCCACATCAGATGCCATATGGGTGTAAAGTGGTAAGTTACTAGGTGACATCATTATGAAGTGAAGAGATCAGTTCTTTTCCTCCACATAATTTAATTTTTCTCACAGATAAATCTCTGGTACAAGCTTCATGAGGCAGGTTTATCTGAGGTAGATGCAAACAATCCCCTCACCTGGGGACAGATGATAGACAGACAGACAGATGGATAGAAAGGTAGGTAGGTAAATGAACGGACTGACGGCAAACAGACTGATATATCTGATCAAAATCAACTATTGGGTGTATTTGCATGGATGAATGAATATTACCTGGTATTCCATCATGCCAGTTTGTAATTTAGGTTTGGTCTGTGTGCGTTTTGCTTCCATTGGTCCAAATAAAGTACGCAACTTTATAAACTTCTTAGAGAACACGCCTTTCTTTGCTATAATATTCAGGGAAAAATTTGTGTTTAAATAATTTAATAATAAGTGTCATTAACTATTACATGGTCAGTGAAATAATAAACAAAAGTATATTCATGTTAAAAACATCCTACTGTAGCAAGTACTGTTAACAATTACATGTCTAGTTAAATAATAAATAGCAAAATATTCATACTCATAAAAGAAAACAGCAGTTACATTGTAAATTAAAACCAAATGAAAACATCTCCTTCTTAAACGGAGATAATGAATTCATCAAGTAATATAATATTGTCCATACGATAAAGACATTAACTGCATCTGTTTGTAAAGGATGACCATTACTGGATATGGACAGTTCATGATATGGATCACATAAAAAGAATTTAAATGGTGTACAAACTCCATTGCTTCTCCTCATCTTCAACATCAATATTTATTTTCTTCATCTTCGTCGCCGTCTTTGTTGACATCTTCTTCATCGTCTTTGTCATCGTCTTCTTCCCCCCCCCCCCTCTTCATTATCATTACCTTCTTTTTCATCATTACCATTTTCTTCTTTTTCATCATCATCATTCTCTTCTGACTATAAGACTCCTAGTGAAGCACAGGCCACCAACACACGTCAATTCCTTTGTAGATCCTTCAAGCCCTTAGTTCATGGCTGGTGTGATGTTGGTTGATTTGTTTTCTAGGGTGTGAATTAACCAGCCTTACACCAACCCTCTTTGGTCTCCATTTGTGACCTCACCAGGAGGTCAATGTTACTGCTCTTTACTTCCCTTCAGGTCTCCTGGTATCACAACGACATAAATTACAATTGTGTGAATCCCAAGGTGCATACACCAGACCCATACACGCTAATATATTTTATTCTCCGCTCGTTGTTTAACTCAAGTGTAGTCCACCCACAAGTACTACTTCCAGTGCGCCAGACTGATTTTTGTGTGTGTGTGTGGATTAGCATTCCCTAATACTAGTGTCCTTCGCCATCAGGAACATCCACTCCAGCTTCTGAGGTACTTGTAATTTACGCCCCCAAGTCAAGGACGAGAAGTTTGAGCCCAACTGAATGGTGCAGGGGCTGAGCCCTCTACTTCAATATTTCTGAGTAAATTTTCTCATTTGTAAATTTAGCATTGGCCTGCTTTATTTTATTTCCAAATGCTGAAGAATTGTTCACACTGATATCTGCACACGGGTCCTCCTATTGTTCTGTCCTTATCTAGAAGGCTAGATGTCTAATTCACTGTCACACAACCAAGGAAAGCTACAACATCGCAAGGTTCTTTATTTTGTAACAACTTCATTAAAGAACAACAGATTAAATTATTTGGCCACAACACAAGAATGCCCTGGTACCATCTGCTCCAAGGAGTCACTCTGAAGAAATATAATAAATACATAGCTAGGGCTAGACCACATAACTGATGGAGTGATGATATCAAGAATAACCTTAGAGACATGAATACCAACTTACAAAAAGCATTAGAAGAGCATATACAAGATCTGTACATCTCCCCCCAACACTTCACTAAGGTAAATCGAGGAAGAGAAGAAGAGGAATGAGTCATATAAATGATCATTGCACATTTCCAAAGCGTTTTAATTCATACATTGTTATTTTTGTTGTTACCTAAGATTAGCCTCAAATGTAATAATTTACAACAGCTGAGAGAAAAAAAAATGGCAGAATGTTAAATGGGCCTGCATGCCCAATTCTTAAGACTTTGAAAACAAAGCTTGTTTGTTCATTCTTACATCACAATGTCACTAATTTCCTCTCTATTGAGGACTATGTTTCCAGCAGTCTCATCCATATTCTTACATCATAATGTCCTCTCTCTCTCTCCCCCCACTGAGGACTATGTTTCAAGCAATGTCTGACATATTCTTACACCATAATGTCACTAATGTTCTCTCTCTCTCTCTCTCCCCATTGAGGACTATGTTTCTAGCAATCTCTGATATATTCTTATACCACGATGTCACTAATGTCCTCTCTTCCCATTGAGGGCTGTTTCTAGCAATTTCAAGCATATCATGATGAATCTGTCCTCTCTCCACTGAAAACTGCATCACCTGCAGTCATGTTCATTCTTACATCACAATGTCACTAATTTCCTCTCTATTGAGGACTATGTTTCCAGCAGTCTCATCCATATTCTTACATCATAATGTCCTCTCTCTCTCTCCCCCCACTGAGGACTATGTTTCAAGCAATGTCTGACATATTCTTACACCATAATGTCACTAATGTTCTCTCTCTCTCTCTCTCTCCCCATTGAGGACTATGTTTCTAGCAATCTCTGATATATTCTTATACCACGATGTCACTAATGTCCTCTCTTCCCATTGAGGGCTGTTTCTAGCAATTTCAAGCATATCATGATGAATCCGTCCTCTCTCCACTGAAAACTGCATCACCTGCAGTATCAGGCCTGTCCTTACATGGTGCTGGCTCTAATATGTTCCTCCCATCTAGGACTACACTGCCTGCAGTCTCAGATGTGTCCTCATATCTTGGTGTTACAGGACATGACACTCGACTAATTTCCAACAGTCATGTGTGTCTTTTAACACTGATTAATGTGTCATCCTTCAAGATGCAATTATTTACCAAAGTTCTTTCCTACATTAGTTTTCTTATTGCATGTGCCCTACTTACATGTAAGGGAGAGAGAAAGTGAGAATGAGAGAAAGACAGACAGACACAGAAACAGACATAGATATAAAAGAGAGCATACCTTACCTTCTAGTGAGCATGGTTCAGATCTGCGGACACGCTTGAGGGCAAGAATCTTTGGAAGAGACATGCAAGCCCGTGTGGACAGGACATTGTCTGGGGCAACTGTCATGCTGCCTCCATGAATGAAGCAGCCGCCGATGTTGTGAATGCCACACTTTTCACACCCTAGAAAAAAAGCAAAGAAATCAATTGCATTTATCATAATGAGATTACAAATTTTCTGACAAGACATGAAATTACAACAACACACGCTGCTTAAAATGGCAACATGAAAAAGACACAAATACACACACAATTACAACATTTTGTTGTATTTGCTGGTGTCTTAGAGACAATATTTTTAAAAGTCTGAACATAAAGATCTCATTCTCGTGCTGTATGACTTGATGACTTGGTTTTTATCCCAGCAGACAGGGGTTGGCATGGCTGAGGTTTATTGAGCTTAATCTTTGAACTGTGACTGCAACATAGTAAGTTTAGTCCTCATGCTGGTCATTTGCACTTAAAGGTGACCTCTTATCCTTGACTTGGAGACATAAATTACAAGTACCTCAGAAGTCAAATAGGGTTCACCAGACGATAGGGAAAGCTAACCCTCATGCAAAACCAGTCCCGTGCACTCATTAGTATTAATAGCACAAGTGTGGACTATGCACATGTCAAAGCAAACAAACAAAATAAAGGCCCAGCAGGCAAGCAACATACTCATTCAAAGCATGGTCATGGTGATTGCTCTATATTAACCTCTTAGCTTAAAGATCCCAAGATTTCAACTTGACTCAAGGCTCAGAAGGGCTCGCCTCTCTGCAGATGTGGACATTTTCCCATGAATCTGTCATAAACTGTCATTTACTGCCTAGCACTTTGCGGTGTGTGGCAAGAGGGTCTTGAGCCTGAGGAATGGAATTAAGACCGCCTGGCTAGTGCAGTCACGGCGAACTGTGCAGGTTAGAGTTTTCTTTTTGCCCCCTACAGAAAAAAAAAACTCCACACCTTACCAAGGATTAGAACCCGGGTCTCCCGAAAGAGAATCTGGCATTCTAGCCACTCGACCAGCCACTCCTCTTCCCATGAATCATTGGTGTCTAATGATATCACACTTTCCCCTGATCTCTTGGGATTAGATACCTGGCCTTCTTGTATAAGGGCAAAACACAAGCGGTTTCATGAGCAGGCCTTAAGGCTACTGTCATGGCAAAATCGTTAGGAGAGAAAACCTACTCACAGATAGACAGAGCTTGTTACCCCAACAGAGGAACAAAGAAGAAGTACAAAACACATGCTTTATCGCATGTTACAATCAAGAGGAAAAAATTGGGAAATTGTCCTATATGTGTGTGCACATGATGTTACCACCTGTTAAATATCAGCTTACAATCAATCACTCATGGTGCATTGCTTTCGATGGATGAGAGTCACATCCCTTTAATACTAGCCGGGGGGAAATATCAACTCCATCATGTGTCCTGCCAGCTGGAATAGGCATTTATGCATCTCCACAGACATTGATTATCAGTGTTCTAGATCAGTTCTGTTGATGATATTCCTTTGTGCCACCATCTCAGCCCATACAGCATGAATGTTCTCAGTCTTTGCTGGCTCTTCTACCCTGATCTTCCGTGGCTCTTCTACAGCTAATCTTCCCTTCTCTTGTACCACTGATCTTCCCTGGCTTTTCTGCAGCTGATTTTCCCTGGCTCTTCTACAGCTGATCTTCCCTGGCTTTTCTACAGCTGATCTTCCATGGCTCTTCTACCACTGATCTTCCATGGCTATTCTACCACTGATCTTCCATGGCTCTTCAACCACTGATCTTCCATGGCTCTTCTACCACTGATCTTCCATGGCTCTTCTACAGCTAATCTTCCTTTCTCTTGTACCACTGATCTTCCATGGCTCTTCTACCACAGATCTTCCCTGGGTCTTCTACCACTGATCTTCCCTGGCTCTTCTACAGCTAATCTTCCCTTCTCTTGTACCACTGATCTTCCATCGCTCTTCTACCACAGATCTTCCCTGGCTCTTCTACCACAGATCTTCCCTGGCTCTTCTACCACCAATCTTCCCTGGCTCTTCTACCACAGATCTTCCCTGGCTCTTCTACAGCTGATCTTCCCTGGCTCTTCTACAGCTGATCTTCCCTGGCTCTTCTACAGCTGATCTTCCCTGGCTCTTCTACAGCTGATCTTCCCTGGCTCTTCTACATCTGATCTTCCTCGGCTCTTCTACCACTGATCTTCCCTGCCTCTTCTACCACAGATCTTCCCTGGTTCTTCTACCACAGATCTTCCCTGGCTCTTCTACCACTGATCTTCCCTGGCTCTTCTACCGCTGATCTTCCATGGCTCTTCTACTGCTGATCTTCCCTGACTCTTCTACAGCTGATTTTCCCTGTCATCAGAATGTTTTTCAACGCCTCTTTTCAATATCTGATGAAAGAACATTGTTTGTCACCTTCTTTTATTTGAACATAATATTCTCCTTTCTGTAGCTCTGTCCAGTGCACTTGTTGTCAGTTACTCTGGCAGTCCAAGGTATTCACAACATTCGTCTCAGAAAATGAAGCAAATGTAATGTTTACCTCATAAGAAATGTTGCAGATGCTGGAAACTAGTGCTCAATGAAGAAGACTTTTGATCCTGATTGTTAATGAGAAGAGATCACTGATAGCTGAGATAATGAACATAAGAGGTGGTAAGACAATGTGACATTTGACCTTTTCCACTGGACATTGAATATAAGAATCAATCATCGTACCTTGGCACCTTGCTGTCTTGACAGACGATAGTTTGTGCTTTAAAAAGGCATAATAACTTTTAACTATGGCGGTAGCGAGTGTGACTGATAAGGCCAATTTGCGCTGTAAATGTCCGTTCACAGTGGGTGCATGTGAACACGTGGTCATTTCCACCATCATGCACCATCTTACGTCTCAAACGCTTGGTGTGTGACTTTTCTGCAATAATTTTCTCCTTTGACTTTATTCCATTTCTGATATTTGCCCTCCATGCAACACGTTCAGCGGCGACTTGCTCCCAATGTGCATTATCAATGCCTGTATCAATCATGTCCCGCTTACACACATCTTTGTATCGTAGTAGAGGCCGACCCTGAGATCTCTTACCCATCTGTAATTCACCAAAAAAGATATCCTTTGGTATTCTACCATCATCCATCCTCCTAAGATGTCCTATCCATCTAAGTCTACGAAGACTAAGCATGGAATAAACTGTCACACAACCTGATCTTTCCAATACTTCAGTATTTGTGATTTTGTCTTGCCACTTAATACCAAGAATTCTTCGCAGACACCGCATATGAAAGCTGTTTAAGTTGTTCTCTTGGTGTGAGTAAGTTGTCCAGGTTTCACTGCCATAGAGAAGAGTACTAAGGACACAGGCTTGATAGACAAGGACTTTTGTTTTGGCAGTAAGCTTCCTGTTCTCCCAGATTCTTTTTCTTAACCTGTTCATTGTTGTTGCTGCCTTACCAATCCGGATGTTGATTTCCTGATCTAGGGATAATTTGCTATTTACCACTAATCCTAGATATGTAAAATGGTCTACTATCTCTAGTTCGGCGTCGTCAATAAAGATTGATGGTACCCCATGTGCACCTTGTGACATAATCTGTGTCTTCTTTTTGCTAATTGTTAAACCAAATTCAGAACAAGCATTGGAGAATGCAGATAGTAGACATTGCAATTCTTCCTCAGAGTGGGTCGTAACTGCAGCATCATCTGCAAAAAGCAACTCTCTGATCAGTACCCTCCTAATTTTGGTCTTAGCCTTCAATCTCTGAGCATTGTAGAGGCCGCCATCTGAGCGTGAGTGAATGTATATACCACCATCCTGATCATGAAATGCATATTTCAGTAGAAGTGAAAAGTATATTCCAAAGAGGGTGGGAGCTAGTACACAACCTTGCTTAACTCCACTCTTGATTTCAAATTCTTCAGAAGTTGCACCATCAAACTTGATTATACCCTTCATGCCTGTGTGGAACGATTCCACAATGGACAGAAGAGTTGGTGGGCAGCCAATCTTCTTTAGTGCCTTGAACAGACCCTCACGACTGACCAAATCAAATGCCTTTGTGAGGTCGATGAAGGCAATAAACAGTGGTTGATTCTGTTCACGGCATTTTTCTTGCATTTGTCGCAATGAGAATATCATATCAGTGGTAGACCGGTTCTGTCGAAAGCCACACTGTGATTCGGGGTAGACTTGATCTCCTAGGACTTGAAGTCTGCGCAGAACAATTCTGGCAAATACTTTTCCAACAATACACAGAAGTGCGATACCCCTATAGTTGTTGCAGTCGCTCCGATCGCCCTTGTTCTTGTACAGTGTTATGATGCTTGAATCTTTGAAATCCTGTGGGACTTGTCCTTCACGCCAGCATAGCTCTATTAACTGGTGGATCTGTAGAGTGAGTGTGTCTTGCCCACTCCTGATAACCTCTATTGGAATCCCATCCTTACCTGGAGCCTTGCCAGATGCAAGTTCATTTATAGCACACTTAACTTCTGTTATGGTGGGAAATGTGTCCAGGTGGTCAAGAGTTGGTAGAGCCTCTATGGCGTTAAGGGCATCATCCGCTAGTTTGGTCTCACTTGAGTAAAGCTCCAAATAGTGCTCTACCCATCTGTCCATCTGCTGTTTCTTATCAGTGATGATTTCTCCAGTCAAGGTTTTCAATGGTGCACTTCTTTTGATCACTGGACCGCAGGCTTTCTTTATTCCTTCATACATGCTTCTTATGTCTCCCTTATCACTTGCGATTTGAATGGACTCACATAACTTGATCCAATAATCATTTGCACACTGCCTGGCAGCCTTTTGCACATCCTTCCTAGCTTGCCTAAGCTCACTCAGAGTGTTACGCGTTGGTCTTTCCTTGTTTCTTAAGAGAGCTTTCTTCTTCTTATCAATCAAGGGCTGCAGAGTCTCGCTGTTGGCCGCAAACCAGTCCTGCCTCTTATGATCCACAGTGCCGTAAACCCCTACGGCAGTTTTATAAAGAGTTTCCTTAATTTGACCCCACTTTTCATTTACTGTACAATTTTCTGGTGTATCAGTGAAAGCGTCTTCAAGTTGCTGTTGAAACTGAAAGCACTTTTCAGGATCATGAGTGTTAATAATATTAATCCTGAGGCTAGATTTGTGTTTAGCTGTGTAGATTCTCTTTGGTCTCAGTCTAACCCTTGCAACAACCAAAGAATGATCCGTATCACAGTCAGCACTGTGGTAACTACGAGTCAATGATATATGGTTCAGATGTTGTCTCCGTGTGATGATGAAGTCCAGCTGGTGCCAATGGCCGGATCTTGGATGTTTCCATGTGACCTTATGCATCTCTTTTGTTTTAAAAAAGGAGTTTTAATACATAGGTCATTACTGGTGCAATGCTCCAGCAGCCTTTGCCCATTTTCATTCATGCGACCGATGTTGTATTACACTTGGGACATTCCCACACATGATCTATCTCCCTTTTCAAAAGCCACTGAAGAGTTCCCATATGCCAAGTAGCAGGACAGAGAATATGACGCAATAATAAATTTGCAACAAAATCCCGAAACCAATATCTAGGAGTATCGAATGAGCTGACGTAGAACGGAGATCACGTCAGAATTTTTGTCAATAACAACAAACATTCGGATCACAGAGCTCCAACAGAGAAGCAGCACGTTGAAGTTGTCTGGAACTTAGAAACATATTTACTGGCAGGACAACCATACTCATGGCCAACACTTATTAGCAAAGAGAACCAGAATAAGATGGCATCTTACATATCAGGATAAATATTTTGGACAGAAGCAGAATATAAGAACGAGACTTACAATGTCACAGCAGAAGGACACTTTGGCAACCTTACAGAGGACAGAAGGACTGCGATACGAACTTGATAGTTGTCAGTGACTAGCATAGTCAACAGTTGATTATTCGTACTTAATATTATGATGACCGTCCCGTCTGGAAATCACAGACACGGTCAAAATCTATTATGAATTTTGAATTATATGATTGATCATGCAGCACGACAATGTGGGCAAATAAACTTGGTCTCATCAACTAGTTTGCCGGCCTTTGACTCTGTTATTGCTGTTCCGTTGATGCTTCAATTACTTTTGCTGGATTGTTTCTGCAAACCCTGGACTTGTGTTAAATGAGCGTAGTTGTTGAAGTTATGCAAGATACATCTCAGCACCATACTGATTATTACAGTAGCAATTTGATTAAGTCCCCCTGGATTTTCCCCTACTCTTTGAGAATCATTCACTCTCCACTCATTCCCTTTTGAGGAAGTCTTTCCAGAATTGGATACTCAGTTCATTCATCTGCACTCTTCCTCCAGAGAGGCAACAGCAACAGCTAATCTAACAGCCGGTTTCCATTCAGGAGTATGGGGTATGTGGAGGTTAAAGGGGAAACAAGAGTTCAAAGGGTAAATACCAAACCTCTATTTCTGTAACTGTACTCACAAATGGCTGCATCTTCTGTGATGCCTGTTGCATCTTCCTGTTCATCACTACCATTATTATCCTCGAGAAAGTCCATGCCAGGCGCAGCATCTAAGATTTCTGACATAATTTCCAGTCTTTAAATGAGGAATGTATTCATATACCACCTGTAAAACAAAATAATAACAATTAATAATAACCATAAAAGAGGTCAGCATGGCCGAATGGATCTGGTGTACTGATGTTAAGGCAGAATGTTTAACCATTACACTGGTCAGCTGGACGAAAATGTTGACTTCTCGTCCTTGACTTGGGGATGTAAATTACAAGTACCTCTGAAGCCGGAGTGGGTTCCCCTGATGGCAAGGGACACTGGTAATAATAGGGAAAGCTAATGCACACGCAAAAATCAGTCTAGTGTTACTAAAAGTAGCAGTCCATGTATGGACTACCTTTAGTTTAAAAAGAGCGAATGCACCCCCCCCCCCCCCCAAAAAAAAAAAAAACATTACCATAATAGTACTACTAATTTAAGTGCAAATTTACAAGAAAATTTTATATGCATAATTGTCACATTGTATGGTGTAGACTATTTATAAGATGCTCTTTGCAATTACATTCAATGCAAACTGCTGTTTTCTTAGTCCAACTTTTTATTATTTTCTTTTAACATTTTTATGTCACAAGATTTAAAAGCTATTTTCTTTTCTTTTGGAAAACAAGTCAGAATTAATCATGTTCAATCATCATCATCATGTGACAGGTCTGTGGAGATCTATGTGGGGATGTGATCAAGTTGCCTCGTTGTGTTATGAAGGTGATAGAGCCTTTTATCAGACTCATTCGGTTCACAAATGCAATTTTATTTGGAGGAGCCTGCCTGAGGCTGCTGCTGAAGCTACAGAGTTCATGCCCTGAGACGTTCTCGGATGGCCACTCTACAGAAAGAAGACTAAGCCATGCAAGAAAGAACCCGGCATAATGACATTTCCTCTTGCATTTAGCCCATTTTTTGGGTGTAACAAGTCCTTTTGAGGGGTTAGCAGCTTTCTCCATAATCCCGATTACTCTTGTGGTTGATGTGAGTGCACGAGAATTGGAAGCGGGTCGAGTCGCACCAGTAACTTATGAGAGTATGGAGCCAGTTGCTCAGAAAGTCGTGGCATGCTGATGAGCATAATCTAGCCTAGTAATCAACATACAGCTGAAAGATGCTGATGTTGACAGCAATATCCTGAAACAGGATGGAAACGCAGAAAGAAAAAAAAGTCCTTTGCAGAGCGTCACTTTCATTGTGGTCTTCAAGACTAAGTTCCCTTACCTCATGCACAGGGCGTCTTTAATGTCCAGTGTCCAGTGTTGTGTTGGTTGACTCCAGCCTCTTCTTACAGAAGTAATGCCTCTCATGCACAGGGCGTCTTTAATGTCCAGTGTCCAGTGTTGTGTTGGTTGACTCCAGCCTCTTCTTACAGAAGTAATGCCTCTCATGCACAGGGCGTCTTTAATGTCCAGTGTCCAGTGTTGTGTTGGTTGACTCCAGCCTCTTCTTACAGAAGTAATGCCTCTCATGCACAGGGCGTCTTTAATGTCCAGTGTCCAGTGTTGTGTTGGTTGACTCCAGCCTCTTCTTACAGAAGTAATGCCTCTCATGCACAGGGCGTCTTTAATGTCCAGTGTCCAGTGTTGTGTTGGTTGACTCCAGCCTCTTCTTACAGAAGTAATGCCTCTCATGCACAGGGCGTCTTTAATGTCCAGTGTTGTGTTGGTTGACTCCAGCCTCTTCTTACAGAAGTAATGCCTCTCATGCACAGGGCGTCTTTAATGTCCAGTGTCCAGTGTTGTGTTGGTTGACTCCAGCCTCTTCTTACAGAAGTAATGCCTCTCATGCACAGGGCGTCTTTAATGTCCAGTGTCCAGTGTTGTGTTGGTTGACTCCAGCCTCTTCTTACAGAAGTAATGCCTCTCATGCACAGGGCGTCTTTAATGTCCAGTGTCCAGTGTTGTGTTGGTTGACTCCAGCCTCTTCTTACAGAAGTAATGCCTCTCATGCACAGGGCGTCTTTAATGTCCAGTGTCCAGTGTTGTGTTGGTTGACTCCAGCCTCTTCTTACAGAAGTAATGCCTCTCATGCACAGGGCGTCTTTAATGTCCAGTGTCCAGTGTTGTGTTGGTTGACTCCAGCCTCTTCTTACAGAAGTAATGCCTCTCATGCACAGGGCATCTTTATGTCCAGTGTCCAGTGTTGTGTTGGTTGACTCCAGCCTCTTCTTACAGAAGTAATGCCTCTCATGCACAGGGCGTCTTTAATGTCCAGTGTCCAGTGTTGTGTTGGTTGACTCCAGCCTCTTCTTACAGAAGTAATGCCTCTCATGCACAGGGCGTCTTTAATGTCCAGTGTCCAGTGTTGTTTGACTCCAGCCTCTTCTTACAGAAGTAATGCCTCTCATGCACAGGGCGTCTTTAATGTCCAGTGTCCAGTGTTGTGTTGGTTGACTCCAGCCTCTTCTTACAGAAGTAATGCCTCTCATGCACAGGGCGTCTTTAATGTCCAGTGTCCAGTGTTGTGTTGGTTGACTCCAGCCTCTTCTTACAGAAGTAATGCCTCTCATGCACAGGGCGTCTTTAATGTCCAGTGTCCAGTGTTGTGTTGGTTGACTCCAGCCTCTTCTTACAGAAGTAATGCCTCTCATGCACAGGGCGTCTTTAATGTCCAGTGTCCAGTGTTGTGTTGGTTGACTCCAGCCTCTTCTTACAGAAGTAATGCCTCTCATGCACAGTGGCGTCTTTAATGTCCAGTGTCCAGTGTTGTGTTGGTTGACTCCAGCCTCTTCTTACAGAAGTAATGCCTCTCATGCACAGGGCGTCTTTAATGTCCAGTGTCCAGTGTTGTGTTGGTTGACTCCAGCCCTCTTCTTACAGAAGTAATGCCTCTCATGCACAGGGCGTCTTTAATGTCCAGTGTTGTGTTGGTTGACTCCAGCCTCTTCTTACAGAAGTAATGCCTCTCATGCACAGGGCGTCTTTAATGTCCAGTGTCCAGTGTTGTGTTGGTTGACTCCAGCCTCTTCTTACAGAAGTAATGCCTCTCATGCACAGGGCGTCTTTAATGTCCAGTGTCCAGTGTTGTGTTGGTTGACTCCAGCCTCTTCTTACAGAAGTAATGCCTCTCATGCACAGGGCGTCTTTAATGTCCAGTGTCCAGTGTTGTGTTGGTTGACTCCAGCCTCTTCTTACAGAAGTAATGCCTCTCATGCACAGGGCGTCTTTAATGTCCAGTGTCCAGTGTTGGTGTTGGTTGACTCCAGCCTCTTCTTACAGAAGTAATGCCTCTCATGCACAGGGCGTCTTTAATGTCCAGTGTTGTGTTGGTTGACTCCAGCCTCTTCTTACAGAAGTAATGCCTCTCATGCACAGGGCGTCTTTAATGTCCAGTGTCCAGTGTTGTGTTGGTTGACTCCAGCCTCTTCTTACAGAAGTAATGCCTCTCATGCACAGGGCGTCTTTAATGTCCAGTGTCCAGTGTTGTGTTGGTTGACTCCAGCCTCTTCTTACAGAAGTAATGCCTCTCATGCACAGGGCGTCTTTAATGTCCAGTGTCCAGTGTTGTGTTGGTTGACTCCAGCCTCTTCTTACAGAAGTAATGCCTCTCATGCACAGGGCGTCTTTAATGTCCAGTGTCCAGTGTTGTGTTGGTTGACTCCAGCCTCTTCTTACAGAAGTAATGCCTCTCATGCACAGGGCGTCTTTAATGTCCAGTGTCCAGTGTTGTTGGTTGACTCCAGCCTCTTCTTACAGAAGTAATGCCTCTCATGCACAGGGCGTCTTTAATGTCCAGTGTCCAGTGTTGTGTTGGTTGACTCCAGCCTCTTCTTACAGAAGTAATGCCTCTCATGCACAGGGCGTCTTTAATGTCCAGTGTCCAGTGTTGTGTTGGTTGACTCCAGCCTCTTCTTACAGAAGTAATGCCTCTCATGCACAGGGCGTCTTTAATGTCCAGTGTCCAGTGTTGTGTTGGTTGACCTCCAGCCTCTTCTTACAGAAGTAATGCCTCTCATGCACAGGGCGTCTTTAATGTCCAGTGTCCAGTGTTGTGTTGGTTGACTCCAGCCTCTTCTTACAGAAGTAATGCCTCTCATGCACAGGGCGTCTTTAATGTCCAGTGTCCAGTGTTGTGTTGGTTGACTCCAGCCTCTTCTTACAGAAGTAATGCCTCTCATGCACAGGGCGTCTTTAATGTCCAGTGTCCAGTGTTGTGTTGGTTGACTCCAGCCTCTTCTTACAGAAGTAATGCCTCTCATGCACAGGGCGTCTTTAATGTCCAGTGCCAGTGTTGTGTTGGTTGACTCCAGCCTCTTCTTACAGAAGTAATGCCTCTCATGCACAGGGCGTCTTTAATGTCCAGTGTCCAGTGTTGTGTTGGTTGACTCCAGCCTCTTCTTACAGAAGTAATGCCTCTCATGCACAGGGCGTCTTTAATGTCCAGTGTCCAGTGTTGTGTTGGTTGACTCCAGCCTCTTCTTACAGAAGTAATGCCTCTCATGCACAGGGCGTCTTTAATGTCCAGTGTCCAGTGTTGTGTTGGTTGACTCCAGCCTCTTCTTACAGAAGTAATGCCTCTCATGCACAGGGCGTCTTTAATGTCCAGTGTCCAGTGTTGTGTTGGTTGACTCCAGCCTCTTCTTACAGAAGTAATGCCTCTCATGCACAGGGCGTCTTTAATGTCCAGTGTCCAGTGTTGTGTTGGTTGACTCCAGCCTCTTCTTACAGAAGTAATGCTCTCATGCACAGGGCGTCTTTAATGTCCAGTGTCAGTGTTGTGTTGGTTGACTCCAGCCTCTTCTTACAGAAGTAATGCCTCTCATGCACAGGGCGTCTTTAATGTCCAGTCCAGTGTTGTGTTGGTTGACTCAGCCTCTTCTTACAGAAGTAATGCCTCTCATGCACAGGGCGTCTTTAATGTCCAGTGTCCAGTGTTGTGTTGGTTGACTCCAGCCTCTTCTTACAGAAGTAATGCCTCTCATGCACAGGGCGTCTTTAATGTCAGTGTCCAGTGTTGTGTTGGTTGACTCCAGCCTCTCTTACAGAAGTAATGCCTCTCATGCACAGGGCGTCTTTAATGTCCCAGTGTCCAGTGTTGTGTTGGTTGACTCCAGCCTCTTCTTACAGAAGTAATGCCTCTCATGCACAGGGCGTCTTAATGTCCAGTGTCCAGTGTGTGTTGGGTTGACTCCAGCCTCTTTACAGAAGTAATGCCTCTCATGCACAGGGCGTCTTTAATGTCCAGTGTCCAGTGTTGTGTTGGTTGACTCCAGCCTCCTTCTTACAGAAGTAATGCCTCTCATGCACAGGGCGTCTTTAGTGTCCAGTGTTGTGTTGGTTGACTCCAGCCTCTTCTTACAGAAGTAATGCCTCTCATGCACAGGGCGTCTTTAATGTCCAGTGTTGTGTTGGTTGACTCCAGCCTCTTCTTACAGAAATAATGCCTCTCATGCACAGGGCGTCTTTAATGTCCAGTGTCCAGTGTTGTGTTGGTTGACTCCAGCCTCTTCTTACAGAAGTAATGCCTCTCATGCACAGGGCTGTCTTTAATGTCCAGTGTCCAGTGTTGTGTTGGTTGACTCCAGCCTCTTCTTACAGAAATAATGCCTCTCATGCACAGGGCGTCTTTAATGTCCAGTGTCCAGTGTTGTGTTGGTTGACTCCAGCCTCTTCTTACAGAAATAATGCCTCTCATGCACAGGGCTTCTTTAATGTCCAGTGTCCAGTGTTGTGTTGGTTGACTCCATCCTCTTCTTACAGAAGTAATGCCTCTCATGCACAGGGCGTCTTTAATATCCAGTGTCCAGTGTTGTGTTGGTTGACTCCAGCCTCTTCTTACAGAAATAATGCCTCTCATGCACAGGGCGTCTTTAATGTCCAGTGTCCAGTGTTGTGTTGGATGACTCCAGCCTCTTCTTACAGAAGTAATGCCTCTCATGCACAGGGCGTCTTTAATGTCCAGTGTCCAGTGTTGTGTTGGTTGACTCCAGCCTCTTCTTACAGAAGTAATGCCTCTCATGCACAGGGCGTCTTTACTTGTCCAGTGTCCAGTGTTGTGTGGTTGACTCCAGCCTCTTCTTACAGAAGTAATGCCTCTTCATGCACAGGGCGTCTTTACTGTCCAGTGTTTGTGTTGGTTGACTCCAGCCTCTTCTTACAGAAGTAATGCCTCTCATGCACAGGGCGTCTTTAATGTCCAGTGTCCAGTGTTGTGTTGGTTGACTCCAGCCTCTTCTTACAGAAGTAATGCCTCTCATGCACAGGGCGTCTTAATGTCCAGTGTCCAGTGTTGTGTTGGTTGACTCCAGCCTCTTCTTACAGAAGTAATGCCTCTCATGCACAGGGCGTCTTTAATGTCCAGTGTCGTGTTGGTTGACTCCAGCCTCTTCTTACAGAAGTAATGCCTCTCATGCACAGGGCGTCTTTAATGTCCAGTGTCCAGTGTTGTGTTGGTTGACTCCAGCCTCTTCTTACAGAAGTAATGCCTCTCATGCACAGGGCGTCTTTAATGTCCAGTGTCCAGTGTTGTGTTGGTTGACTCCAGCCTCTCTTACAGAAGTAATGCCTCTCATGCACAGGGCGTCTTTAATGTCCAGTGTCAGTGTTGGTTGACTCCAGCCTCCTTCTTACAGAGTAATGCCTCTCATGCACAGGGCGTCTTTAATGTCCAGTGTCCAGTGTTGTGTTGGTTGACTCCAGCCTCTTCTTACAGAAGTAATGCCTTCAAATACTGTTTGTTTCTCTACCACTGTGATGTTTCATAAGAGCAAAGTATTTCAGTTCCCAAGACATGAAGCTGTTTCTGAATCATGTTTCTTCGAAGTTCAGATCTTCTAGAATGTCAGTTGTTGTTTTTTTTTGTGCTAGCTCGCTTTGAACTCAAGCGTAGTCCATAACACTACTTCTAGTAGTGCTGTACTGAATTTTTGATTGGCTTTCCCTAATAACAGTGTCCATCTCCATCAGGCGAACTCACTCCAATTTCAGAGATTAGAATTTCAGTATTTTTAATCAGTTCCACACAGAATCTAATTTGAAAACCATGTTCCTTATGTTAATCCACCTATTGGGAAGTGCTCCTATATTCTGGTTAATGGCATTAATTAACAGACTAGAAAAGCAATGAATTCTAATCTTCTGATATAATTTCTGCAGTCTAACATAAATACAGACGCTGCATAAATACAGACACTACATAAACTGTAAGCCAAATATTGTCATGTTTACAAGAGAATGTGTACTTCATCATCATCATCAGCTGCCTTGCCTGCTGATCTGGGCGATGTTCTCCACATCTCCCAGTCTCCGAAAGCATGTATCAATTTTTGTGCTGACACCCTTCCAAGCTGTGACAAAAGGCTATCAAGATATTCTCTTGTTGTCTTTCTTTATCTGTCTTTTCATAAACCTTTCTAGTTGTCACAACATGTTCCAGTTTTCCTCTGAGAAGGGATAAGTATTCTTTCACTGCTAGCTGTATCAAAAATGTCAATGGTGATAGAGATGTACTGCCGTACCTGAGGGATCACATCCTGAAACCTACAATATATCATGAGATATTTGTTGATGATATCTCTGCAGAATACAATAGTTATCATCATCATCATGTTGTTATCTTTTCTGCTATTACCTTGATGTGGCTAATTTTTGTCAGCCATCATCATCATCACTTCATTTATCACTATCAATATTATCGTATTTTTATTCATCTTTTTTAATCATCATTTCATGTACTCCTGTTATCACCATCGCCTATTACATGTGTCATAATTTGATTAATTATCAACATCAAATTCCTTTTGGTGGTGTGGTAACTTTAGTGACAGACACGGGGGAAATTTACGTTGTTGTGGTGCATATAAAGGGATACCATGCACCACACACTGAGCGTCAGTGAGTTCTGTGCAGGTCTTACAGAACCCCTTCAAAGACTTCTGTCTCACATCCACGTCATACACATCTGCAGAAGTTGAATGTGTTGACAGAAATGTGCAAATAACGCAGCTCTGCTGTAAACTTGTATAATGACAACTCAATTACATCCAAAACAAAACATATCGAACAAACAAATGATGATGAAGAAGAAGAAGAAATTATTTCTTAGCCATACGCTTCCCATTATATTTGTACTATGTTACAACACTGTTGTCATTTTTGGCAGTCCCATCCCCAACATGGAGGATAGGTGGTTGAGTTGTTAAGGCCTCAGAAGTGTTATTGCTTCTGGCTATAGCTTGCTTACACATTTTCCTCATGTTGGACTGGTAGTGCATGGTTCCATCACCCTGCTATTGAGTTCAGTGCATGGAGCAACACTATGAGTTGTAAATTTAACGTGAGTGCTTTTAGTTTTTACATCTGTTCACGATTGTTTGTAGTGTGAACTGCATGTTAGAAAAATGGCACCGGCCGGCTGGCCACTGAACTAATTGAGTTACCTTATGCAGTAATATGTGGCTGATGCTTTCTAGTGACTGCCACTTCCATCGATGATGAACTGTATTTTTCGTGGTGGACTTTTATGTTGGCATTCTGGCAGCTACATTATGCATAGTATACCTATGCGGGCTGTTGCTTTGTCGAGACTCCTGTCTGTTCCACTTTTCACATGGGGAAGTGAGGAGCATTTGGGTGATATTTACTGGCACAGGAACGGAGCATATTGGGGGGAAGTTGGAACCATGACTAAGTAACTGTTGTCATTTTCTGTGAGATAATCTTTTCGACTATTATCATCTTATACCCATCAACATCATTTTACGCTGCAACCATCTTGTTTATCATCATTAGCCTTGTGAAAGAAAACAAATGAGTTTTCAAGCCTTCATAACCAGCTGTTACAGATGCCCCAAGTACCCTTCATTAGTTTTTTTTTTAGAGAAGAAAAAATGCAGGAATGCCTTGAATCAAACCCAATCAAAGCAAATATTAATTTGGCCATGCCAAAGAAACAACACAGGCTTGTAAGTAGGCAAATAAGTATAAGTGTTCTTTTACATAGCGTGGCACAGAGACTTGAATGGGGTACTCTAAGTTTTAGATTACACTTATGAATATATACTCAACATTGAGGGTCTTGTAATTAAACAAATTCTCTTTTGAAAATGTTAGTTATCACACAATATAATTATATTATAATATTAATAATGAAGGGCCGTATAAATGAATCAGAATATCTAAGTAATAATGGAGAAAACCTGGGTTGACCAGAAAACTACTGGTTGGGATAGAAGAAGTAATAATTTATTACCAATAACTGCTGGTGACATCAGTAATGAAGCAAAATAGAAGCAAGTAATAATAATGATAACGACGACGATGATGATGACGATAATTCATACATTACAATTATAGGACACCCCTGGCCAGACCCTCAGGAATTTTCACCCTCGACGTCGCACCCCTACAGGAACCTCTCAACCGCCCAAACAAGAGGCTCCTTCAGGGACATACCATCTCACGCTAAACGCTCCGTTGACTCCTTATCAACATTAACAACACATAATCGTACATCATATCATAGTTTACATATGCCCCCTGTGTTTAAGAACCTTTTTGGTATAAAAATAAACAGATAAACCTGCTAAATTATGGATTCTCATGAAAATTGTGGTAGGCTTCTTACCTTACAGATGCCATGAACAAGGCATGATGGGATTGAGGGGAAGATGGCGGCGCCCTGAGGTCGAGGTTTGTCAAGGAAAAAGTCGCGGAGTTATCAAGTTTAGTTTATTTCAATTACTAGTAGTACAGTATTTGTCAACCTGTTAGAGATTTCTCATTGATTGCAAGTTATGACATAATGGGTGATCGTCGGAAACTTCGTAGATTTACAGAGGAAGAAAGAACAAGAGAAAATCCTTGCGCGAAAGTAAGTTTTCAATTGCAAAGTCAATTAATAAGTTAAAAATTAGTTTTGAATCAATTGAATGTCCTTTAAAAAGTTAGTTTGCATATCCTTGAACGTCGCAGCTGTTTGAGATTTCTTGGCAAGTTAGTTAAGTTTACTCAGTTTACGTTCAGTCCGTTCTGTAGTTTACTATAGATTTCTGAACTAACCGGCATTCATACCAATACCATTTATAAAAACTAACGCAATGCGGCTGCTGTCATATCGCCCGCAGCTGTGTTTCGAACGTTGATGTTTTGATGAATTGCGCCCGTAACACCTTCGCCACAGAGGATGTGATGTCCTTCCTTTAGGCTTAGGTAGAGTAGTCCTTTACAGGACGTTACCATCATCCCAATGATTTATGATTTATCAGCTGTTTGTGATTTTCTGTGCCTATGTTATGTTCAGTAGCTTGCCATTGCTTTCTAAATGGGGATCAACTACCAAATTAAATCGTCTGTGCTGACTTGGATCCCTATATGTCCTGATTGTGATTTCACCCTCACTGTCCCTAAGCCAGAGACATGACACATCTGATAACTTGGTCTCCCTTTTTCACTGAAACCTCCCTTCAAGAGATGGAATCATTCACCTGTTTAGGTAGAAGTGTAGACTAGACAAATATGGGGAACAGGGAAAGACACCTCAAGGCAGACAAGATGAGTTGATCTGATGATGAGTGTCATGTTTACAAAAACTTGCTAAGTCTCTGATTATGAAGCTGCAAGATTAATTAAAGTTGAAAGGTTCAGAAAATAAGAAGAAATTAAGTATTAAGAGTCACAGATGGATATAACAATAACATCACTACAACAACCTGTGATGAAATGAAAATAACTTGTAGAGGTCAAAATAAAATACTGGAAATCTCAGGTTGGAAATCATGGAGCAGTACAGGGAAGAAGACCTAGAAGAAAAAGTCACTGCCAGAATAGATTGTTTTAAAACTCGTCTACACTCAGCCAGTACCATTTTACCCTTTAAAGAAACAACAAAGATTCAAAACAGTGTATTCCCTTAGTAAATGTAAACACAGGCACCATAAACAAAATAAAGAACAAAACAAACTGAAAACAGGTTTGTGTGACACCTGCGAAGAAATGAGATAATAAATACAGACAGTGTACATATCTTACAACGAACGCAAATCTGGGAAACGGAAATCACAGTGTAAACATAACATTGATAATAATAACTTAAAAATAAGTTAAAACACAATGAATCAACGTTTCAGTCTTGGTGATCTTCATCAGGAACAACAATCAATTGAGAGCCAGCTAACCAGCTCTTTGGGGTGCATCCATCCAGCAGGAATCAACACTGTTATAGATGCTACCATATAACTCTGCTAATTTCTCTCTATATATCCACATCTGACTGTTTGCAAACCTTTGGCTCCACATTGTCTTATTTGGCACCTTTCACAACTGAACTTCTGCACACCCTTCCTAGGAACAGTGTGTGTACAATAACCTAACGACAATTGATACCAATACCTTTTCTGTTTAATTAAATGTTCTAATTTCATGTTTTTCTTTATATTTTTGTTTGTATTGCTCTTCTGTTTTTAAATAAATGTGGCACAAGGTGTTGAACCCCACTGGCTGTCTGATAACAACATTTCTTACTTGGTCTTGGATAGTTAAGTTGTCAGCTCTTCTCAAGCATCTGATCTTGGAGATGTTGATTTTGTGTAAGTGTGATTAGGATAATGTCCAAGTTAGACATTGGTAGCTTAGGGTTGGTGTGAATATATTATGTATTATCTGTTGTATAATAGGATGTTTTAGTATGGGTGGTAGTTTAAATATAAGTGAACTTACTTTTTGGCATCTGATATAGATTTAGACTATTCTGCCATCTTCTGTGATAATACTTCCTAGATATTCAAGTTCTTTAACTTGTTTCAAAGATATACTATTTATCACTAACATTCAAAGTCTCAAATATCTACTGTCTGTTTCGTACTTTAGCTGTTGATGTAGGGCATATTTCTCTTGTGAGCACTGGTAGAGTCATGCTTGTCTTTTAATTTCCTCCATAATTCTTGAGCAATAGTACATGAACAAATAAATTCCCTACTGGTTTGGTGGACCTGTCGTAGGTTCATCCTATATTTCTTCTTCTTCTTCGTTCATCCGGAGTTTTTTTTTCCGGACGTGATTGCGTTGTGCCTGTCCACAGCAGAGCTGCGTTCTTGCGCCGTTAGGCCGACACATCCGACTTCTGCGGGCATTTGTTGACCGGGTTAACCTTCCCGGGGGTTTCTTAGGACGTTTGGCTCTCACTGTTGTGGTGTTATCCCCCATCCCAGCTGGCCCATATAGAACAGCCAAAGACATCCTGGTCAGCCCTCAAGGGAAGGCAGGGGCAGACCATGGGCATTCCCCGCCATCCAAGGAGGCTTCCATACTTGCAGAGCCAACACACAGCGCTCTGGTACTGGGCTCACCCAAGGAATCGTCACGTCCTGCACATGGCTGCTTAGCCTCACTTCCGTATATTGGGCCTTCCATTAACCATAGGCTGTTCTCCCGGAAACCAGAAGTATGCAGTCTGCAGATGACATCCACACAGTGAGCTTTCAATTCGGACTTTCCACATAATGGATTTGCTATCCAAGCAATATTCCATTTCGTGCCACTAGGACACTTTTTCCACCTTTTATGAAGCCCACACAGTGTGCTTTCGATTCGGACTTTCCACATAATGGATTTGCTATCCAAGCAATATTCCATTTCGTGCCACTGGGACACTTTTTCCACCTTTTATGAAGCCCACACAGTGAGCTTTTGGTTCGGACTTTCCACGTAATGGATTTGCTATCCAAGCAATATTCCATTTCATGCCTCTGGGGCGCTTTTGTAACCGACATACCTGTGGTATGAAGTGCGGCAGTCTAAATACTTCTTCATGCACCTTTAAATGTCAACCTGAATGTAGTTAAAGTAAGCTGCAGTCAACTTGAGCTTGTTGATATCTCCATAGAGCTTGTCCTCAAATGAAGCAGGTGTGGGCCAAAATATCTTTCTCTGTTCTGCATATATTGGGCACTCCTGCAGCAAATGTTTAGCTGTCATTTTACCAGTTCCACAATTGCATTCATCGGTATCTCCTATCTTTAGTTTATTGAACAAGTGGTATTTCAGCCTGTTATGTCCTGTGCGGAGTCTGAAGATTGCTACTTGTTCTCTTCGGTCGAGTTTGTAATATGCATCATCCTTCTGGTGACCTGGATGCTCTGATTCCCATTTGGTTCTATAAGTGCTTTTTATCAACCTCTTTGCCTCGTTATAGGTTATGTCTATGTCAGGCTGTGGTAGTCGTCCGCCCTCTTTTGCCAGTCTGTCAGCCTCTTCATTTCCAGGTATATTGCAATGTGATGGTATCCACTGTATTACAACTTTTTTGGATTTCTGGCATAGACCATGGAGTGCTGCTCTTAGGTCAGCTATTTCTGTGCTGTAATTGCTCTTCAGTATTGAGACAGCTGACTTTGCATCTGTAAAGATAGCTATTTGCGTCTCTTTATTTTCCTCCATCAAGAGCATTTCTGCTGCAGTTTTCAGAGCCTCTACCTCTGCTTTGAAGTTACTTGAAAACTTTCCAGTTGCCACTGAATGTGTTTTTTTTCACTCCATTTTTTAAATTTAGGAGAATTCCTCCTCCTCCATTCTCTACTGAATTTTTGGCTGATCCATCTGTATATGCATGGGTCCAATTGCTGCTTGGGTAATGTTCTTTTATGTAGTTTAGGGTTATTTCTCTTCTTTCGGTTTCATGCTGAGTGTTCTTTTTCTCAATACCAGGAATGTTTTCTATCATCTCAGGCAGTAGCTGCTGTCTCCAAGCTGGGAACTTGTCTGCATTGTAAATGGGTTTGACTGTTGATATGTTAAGTATGGGATCTGCCCTAATCTTTCGTTTTGCAGTTTCTACAAAGTTGCTACAGCTTCAGTCTTCCCTTTCCAAAACCACTAAACCTTTTATACATAGGGTGGTCTGTCAATCTTCTAAATTTTTCAGCTTGTCGCTGGGCTCTGCTATCTCTTCTATCCTGCATTGGTTGTAAACAAGTGATCTTTTCTAGTTCATTAATAGGCGTTGTCTTCAGGCTTCCAGTTATGATTCGCATTCCTTGATTTTGGACTCTACTTATTTTGTTAAAGTTTGACTTAGCTGCTGTTGCCCAAGCTGCAATGCCATATTCCAGTACTGGCTTCACCCGTCCAGTATATAACTTCTTGAGAACTTTCTCATCTGCTCCCCACGTTGTACTAGCAAGCTTTTTCATGATTGCCATTCTTTGCCTTGCTCTTGTTCGATTTTTCTCAACCTGTGTCTTCCATGTCAGGCGACGATCAAAGGTGACTCCTAGATAGTTTGGATTTTCTTCATGGCGCAATATTTTTCCATTCAATACCAGCTTAGGTTGCTGAGTTTTAGTTGAGAGGGAGAATACTGTGCATGTTGTTTTCTCCTCACTTATCTTCACTAGCCATGATTTTGACCAGTCCTCTAGCGCTAATAGGGCTTGCTGTATTCTGCTGTTAGCTGTACTAATATATTCTTCAGATGTCCATATGGCTAGGTCATCTGCAAAGGATGATGTGTGTACTCTGGCTGGAAAATTTTCCGTGATGTCATGTATATATGCTAGGAATAATGTTGGTGAAAGAACTCCTCCTTGGGGGACACCTTGCTCCAACAGCATCATTTTGCTGGTTTGTCCTTGTACTTTTGTCCTGGCAGTTCTGTTCTCAAGGTAGTGGCTGATCCATTTGTACATTTTCCCACAAACATGCATTTTTTGCAGTTTTACTTTCAGTCCTTCCTTCCATATTTTATCAAATGCTTTTTCTAAATCTATCCAGACCGCTAGTGTGTGCTTTTTCTCTTGGAAGGCATCCTCTATTTCCTGAGCTATATAGGTTATTTGATCTTCAGTGGATCTGTACTTTCTGAATCCTGCTTGGTGAGGTGTTAAGAGTTGGTTTTCTTCCAGATGCCATGTTAGCCTGCCATTGATAATGCGTTCCATTAATTTTCCTACACAGCTAAGAAGACTGATAGGTCGATAGCCATTTGGTTCTTCCAGGTCTTTTCCTTTCTTTGGGACTGGTATTAGTATAGCTTCCTTCCATGCCTGTGGGACTATTCCCCTCTTCCAGCTGTAATTTAGGACTGCTAGTAGTTTCTTTTTTGCCTTAGTGCCTAGTCCTATTAGCATTTCATTTGTGATTCCATCCTTTCCTGGTGATGTCTTCTTTTTTAGGGTATTCATTGCCTGTTCCATTTCTTCCATTGTTAGATTTGCCATCATATATTCTGCTGCTGTCTCTGTATATCTATGATGTATCTGTTTATCTTTGATTGCTTTCTTCTGTTCGGCTGTAATATCAATGTGGTTTGCACTGGCATAGTGTTCCATTAGTGCATTTGCAGCCTTTTTTCCTGTAAGCAAGGCATTTCCTTGTTTAATTGTTATTTGTTTGTTTCTAGGTCCTTCATTGTTCATGGCTTTCACTAGTTTCCATAGTTTGTTTCCATCCCTGTCAAAATTCAGGTTTTCTGTTTTTTTCCTCCAACAATCTCTTGTTGTTTGATTTACTGTTCTTTTATATTTTGCTGAGATGGCTTTGAGAGAGATGTTCGCTTCAGTTGTTTGTTCTCTCTCTGCGGTCTTCCTAGCATCTTCAACTTTGTCCTCCAAAATTTGTAGTTCCTCAGTCCAGTATGGTTTGTAATTTTTCCTCGCTCCTCTTGGAATAGCCTCAGTGGCCGCCTGTATTATTGCTCTGTTTAGACTTTCCACCATTTGCTTCATGTTGCCATATCGTGTATTTATGTTTTCACAATATTTGTCTGTTAGTATGGAAAATCTGTCCCAATCTGCTCGTTTGTAATTCCAGCGAGGCAAAGGCTTTTGCTCCTGTGGAACATACTCCATATTTATTACAAGCTTGATTGGTCTGTGGTCACTACCTGCTAATTGGTCAAGCACATGGCGATCGATTTTGTGGAGGATGTCTCCTGTGCAGAAAGCTAAGTCTGGAGTAGAAGTGGTAATCCATCTTCTGGAGTAGAAGCTCGGTGTGTCATCCGCTTTGTTGAGTAGATGGAGATTTGAGTCTATTTCCCAGTCCTCCACTTCATCTCCTCTTTTGTCAGTATCTGGGTATCCCCATCTTTCTGAGCGGCTATTAAAGTCTCCGACAACAATGCAATTTGTGTCAGTTATTTCCATGTTTGAGAGTGTAAGATCCTTATCTGCCGGGCTATACAGATTGTAAATTCTTATTTTCATGTCCTTTATCATTATATCAACACCTATAATTTCCGTTTGGTTGTCAGAGATCACAGATACTTCGCTGCAAGGTATTGTATTTCGTGTAAGTATTACAACTCCTCCTTTGTGTCCTTCGCGGTCGAAACGTGTGGCCTGATATCCCTCGACTGAAAATGTGCGATTGGCGTTGAGGTGTGTCTCTTGAATGCATGCCACATCTATTCTATCTTTATGAAGACGCTGTGTTAGGGAGGCTTTCTTGTTATAAACTCCTTCGGCATTCCATTGTAGTATGTTGAGAGTCCGGGGTGTTTGGTCAATAAGCTCTTAACCTACTCCTCTGTGCCTTGACTCCACAGCACAGGGGAAGGTGACCACCAGTAGTCATGGGTGGACCCCCTCGAGGCAGGGGGCCCGGCACTATCACCGCCTGATGGGACTTCACGGGATTAGCACCATAACGATTTATTTTCATCTGTGGCATCATGAAATGATAAAGTTACTTTGCACTTCTTTGTCAAGCCTGTGGCTCAGTACATCCGATTTCGACAAGCATTTTTCGGGATGCTTTCCCTAGCCTTTGACTGTCCCCAGTCTACCTACAAGGCAGCAGGTTTGTGCGTCACTTCGTCTGGTCCCTCTCCCTTGACCTGTCTGACATGGTGACCCTACCAGTAGCTGTGCTACCGTCGGCATAGCTCTTGGGGTCATTGGAACGCTCAAGCCCCTCTACCTCGTCAAGGTGGACGCACGGCAGAGGGGCATCCTATATTTGAAAACTTTGATGTCAGAAAATACACAAAGCATATTATTTATTCCTCAAGATCGCAGCAAACAGTTTACTCCGACATATTGGTATTCTGGAAATATTATCCAGAGAATTCTTCTTTTTTTAAATAAAAATAAATATGTTGTCTGTTGCCTAAATTCATTACCTTTAACACACAACATATTATGTTCTTCTCGTTCTCTCAGGAGCAAGACTTGTCCATGAAATGCCTCAACGACCACGGCTATGATAAAAGCCAGTGTGAGTTCTACTTTCAGAATTACAAATACTGTCGCAAGTTCTGGGTATGTATAATTACTGCACCTGTTTGTGATGTTGATAATTGCACCCATCTATCCACTATTCCAGAATCTCTGATCTTCCTGCATACCTTTCATTCCGTTCCAGCCGCAAGTTATGGGTATCTAGGTACATATAACTACTGCACTTGTTATTGTTGCGATGTTGATCAATCACTGTGTACCCAGTTATCGATTATTCCAGAATCTCTGATCTTCCTGTGTGTCTTTCATTTCTATTCCAGCTGCTTGTCGTAGTTAAAAAGGGGATTTGGCTTTGTCAGCTGTAAATGGTATCACTTTAAGTCACAAAATAAGTACCATACATTGCTGTCTCTCTGTTCCTGTCTTTTATCTGTCTCTGTCTGTGTATCTTATTGTCTATTGCTGTTTACCTTAATGTCTATCTCTGTCTGTCTAGCTTAATGTCAGTCTAATCACTTAAAGGCACAAAATAAGTACCAAACTTTGCTTTCTGTTCGTGAAAAGGGGCTCTTTACTATACATCCAATATGTCTCAAGGTGTGAAAAGGGGATCTTCACTATACACCCAATATGTCTCAAGGTGTGAAAAAGGACTCTACTTTTTTTACTATATTTTTTTATGTGCCAGAATATTTTGTCATGCCTTTATCTACTTCAGTTATTTTTTTCATTCACAATTTCTTGAGGACTTCTTTATTTATCATTTTGTCAATCCATGATATATGCCCCATTTTATCTAGATACTCATATTTTGATGACATGCTAATGTAGTCACTATAGTGTCTTCTTCCTGTTTATATGTTGTGTCTTCTTGCGCTTGTTTGCTGGTGGTTTTGTCGCTGCGGCATCCCTCGCTTTCTATGCTTGTGTTTTGTATGGCTGGATTACTTCATGTATGACAGTAGACGGTACTACCTGATTTCTGTTAGCACTGAATGTTGGGCGGCGCTCACCAAACTCGACACCCCACATTGTGCCAATGGCTTTGGGTGGAGGAGTGCAATTGGGAGGGTACAAGCCTTTTCCTAGTGCAAGGAAATGCAACCTAAAGACTAAATGTCATGGCAAGGAAGACCTGGTCCTAAGCCTTGGGCGGCAACTGGTCTACAATGGAAGCTCTGGCAGGCGGACAGTTATAGTATTGCTTTGCTGATCCAGCAGCTTCTGCAGCTTGTCTTGTTCCAGATGCATTGGTTTATCTTCCTCTGGAGTAAACTAGGCATGCTGAGAGATGGATCATGCTGCATGGGCAATACATGGTCTCTAAATTCAGCCTCTTTTTGTGCTATGGAGAGGTATAACTCCGTTTTACAAACTATCATCTGTCAAGGCGGCAAGGTGCCAGTCATCAATCAGTTGATGACATGCATTCTTTCTTCTAACTGCTTATTCATTGTGCATGTCTTTGCACTATATGTGATATGTTGTATTGACACTGAACTTTAACTGACAAGATAATTTGTTTCTTAGAATATTTTACCTAAGATTTTGGTAAATTCAACTTTTTTGTTGATTTATGTTTCATATCAGCCATTGTCTATATCAATCTTATTTCAAATTATTGGATTCAATCATATAAAACAACATTAGATATACCATCCACAACTTTGCATTAACAATCAGGTTTTCATGTTCTTAGGGTTTTAATTGGTTTTGATCTATTTCATTCCAGTCTGTAATACAAGCAGAGAGAAAAAAGCAGGGAATCGAACCCGCCCTTCCACCACCGGAGGAGAGAGAAGAAGTGAAACGGAAACACCTTCCTCGTCTACAAAATTTATGACAACTTGGATAGTGACAGTGTAAAAGTTTAACTTAGTTCGGATTATAATCGTTGCACACAGGATGACACTCCAGTAGATGCTGTAATCTCCTCCGTAGTAAATCCATCAGCGTACAGCAACATACTGTCAGTTTGATGTTGTTTGAAGTACCTCCTTACACATTTGATATGCTGCTTCTTCCTGGCCACTCTGATTTTCAGTCCGGACATCTGCAGCCTGACTTAATGTCAATTCATTCAGTTAAAAGTCCACACTTCAGGTGGCCTCTTTGTGGACATTCATAAGGTCCATCCATTGGGTGACCAGTGTAAAGGTTATACTGATGGAATGGATGACATGTTAACAGTACAAAGTCCACACTTCAGCCGGCCTCTCTGTGGACATTCATTATGTCCATCCATTGGTTGAGCAGTGTAAAAGCTAAACTGATGGAATGGGTGACATGTTAACAGTATAAAGTCCACACTTCAACCAGCCTATGGACATTCACTATGTCTATTATGTCCATCCATTTTTTGAAGTGTAAAAGCTATACTGATGGAATGGTTGACGTGGTAACAGTACAGAGTAAAAGATCCTTGTTCAGGCTTGAGGTATGTAGTGCTAGCCTCATGTTTTTGTCACTTGTTGAGTGATGTGGTCAGTATCAAGCCAGCCACTTTTATTTCCCAGGAAACGACTGGTACCCATGTGAGGCTGTGTTGACCTGGCAAACCTGGCCAGTGACAAAATCCCTGCTGGTTGATGTGTCAGGGAACCCTGGCCAGTGACACAAATCCCTGCTGGTTGATGTGTCATGGAACCCTGGCAAGTGACACAAATCTCTGCTGGTTGATGTGTCAGGGAACCCTGGCAAGTGACACAAATCCCTGCTGGTTGGTGTGTCATGGAACCCTGGCCAGTGACAAAATATGCCCGCTGATTGATGTGTCATGGAACCCTGGCCAGTGACAAAATATGCCCGATGGTTGATGTGTCAGGGAAAGAAATTAAGTATGCTGACTTTATATACTGTCAACTGGAGTGTGTTGTCCTATATGGTAGTGATATGTTGTTGCATATAGTTATGTACAAATGAAATGTATACATTAAACATGCCAAATTTATACACTTGTCATTTGGATTGTGTTGTCCTGTGTCTCATATGTAATGTCTAGTGTTGAAAGCATAGACTGTCATATACCATATGTTACCTATGGAGGATGTATGTGTATAAGAACTTATTTGATTAATGTTAGCATGGTATCTGTGGATGGTGGATTAACCTCAAGATAGAACATAAATACATTGACAAGGATTGATTGACACTCATACAAGTAGAGATTAGAGGACACACCGGACAAAATAAACATTGAAAGCTACAGTAACCATAGCAGGATTCAATTGTTGTCTAGTGTGTCCTCTTATAACTTCTTTGAGTGCCAATTAGTACATGTGTATTTATTTATGATCTGTCTTAGTGGCTTAAGGTTTCCGCAACAGTTGATATTTATGTGTGTGACCTCTAGTTACAGTGTTAGCTCTGAAATGTCCATTAAGCCTCCACAGACCATATGGTCATACAAAGGAGGAAAGTTAGCTGTGATGGTCTGGTCCTAGCTTAAAGATGACTTTAAGGACACTTGGGATTCTGCTTCCTTGTCCAGATTGAGAGAGATGGGGCGCCGCTAGATATGAACATTTTATCAAGGGCACATTTGAATAATCAACACAGAACCTGTGTGATCAGTCACCGTAAGCTGGCAGGGATGTTAAGGAAATCTATTAACCTGTTCAAAGTGAAGATGATGATGATCCTTACTTATCACTAGGATGGTGGGCATTGAGAGGAGAGTGAGTTGTGTAGAGGAGCTAAGTATTAATATTAATATGTCAAAACTCAGAAATATTGATGGGTAAGTGGAGCCATGGATTCACCAGTTTATTGCCTTGCAAGATGTGTTACTTTAGATCAAACTTGATGAAGTTAAACTACACAGAAACTGGAGGATGGTCAGTAGAAACCAGTGGTATATCAATTTCTACTAACAAGTTGCACAATCTGAAGTTCAATATACTGGACAGTGCAATTTAGAAACCTCAGTATTTCTGTGTTTAAAGAGTAGGAAATAGATTGCTTATGATGCCAACAAACTGAATGACAAAGGAGACAGTATAAACTGACTGTATGTGACAAGGTTGTGTAGACCATGTTTGAACAGGGATCCAGCTCTGGTACACTCTGCTAGGGACATGCATCGCCCAGAAATATTTATGTCAGGCTTGTGGCTATAGGTTGACAGACAACGTTTAGAGGTAAGAGGATTGACTTCATTGCACCGGGTTTTATCCTGTATGACTCAATCTCTTTTCACAGTGAGGTCTGCTGAAAGCATCACACAACGCATAAACTCCATAGCTTCAGCGACAAATCCCAGGAATCTCCTAAAGTTAGCCTGAAAGAGGCTAAATAAAGTAGAACATTATATACAACTGTAAGACAAGAAAGATTGTTGTTTGGTCGAATAATATGAACAGAGCCATTGGAGAAGAGCATGATGACCAGACAGGGCAGTGGTGGAAGAGTCAGACCGAGAGAAATGATGCTGGATGGCCCAAGAGGATGGCATGGAGGAATTTCATCAACATTCCACAACACCAGGGATTGAGATCTGTGGAGATTGCATACATGTCTGTGCCATTTGGCAGGACATTTGATGGTGATGAGTATATCCCCTCTGTCCATCTCCTTGATGTCCCAATTATAGGTGCTTTTCAAGTGAAAATATGGTAGGTCAGCATGGTCGAATGGGTAAGAACATGTGTTCTTAAACATCCAGTATGCTGATGCTGAGGTCAGGGGTTCAATCCCTACACCGGACAGTTGGGCTAAAATGTTGACCTATATTCCTTGACTTGGGGATGTTAATTACAAGTACCTCAGAAGTCGGAGTGGGTTCGTCTGAAGGCGAGGGACACTGTTAATAGGTAAAGCTAATCCACATGCAAAATTCAGTCCAGCACTACTAAAAGTACTGTGTATGGACTACGCTTGAGTTCAAAGCGAGTGAGCGCCAAAAAAAAAGTGAAAATATCAGTTCTCTCATGACCATTTATTTCAATATTGCCACTCCTATCAGTATCAAATATGTTAACAACCTTTCATTGAGCTCTCACTATTTCACTGTAGCAGGAAATCCGGCATAGTTATTAATTTCATATGCCTTTTCTCCAATGTTAATTAAATACACTTGTACCAGAGTTAGCAGAACTCTTCAAACTCTGAAGTTTATTCAGATATGTATTATGGAAGAACATTTTACAGAAAAATTAAGAGGTAAACTTCACAGTAAAATGGCCAATATTTCAGCTTCTGTACATCTCATTATCATCATCATGTGCCCTGCCAGCTGGCATAGGCGTTCATGGTTCTCCACAGATCTCAGTCTTTGGTGTTCTGGATCAAATCTACTGATGACATTCCTCCATGCCACCGTCTCAATCCATCCAGCATCATTTCTCTTGGTCTGGCTCTTTTCCACTGATCTTTCCAGTTGGCACAATGTTCTCCACTTAATCAAAACAATGCTTTCCTGTAGTGAATTTGAATAACAAAGACACAAACCATATAAACTACGATATCGCTGCATCTCGTCAGGTACTTACTGCAGATGTGACATCCACAGTAAGTACCTGATGAGATGCAGCGAAATGTGCCAGGCAAAATCGTACTATATATGGTCTGTGTTCTCCAGTTAGTTTGCCATGAAGTTGGAACCGTGAATGACTAACTAACTGACCAAAGAAAGCTGTTTGTCTCTTTCTTATCGTTGTATATAATGTTCTAGTTTCATTAGCCTCTTTCAGGCAATTATTTTTAGCTATTCTGGCAGTCCAAGGAATTTGCAACATTCATCTCAGGAACCACGTCTTTGTTGCTCCCAAGTTCTTCCTAATTTATTCATTTACATTCCAAGATTCACCGCCATACGGCAAAACAGGTTCTATATAGCACTTCAGCACTTTCTTTCTTACATTCAATGATAGTGATTTATTGCATAAGACACCTTTCATCCTGTACTTCTAGTAAAATAAACAAGCTGATATTATCAACTCGCATAAATCGTGTAGTTAAGTGAGTTACTGATATGTTACAAACCCTATTATCACAGTGTTTAACAGTGCTTCAACCAATAGTGATATATTTGTGATAAGACCACAGCTAGTAATATATTTGTGACACCCTTGCCTGGAGAGAGGAATGACATGGCAAGAAGTGACTGGAAGATCTGGCAAATACTCAGGACTCTGAGGAAAGGCCAGACAGACACATAATCTGACTGCAACTGGCACCTTTAGTCATCATCATCATCTTCCACTTCTGCCGTCAAGCGTCGTGGGGAGGAATAATTTGCGTTCCAGTACCTGGTGGATGACACTTTATAGAAGGCACCTTTAGTACTGGAACTTTTTGCTGGTTTAAGATGTGAACAGAGCAAGTATGTTTAGTTTAGTTGATGGATCAACATCACAGCACATGGGTGAAACCCATAAGTGCTCTGTTCTCCTCCAAACTCAAACCTGAGTTTGGAGAAACTCAGCTCAGTGCACAAACTCCGTAGCACCGGCGAGGTTCCTGAAATACTATTAGCACGTATGTGAATGTCACAAGTGATGGGATGTGAGTTCTTGACTCAACATTTGTGACAGGACTCAACATTTGTGACAGGACTCAACATTTGTGACAGAACTTCAGCAAGAAATGTATTTATGGATAAACTGCTATATGTATGTGTGATAAATGTTCAGTCAGTAATATTTTTGTATGATACAATCTCAGCCAGTCATATGTTTGTCCCAGTTTGTGTGATAAGACCTCAGCCAGTAGTACATTTGTATGATAAGAACTTGGACAGTCCTATGTTTATGTGACAGAACCTCAGCCATTAATACTTTTGTATGATAAGACAATCTGTGTTGGCTACTAACATATTTTATTCAACATCTAACAACCATTGTAGTACTATCTCTCCTTCTCTGGAAGTTTTGTGCTCTGACCTCTGATCTTTGACATCTGCTCTTTGACTATAGCTATCAAATTCTTCTCTGTAAGAAAGATAATGAGTAGGACCACTAGGAGACACACTCCGGTGATCACTATGTGAACCAGCTTGTTGACCACAGACTCTCCTCTGCAAAATATGTGCTGGATGGGTAGTAGAGAAAACAGATATTCATGTTACTGAGCATGAAATAAAATACACATCTATATTTTAATATGTAATAACATACTACTGTGAGTTGGGTTGTTATCAGTTGGGGTATCTTCATTGCACTCCGGACAGGTCCATAGGTGCTCAGATCCTCCTCCCAGCATAAGCATCAGCGTTCGGTGGCTAATAGCGCCAGTTCTGTGTTGGTTAACGAGGCACCTCGTTTTCCCGATGTATCTCTTGTGCCAATTCTTACTCCCAAGTCTTTCATCCTGGACAGCGATGTGGATTCACTGACGTCAAAGTCTTCTGTTCTCGACATGTCTTTAAGGACGTTAATAACATCGACACGATCCACGGGCTGGCCATCTGCAGGGGGTGCAGAGCCAGCCAGTTTATCAGCTCGTTCATTTCCCTCGACTCCCGCATGTCCCGGGACAAAGATGAAGGTGACTTTATGGACAACAGACTTCCTCAGCGACTCGGTCCACTGTCTACGTACAGATCCAGCGTCGACCTTCCGAATCATGCTCATTGAATCACTTAGTACACACACATTGGTATAATGCTGTGCTTCTAGCCATAGGAAAACCTGTGTTACTGCCATCACCTCCATCGTCATGCTGCTCGTGGGCATAGTGTGGGCACCACTGGATTCTTGGACAGTTCGGCATGTTGAACGGGCTGTAAATGCCCATGCACTTCTCTGCTTTTTTACAAAAGATCCATCTGTATAGATGAGCACTTGGGGGTTGTCTGCATGTTCCTTGATGAGCACATTGACCTCTGCGACAGGATTCTGTTCTCTGCACCGTCTGTCAAGTGTGATAATGCAGGAGAAGGTGCACTTAAAAGCTGGAGGCACAGGCACCCATTTCTTGCCAGGGTTGATGCTTGTAAGACTGCAGACAAGTTGGGTTGTGTCAAGAACTGATATCACAGCATTCAGGACATTCCCAAACATGCTCTGTCATCATCTTCAACTGTCAGTGAAGAGTCATAATAATTATGGTGCCAGGTGTAGTCTGATAATGAATCTGACCTTTCCTACTATGAGCTGCAGTAGTGTAGTGACTTGTATACCTGCTGACCCATTCAGTAGTTCTGGGTTTAGATTCCCTTAAAGGTTGCTTATCTTCTTCTTCGTTCATCCAGAGTTTTTTTTCCGGATGTGATTGCGTTGTGCCTGTTTACAGCAGAGCTGCGTTCTTGCGCCGTTAGGCCGACACATCCGACTTCTGCGGGCATTTGTTGACCGGGTTAACCTTCCCGGGAAGGTTGCTTATGATCTCCACATTGCTCTGGGATTCACTCAGCCTCATTAGAATGAGTGGCATAAAATCAACACACAGACAGAAACTGGTCCCATCACCTGTGTGCTGTGGTGCATAAGATAAACACACAGACAGAAACTGGTCCCATCACCTGTGTGCTGTGGTGCATAAAATCAACACACAGACATAAACTGGTCTCATCGCCTATGTGCTGTGGTGCATAAAAATCAACATACAGAAACCGGTCCCATCACCTGTGTGCTGTGGTACATAAAATCAACACACAGACATAAACTGGTCTCATCGCCTATGTGCTGTGGTGCATAAAAATCAACATACAGAAACCGGTCCCATCACCTGTGTGCTGTGGTGCATAAAATCAACACACAGACATAAACTGGTCCCATCACCTGTGTGCTGTGGTGCATAAAATCAACACACATACATAAACTGGTCCCATCACCTCTGTGCTGTGATGCATAATCAAGTCTTGCCCAGGAATCACGAATAGCCAAAACATGCTGGGTTGACTGCTACATCCTGTGAAGGACATGCAATTAACTTTTAACTCTGTACACGCTGATAAATATGCGACAGAAACTTACCTCAGAAGTGGATGTAACAACAAGAGACAGCAGCAAGGAGACTACCACTGGAACAGAGGGCACAAGCTCATGCAAAGGGCTCTTCCCCGTACCGGACAGGTAGCCCAGAATAAAATAGATACTGAAAAAGAAGGCAGGAAATATTTTACATGGCATTTATCTGGTGTTACATATATTTTCTATGTATAAGTGTATGTCAATCAAATTTGTGGTAAAACAAAATCTTGCTGTGACTAAATACTGTGACAGAAGAAATGGATTTCAATACAACTGTAGAAGCATCATATGTCTGATGATACTTTTGCTTATAAGGACAGTTGACCTAACACTGACCTTCCATATCGACCTCAAACTGACTAACTCTTGTCTTTCTCTGTCTCCTATCTTCTATTTTAGATCTGCTAACTGGTCACCTGAAATTTTCTCATCGTGCTTTTACCCGTCTCTACTAACCCGACATTGCTGACTTTTTTGTCTGCTGTTCCCTTTTCCTCTGCTGTAAAGTCTGTTCAGAGGTCAGAATGGCCGAGAGGTTTCAAATGCTCATGTTTAGACCTCCTGTATGGTGTGGGGTAGTGAGTTTTTCATTGCTAATAAGCTAGCTCTCTGCCCAGAGGGATGCCCTCTCAATACATAATTATGGTCAGGATCCACAACTGGTGATCATGTGAGATGGTGAAACATGACTGGCCATGCTTACTGGCATGGCACATGATGATGTCCACAGCATTATGAGTTTTCTGGCTACCCATTCCACAGATCTGGGTCAATCATAGTGTCATCATCATTATCATGTGGCATGCTGATCAGTGTTGAGATCATAGTTCACCATTCCCACAAACACTCGCATAAGATCAGGTCTGTGTCTCTTGTCCCGATTATGCGATGCAGCCAAGACATCCAGGTATTTATCTCTTTGTTTCTCCGTTGCTTTCTTTCTCCATCAATTCTGCCAGTTGTTGTTATAAAGGTTTCAGGTTTACATCTCCTCAGTCATTGGGTTACAAAACATCCCAGTTGTAATGGGTATTGAACCCATGATAATTGGTTCAGGAAGCAGGTGCGCTAGCTACCGTACAGACACCGCTTATATGGTATTAGGGCAGAAATAACAGAACCAGGAAATAATCTAATTGGGCATAATTATTTTGTTAAAAACGGATAAAATAATTATTCTAAAATTAAAATGAAAGCAAAACTGCAAGGCACCAAAGTACAACAGAACAGAAAATTAACAAAGAGCAGCATACAAATAATTCAAATATAATAAAATGTATTAGCATACAGAGGTCTACCTCCACAAACAACAAGCGAACGATCTTACCTATGTGCTATTCGAGCTAGCATGTTAAAGCAGTTGGCTAGTATAAACCCCACACTTCCTATCAGCCTCGTCAGCAGCCAGGATGAGAACAGAAACAAGCCAGAAAATAACACCATCTTTTTGTTGTACCTGAAATGAGAAAAAGAGTGCTGAAGTGCTATACTGAACCTGTACTTTTATATGGATGTGAAGCGTGGACAATAAGCAAACAAGCCGAGAAACATCTAATGGCAGTGGAAATGTGGTTTCTGGAGAAAATGCAAAGAATATCACAGACAGAAAATCAAATGAGCAAGTCTGACCAGAAACCATTGAAAACCATAAACTGATTAGAAAAATTAGACTTGAACAGTCAAGGTTTTGGGCACGTTATGAGAAGAAATAAACTAATAATTTGGTGACAACTGGCAAGATTGAGGATGGAAGAACAGAGGTAAATATCTGGATAGCTTGTTTGGGTCTCACATCACCACGCATAGGTCAAACACTAAATATCTATACAATGTGTCATGGTGGTCTTTTGCCCATTTTATCCCATAAAAAGCTTTTATAGAAGTGTCTACTGTCTCATAAGTTATGCTTAAATCATTTTTCAGAGATACACCCAGTTTTGCAAGCCAATCTGCCTCTTCACTGCCAGGTATCCATTGAATTGCGCATTTGTCAAAACTATTGGTCAAATTTCAAGGGAGAGAATCAAGTCAGTTAATCACATGGCTCTCGTTTGGTGTTGTATATATAACACACAAATAAACACACATTTCTTATTGTCCAGAGCAGGAATTGAATGGAATATCAAAGGGAGTCTGTACAAAGGCACAATAAACAGGTGCGAGTCACACACTGTAACAGAGGTCATGAAAGTGACATCTCCGAGAGTCATTTCTTCTTTTTATAAAAAGTCACTTAAAAGTCGACAGGGTCGACTTCATTGCACCGGGATTTTATCCCATATGGCTCGGTCTCTTTCCGCAGTAGCTCTAGCAACGACCCACAGGAGTCTCCGAAAAATGTCATTCGTGGACCGAAGGACGCGGCCTGGAATCAAACCTATGGTGTGTGGCATTGGTGATCATGTCTGACCAGTCTCCTGCCTCTTGTGCTGCCAATCTTTCTGATACCAATGTTCCTCTGTACCATGATGTTAAAGTGTCCAACATCTTCTCTCTTGGTCTTCCCCTCCATCCTTCCCGTTGTGAGAAGAAATAAACTGAAGAACTTGGTGACAACTGGCAAGATTGGGAAGGGGGAAAGAACAAGAGGAAGGCAGAGAGGTAAATATCTGGATAGCTTGTGTACTCCAGCTTTCCCTTTATCATGACATGCCCAAACAATGTGATGTGACTAACCAGTTCTCTTTGTGAGTTAATTTCTTTCAAGATATCTTCATAACTCTTTCTATCCTTCATAATTCTTCTATAAAACCACATCTCCGCAGCTTCCACATAATTCCTTATTTGTCTGTTAACTGTCCATGATTTGTTCTATACATCAGGAAAGGCTCACTGTAGTGCTTAAAAACTCTTTTCCTCATTTTGATTGATAAATTAAGTTGCAGAAATATTCTTCATCTTGTAAAATGCTTTTTTTTTGGAAGAATTAACATCAAAGAAATTAAAACAATACAGTGACAAGATGCACATCATACTGAGTGGGTTTACAGTATAGCAACTGGGGTCATGTAGTGAACTGGTTAAGGGTAATCTCAGTAGTACAAGCGGCCATGGCGCAGTGAGTTGGTGCATGCCACAATGAGGGATTCACAGAAGCTGGGTTCATATCATAGTGAATGAGAGTCAAACATAGTGAATTAGTTTAGATCACAGCAAATGGGTTCATCTCAATGTGAATTGGGGTTTCACTGTGAATAGGTTCATCTCAAAGCAAATGGGGGTCTAACATAGTGAATTGGGTCCTCTCACAGTGAATGGGGGAAGGGGGGGGAGGGGGGGGGGGTTGTGTCTCACAATGAATGGTGTCATCTCAGTATGAATAGAGTCTCACACTGAATGGTGCCACCTCAATGTGAATATAGGTATCACAGTGAATAGTATCATCTCAATGTGAATAGGGGTCTCACTGTAAATAGATTTATATCAAAGCAATTGGGTCTCACAGTGAATGGGGTCATTTCAGTGTGAAGGGGGGTCTCACAGTACATGCATTCATCTCAGTGTGAATGGCTGTCACACAATGAATGAGTTCACATAAAAAACAGACATTGAGTTGATATCCAGCAAACAGTTGACAAAACGGCAATGGGCTCACATTGCAGCAAATTCACTAAAGACACAGTCAGCGAATTCACTTCACAAAAACAATTTGATGAGTTTCACCACAATGAATGGGCTAATTGTTCAACAGAGATACTCACCTATCAACGTCATCTTTACTCATTGCTGCAAACACAAATGCTTCAGTTGTACCATTGATAGCAATGATGAGTACATATAAACAATGCCAGCGCAGGAGGGATGGTCCTGAAAACATAAAATACATCACAGGTTAACCCATGTTGTCATTCTTTCTATTATTCAGTACCTTTCCTCTTCTATCCTTGAGTTGTAAAGGACCGAAAAGATTGTTATTTCAGCATAATGATGGCATGGAGATGGATTTCCATTTTTAATTAATTTACACAAAAAAGGATCAAATAGGTAAAGTAAAGGACCCAATTTACACATATTTGAGACCCATTTAAGTAAAGGAACAAATTTACATACTTGAGACCCATTTAAGTAAAGGACCCAATTTATACACTTGAGATCCATTAAGCAAAGGACCCAAGTTACATACTTGAGACCCATTTAAGTAAATGTCCCAATTTACACACTTGAGAACAATTTAAGTAAAGGTCCCAATTTACACACTTGAGGCCCATTTAAGTAAAAGACCCAATTTACTCACTTGAGACCCATTTATACAAAGGACCCAATTTACACACTTGAGACCAATTTAAATAAAGGACCCAATTTACACATGTTTGAGACCCATTTAAGTAAAGGACCCAATTTACACATGTTTGAGACCCATTTAAGTAAAGGACCCAATTTATATATGTCTGAGACCCATTTAAGTAAAGGACCCAATTTACACACCCTTGAGATTTACGCACCCATGTGACCTATTTAAGTAAAGAACTCACTTTACATACTTGAGACCCATTTAAGTAAAGGGCCCAATTAACACACACATGAGACCCATTTAAATAAAGGACCCAATTTACACATGTTTGAGACCCATTTCAGTACAGGACCCAATTTAAACATGTTTGAGACCCATTTAAGTGAAGGACCCAATTTACACATGTTTGAGACCTATTTAAGAAAAGGACCCAATTTACACATGTTTGAGACCTATTTAAGTAAAGGACCCAATTTACACATGTGTGAGACCTATTTAAGAAAAGGACCCAATTTAAACATGTTTGAGACCCATTTAAGTAAAGGACCCAATTTACACACCATTGAGACCCATTAAAATAAAGGACCCAATTTACACACCCATGAGACCCATTTAAGTAAAGAACTCAATTTACATACTTGAGACCCATTTAAGTAAAGGGCCCAATTAACACACACTTGAGACCCATTTAAATAAAGAATTATGTGGTTGTTTCGGGATTTGAAATTTAAATATTGAGCACAACCCACTACTGGCAACGCCGATCGCATTCCGGTATGAACCTAAGGCCTATCCACGTCATTGGGTCCTTTACTTAAATAGGTCTCAAACATGTGTAAATTGGGTCCTTTTCTTAAATAGGTCTCAAACATGTGTAAATTGGGTCCTTCACGTCCATATTGACGTGGATAGGCCTTAGGTTCATACCGGAATGCGATCGGCGTTGCCAGTAGTGGGTTGTGCTCAATATTTAAATAAAGGACCCAATTTACACATGTTTGAGACCCATTTCAGTACAGGACCCAATTTAAACATGTTTGAGACCCATTTAAGTGAAGGACCCAATTTACACGTTTGAGACCTATTTAAGTAAAGGACCCAATTTACACATGTTTGAGACCTATTTAAGAAAAGGACCCAATTTACACATGTTTGAGACCCATTTAAGTAAAGGACCCAATTTACACACCATTGAGACCCATTAACCCTTTACAGGGCAGGCGCTTGTCCGTTTTTAAGCCCTGAACGGGCAAGATTTTTTCAGGTTTGGTAAAATTTCGGGTCGCGTTAGTAAAAACATCACAAATAAGGTATTAGTCAACCGATTTTAGTTAAATAAACAACATAATGAAGGGAAAAGCATGCAGAATATGTTACTCACATGATTGTTGTTGGTAATCCATATATGAACACAAATATTTACGAAATACAGCATGTTGTTTGTAATTTTCCGTCATCTATACGGCAATTTACAAACACATTTTCAGAATCATAATCACTTTCTTTAAAGTCCGACTCAGACTGCTAATGCAAAGTAACGCTTTGCACTGATATCTAGCTCCGATTAATAGTCAACTTCGTGCCCTTTAATGTCATTTAAATTGAACCTAGTGAAATCTCGGCTATCACTTGAAGAATCGCCGAAATCCATTTTGAAAAACAGCGTAAAATTCCCGAAAACTATCAAAAAAAGTCCGTAAAAGTCCGTTCAAATTCATAGTAGCACGTTTACAAATGGCGGCCATGTTGTCAAGCTATCGGCGAAAGCGACAGTAGCCGTCGGAAGTGTTGGAAAGCCGAGAGATCGCGTTTTTACAATGCATAATAGTATCGGACATAATCGGCCGATCCGCTCGTTTAAGCGATCGGCCGCTAATGGCCGCTCTGCCCTGTAAAGGGTTAAAATAAAGGACCAAATTTACACACTCATGAAACCCATTTAAGTAAAGAACTCACTTTACATACTTGAGACCCATTTAAGTAAAGGACCAAATTTACACCCTTGAGACCAATTTAAATAAAGGATCAAATTTACACACTTGGGACCCATTTACGTAAAGGGCCCAATTTACACACTTGAGGCCCATTTAAGTAAAAGACACATTGTACACACTTGAGACCCATTTAAATAAAGGACCCAATTTGCACACTTGAGACCCATTTAAGTAAAGGAACACATTTACACACTTGAGACCCGTATAAGTAAAGGACCCAATTTACACACTTGAGACCCATTAAGCAAAGGACCCAAGTTACATACTTGAGACCCTTTTAAGTACAGGTCCCAATTTACACACACTTGAGACCCATTTAAATAAGGGTCCCAATTTACACACTTGATGCCCATTTAAGTAAAGGACCCAATTTACACACTTGAGACCCATTTAAGTAAAGGAACAAATTTACACACTTGAGACCCGTTTAAGTAAAGGACAAAATTTACATACTTGAGACCCATTTAGGGACCCAATTTACACACTTGCAACCCATTAAGCAATGGACCCAAGTTACATACTTGAGACCATTTAAGTAAAGGTCCCAATTTACACACACTTGAGACCCATTGGACATGTCGTGCTAGTCGCATATTTGTATAGATCAACTGGCACCCGAGACACGATGTGGATAACATGCCGGTTGCTTTTACTTCCCGAAACATTTCCTGCGACAAGTTTTAGACCAGGTTGACCTGAGAGCCCACGTCAAATTTTTTTTTTTTAACTCTGCCTCGATGCAAATTCAAACCCAGGCGACCTCACTGCGACAGTGTGAACCAAAGTCAATAAGGCGACTTCACTGTGACTATCAACCAAAGTCAATAAGGCAACCTCACTGTGACAGTGTCGACCAAAGTCAATAAGGTGACATCACTGTGACTATCAACCAAAGTCAATAAGGCAACCTCACTGTGAGTGTCGACCAAAGTCAATAAGGCGACTTCACTGTGACTATCAACCAAAGTCAATAAGGCAACCTCACTGTGACAGTGTCAACCAAAGTCAAGTCAATAAGGCAACTTCACTGTGACTATCAACCAAAGTCAATAAGGCAACCTCACTGTGACAGTGTCAACCAAAGTCAATAAGGCAACCTCACTGTGACTATCAACCAAAGTCAATAAGGCGACTTCACTGTGACTATCAACCAAAGTCAATAAGGCAACCTCACAGTGACAGTGTCAACCAAAGTCAATAAGGCAACCTCACTGTGACAGTGTCAACCAAAGTCAATAAGGCGACTTCACTGCGACAGTGTCGACCAAAATCAATAATACTCGTCACTACGACTGTCTCAACCATATTCAATAAGACACTTTACTGCAACAGAATCCCTAAGAATCATGATGGTAGAAGGATGAACATTGTGGCACATAATGCGTTTGTTTACCTGCCCCTGAAGACAGCACATCTCCTCCATATATATGAAGTGCCAGGTAGGAATTTGAGAAGCCAAATATAAGGATTATGGCACCAATTATTGTCACAATTTTTAACACAACTCCTAAAACTCGGACAGACAGACTCAGAGATTCCTGCAAAAAACAGAAACAGTTCATCAACAAATTATGAAAACCTTATATAGAGCACATCAACATCAATATTTTTGTTTGAATACACTTATATCAACAAAATCACAAATACCGGAATATTGGACAGATCGGGTTGTGTGAAGGTTCGTTCAATGCTCAGTCTTTGTAGACTTAGATGGATAGAACACATTAGGAGGATGGACGATGGTAGAAAACCAAAGGACATCTTTTTTGATGGGTAAAAGATGAGTTAAGCTGAGCTGAGCTAAGTTGAGTTGAGTCAAGAACTGATATTACAGTACTCTGGACAATGTCATACAAGTTCCATCTTCTTTTTAAACAGCCAGCAAAGAGTCCCAATACTAATGGTGCCAGTAGAGTCTGATTATGTGTACGTCTGGCCTTTTCTCTCAGTCCTGAAAGTCGGCCAGATTCACTGGTCACTCCGTGCAGCACCATTCTCACTACTAGGCCGCGACAATGATCTATCTGTTCCACTGCTCTAAACTTCCAGAGACATGGTTTAGTTCTAGTAGAGAACCACTTTCACTGCACAAAGATAGCTCCACAAGTGCTTAGTCTTCTTAAAGAGACCACAAAAGGACAACTGCAGCACAATGCACAAATTCTGATCCAAGCACATTACTACTTGAATCAAAATTCTTTAAATACTCCTCTGTGGGTAACTTTTCTCATTTGAAATTGTGTTTGGTCAGTGGCCTGTTAGTGTGCAACAAAGAAGAAATGACACCTAAACTAACTAAAATGGACACTGGAGGATCAAGAATAGTTAGACAAAACCACCCGTTATTTAATACAATAGTCAACACTACATATCCTAACTACAGCCCACAAGAGTTGAATAGTACATATGTAAGTAAGGTACAGGAACTTTTCACACCATGAGGAATTTGCCATATGACGGTACACTCCACCAAAGTCATGAATGGGGTTTTTCCAGTTATGCACGAAAAATGGACAAATAGGAAAGGAAGATACCATTGGTAACGTAAACAACGTCACACAACAACAAAGGACTTTCTCTGTGTGTGATTCAGAAAGAGAGGACGTGTCTTCCAGAGATCCGTATGCGATTTATTCCGAGCGTCAGCGAATAGATTTTCAGGAGGAGGGATCGATTGGCAAATGGATACTTAAGGCAGAACCCAAAACCTAGACGTGATACAACTCAGGACAGCGAAATGACAGGTCCATGCCTCAAGGAGAACATTTGGAAGAAGGCAGGGAGTTCGTGAAATGTTAACTATTTAAAAGCCGCGCCCACATCTCGGGAGCAGTTTAATAACATACGATAATCATCCTGTTATTGGTTCCGCTCATTATGAAAATAAAGTACGAGTCTTGTTCCTTCTTTGGAGTCATCTGATTATTCGTCACACTGTTCAAAGGTGAGTGTTAAGACTGAGTCAAATGTCATTCTATAATCCTAATGATAATGAAAAGACATGGCAGAATTCTGGGTAAATGGTGCCAGCCCCATATTACTCAGTGGGTGACGCAGTCAATATCACGTTGGCCACTTTTACTTCCCAGGAAAGGTCCTTGTACCCATTTTAGAGTGGGCTGACCTGAAGCGAAGGTCAGTGAAAAAATGCATGCCTTGTAGGGGATTTCAACATATGACCAGTTGGCAAGCATGCTATGACAGCTCCCCTGAACAGCTCCCCTGAACAGCTCCCCTATTCAATGCTTCTGTGTAGATGTCAGTGTTTATTTGAACACGGAATATTCTAGGCAGCTTTTGAACCTGATGAGACGTGTACCTGGCTGTGTGCAGGCACACCTAAGTTTAACAACATGGAACATTCTAGAAGACATCTGAGCTTGATGAGACATATACCTGACTCTGCTTGTGTGTAAGCACACCTCGGTTTCACAATATGGAACATTCTAGGAAACATCTGAGCCTGATAAGACGTATACCTGGCTCTGTTTAACAACATGGAACATTCTAGAAAACATCTAAGCCTGATGAGACATGTACCTGGCTCTGTTTGTGTGCAGGCACACCTCTGCTTAACAACTTGGAGAACAGCAGGTAGCTGTTCTCTTCTATAGGCAGGAATATGAACCGAGCTGCCATGGAGCCCAGATTGGCAACAACGTCGTAGACACCTGGACAACACAGTTTGGTGAATTAGATATATGCAAGTTTTGGTATTTTACTGCATGAAATAATCATTTCAGATTTGCTGCAGAATAGTAGTTAGTACACTTGCCTGCCAGGACAGTCAGTAAAGTCAGGCCTGCCAAGACAGTAAGTAAAGTCAGGCCTGCCAAGACAGTAAGTAAAGTCAGTTCTGCCAAGACAGTAAGTAAAGTTAGTTCTGCCAAGACAGTAAGTAAAGTCAGGCCTGCCAAGAGTATGTAAAATCAGACCTGCCAAGACAGTAAGTAAAGTCAGGGCTGCCAAGACAGTAAGTAAAGTCAGGCCTGCCAAGACAGTAAGTAAAGTCAGGCCTGCCAAGACAGTAAGTAAAGTCAGGGCTGCCAAGACAGTAAGTAAAGTCAGGCCTGCCAAGACAGTAAGTAAAGTCAGTTCTGCCAAGACAGTAAGTAAAGTCAGGCCTGCCAAGAGAGTATGTAAAAACAGACCTGCCAAGACAGTAAGTAAAGTAAGACCTGCCAAGAGAGTAAGCAAAGTAAGACCTGCCAAGACAGTAAGCAAAGTCAGGCCTGCCAAGACAGTAAGTAAAGTCAGGCCTGCCAAGACAGTAAGTAAAGTTAGTTCTGCCAAGACAGTAAGTAAAGTCAGGCCTGCCAAGAGTATGTAAAATCAGACCTGCCAAGACAGTAAGTAAAGTCAGGGCTGCCAAGACAGTAAGTAAAGTCAGTTCTGCCAAGACAGTAAGTAAAGTCAGGCCTGCCAAGACAGTAAGTAAAGTCAGGGCTGCCAAGACAGTAAGTAAAGTCAGGCCTGCCAAGACAGTAAGTAAAGTCAGGCCTGCCAAGAGAGCATGTAAAGTCAGGCCTGCCAAGACAGTAAGTAAAGTCAGGCCTGCCAAGACAGTAAGTAAAGTCAGGCCTGCCAAGACAGTAAGTAAAGTCAGGCCTGCCAAGACAGTAAGTAAAGTCAGGCCTGCCAAGACAGTAAGTAAAGTCAGGCCTGCCAAGACAGTAAGTAAAGTCAGGCCTGCCAAGACAGTAAGTAAAGTCAGGCCTGCCAAGACAGTAAGTAAAGTCAGGCCTGCCAAGACAGTAAGTAAAGTCAGGCCTGCCAAGACAGTAAGTAAAGTAACAAAGGACACGTTTCCATGTCTGGAGACTACTGGGTATGTGGTGGTAGTCCCATGTTCCTATAGCCCAACCTGCACTGGAGGGCTGATGTGGTCAAAATATCCTCGCCCTCATTTACTTCCCATAACATTTCCTGGTAACCATTCTAGACGGAGTCAACCTGGGAACCCTAGTCAATCGTTTAGAAAATGCCAGCCTCTATGGGGATTTGAACATATGACCACTGGGCCAGCAATCAAGAATGCTAGTCACTGTGCTATCATGGTGCTCTACTAAAGTTGTGGTCCAGGTTTAATCCCCAGCGGTGGCAGAAAATTTTTTTCCAATCATGACATCTCTGGGATTAAAAAAACATATATTCATACAACTTTGATTTCATTACGGAATCAATACTACTGTTGGTGTGTTAAAAAGTTATTTGTGTTTCCTTTGCAGGATGTCATAGTCAACCACAGCATTATTTGGCTGTGATTTCTTGGTAACATTATATTAAGTGGTTTGCCATTGCTTTCTGAACTGACACTAATACTATTGTATGAAAATCAGCACAAGGCAGTCTGCTTCCAAATCACCCACAGCTTTGTTTCAAACATGGTATGCAGGATTGCGAATTGCGTTCATAACCACTTTGCCACAAAACCACCTTGTTTCTGTGTGCATGGAGATTTTTTGTCCAGACTTAAGAATAAAAGTTGCTTGCCAAAGCATCCTCCTCATGGTATACAGGCTAGGATATTTTCTAAAACTCAGAGCCTTAAAGATGAGCAAAAACACCCACGATGTGTACAGTGGACATTCTGATTCCTCAGCTACTTACCACTACCCAAGGACAGAGAAAAGTATAATTTACTGTTCGTATTCTATAAAAATCTATAGTCCATGTCATGACTTGAACTAGATCTGCTCACGTTAGATGTTAATATTCTTCCACTCTGACCCACTATCAAAGATTTATCATCATGTAACAAATCCTTCACAGGAAGTCGCTGTCATCACAGCTCATCGAAACCTGTCTCCATCTCGTGCCATGTCTCTCACCTCATACACCCTGATGCTAAAGCTGTCTGCAATGTCCCATGTCTCTGCAATGTCCCGTGTCTCTGCAATGTCCTGTGTCCATCTTCCTGCTGCTCAACCCTGGCCTCTTCTTTCAGACCCATGCTTACCATCCCTGTCCTCTCCCAGCTACTGTCATGTTTAACATGGCCAAAGTTTTTCACTTTCTGAGACATGACATTGTGTATGAGCTAGTTTCCTTCAGTGTTCACCTCTTGTAGAATGTCCATATTCTTCCTCTTCTTCTTGTTTTTTTAAAAGTCCTGTCACAGGAGCCTGTTGTGAGTATGTGACATGATAAGATCATCCCATTTTATTGGCCAGAGTGCTCTTTCTTCTTCTTGGTCCACAGTATTCTAAGAACTTGCCTGTTAAGCTCAAAACCACAATTTTCATCTTTAGTGATTGCAAACTGGTCCATAATTCACATTCGTATATCAAATATTTTTAAGGCTTTATGTATCACAAGCTCACCTTGATCTCCAAAACTGAGAACATCAAAGAATGTCATCACAAACCTTTCACCTGAGGATGACAAATATGCAGTGAGCACTTACTGTAGCACATTTCAGTGTTTGCAGTAAACTAGCCTCAGCTTAACAGTTCAATGGGGTCTGTTATTTTACCTATAAGTAAGCAGAGGGCAGTTTTACTTACCTTAAGGCATAAGGGCATATGGTGCCAACCCATAATGCCAATGGCCACTCCAGGGATGATGTGGTCAATTTGACGCTGCCACCTTAACTTCCCAAGATATTTGTCATTGAAATGTAGTCTTGGCATTCAATTCTCCCTTCTCTTGTCATTTTCAGCTGCAGTGAGATTTCTATTATCCACTGCATATGGTTCCTCCAAGGTCAAGCCATCCAGGTATTTATTTCTGTCTTCCCCTTGTTCTAATCCCATTAAGTTGCCAGCTGTCATTAAGTTAATTTTCCTTATAATATGCTTAAAATGTGGACTGTGTACATCTAATTTCTCTAATACATTTACGGTTTTCATTTGTTTCTTGAAGGACTGCCTCAATCATTTTTATGTCCATCCATGTTATACTTTGCATTTTCCTCAGAAACTACATTTCTACTGCCATTAAATGTTTCTTAGCTTGTCTGTTTATTGTCCCTGATTCATATGCAAAAATTAATTCAAAACAATGTTTACTGCAGTGAATTTTAATGATAAAACCACAAAAAAAAAATAGATTGCACAATTTACCAACATTGTTCATGTTTCATAATATTATCTAATTATTTTAGTTTATGTTATGCGATTTCTGCAGTATGTATCTGATGAGATGGAATGAAAAACGCAAGGCATAAATCATGCAATATATTGTTGTTGTTATTTTCATTATTCAAACAAAACTAATTATTTATGAGACTGTCCAGGTAGAAAACTACCTGGTCATGACCTTGCTAGCAGAAAGCTCAACAACCGTGCTATAAACAACTAAAACAGTTTATGAAAGACCAGGAGAGCAAGTCATGATAACAGAAACAAAACTTACCTTCTGTGAGGATTTGTTTGAGGAATGACTGCTTGAAAAAGCTCCAAGTCAAACTGGCCAAATGGATGTCGATGAATGGCTATAAATGTTTAACACAATTATAATTAATATTTAAATGATTATGTAAATGGTGTGCATTTAACAGTATCAAACATGTACTTTTCTCCAAACATACATCACAGAAAGTGAAATTGAGATCAACCCTACATTGGTTACACCACCCTTAGCATGTCAGTTACCATTGAAGATATCATCATCTAGTGCCTTGCTGGTTGGCATGAGTAATTACGCCTTTCCACATATTGCGATCTCTGATGAAATGGATCAATTTGTGTGTTGACTCCCTTCCATGCCATGACACAAGACTATCAAGAATTTTCTCATGCTGTCATCCTCTATCTCTCTTTCCACATATCTTTCTGCTTGTCACATTTTCCAGTTTTGTTATTCTCATATTGTGGCCAAAAATGAGGACTGCTTCTTTCTGATGTTTGTAATGAGTTATTTTTGCAACTTAGCTTCCCTCAAAATGTCCAGATTGCTCATTTCGGCTGTCTAATTATTTTCAGCATTCTTCCATAAAACCACATCTCCAAGGCTTCTAGAATACACTACCACTGGGGTGTGAAGTGTTAGGTAATCATAGAAAATGTAGATAAGATAAAGGTAGGCTTACAGCACACACTGTCACTGATGTTTTAGCCCACAATATATGAGATTGGATAGCCAGTTCCCTTCCTCAACTGTCCTTCCCATGCAATTCTTAGAATATTCTTAAAATTGACTGGTACCTATTGTAATCAAGCTGGCTCAATCCCAGAGATATTCTGGTCAGAAAATATTCTACCTCTAATTGATTGATTTAGGAACCGACATCACAGCATTCGGGGCATTCCATAAGCGCTCCGTCCCCATCCTCAGAAGCCAGCGAAGAGTTTCAACCCCAATAGTACCAGTAGCAATCTGATTCTATGTGCGTCTCACCTTTCCTCCAAGCGTCGAGCCTCAGCCAGATCCCCTCGCCACCCCATGCTGTCGCACTCTTGCCAGACCACGACGATCCACCTGGATTTCTACCTCTGATAGGGATTGAACTTGGACCTCTGTCTTAGCAAGTAAGCAAACTAACTGCTATGTCACAGCAGTTCCCACCTCCATATAAGTAAGCACACTAACTGCTATGTCACAGCAGCTCCCACCTCCATATAAGTAAACACACTAACTGCTATGTCACAGCAGCTCCCACCTCCATATAAGTAAACACACTAACTGCTATGTCACAGCAGTTCCCACCTCCATATAAGTAAGCACACTAACTGCTATGTCACAGCAGCTCCCACCTCCATATAAGTAAACACACTAACTGCTATGTCACAGCAGCTCCCACCTCCATATAAGTAAACACACTAACTGCTATGTCACAGCAGTTCCCACCTCCATATAAGTAAGCACACTAACTGCTATGTCACAGCAGTTCCCACCTCCATATAAGTAAACACACTAACTGCTATGTCACAGCAGCTCCCACCTCCATATAAGTAAACACACTAACTGCTATGTCACAGCAGCTCCCACCTCCATATAAGTAAACACACTAACTGCTATGTCACAGCAGCTCCCACCTCCATATAAGTAAACACACTAACTGCTATGTCACAGCAGTTCCCACCTCCATATAAGTAAGCTCACTAACTGCTATGTCACAGCAGCTCCCACCTCCATATAAGTAAGCACACTAACTGCTATGTCACAGCAGCTCTCACCTCCATATAAGTAAACACACTAACTGCTATGTCACAGCAGCTCCCACCTCCATATAAGTAAGCACACTAACTGCTATGTCACAGCAGTTCCCACCTCCATATAAGTAAGCACACTAACTGCTATGTCACAGCAGTTCCCAACCTCCATATAAGTAAAGCACACTAACTGCTATGTCCACAGCAGTTCCCACCTCCATATAAGTAAGCACACTAACTGCTATGTTACAGCAGTTCCCACCTCCATATAAGTAAGCACACTAACTGCTATGTCACAGCAGCTCCCATCTCCATATAAGTAAGCACACTAACTGCTATGTCACAGCAGCTCCCACCTCCATATAAGCCACTAACTGCTTTTGTCACAACAGCCCCACCCCCATATATTAACCACTAACTGCTATGTCACAGCAGCTCCCCCCTCCATTAAATAAACCACTAACTGCTATGTAAAAGGGAGTTTCCCCCCTCCATATAAAATAAACCACTAAATTTCTATGTCCCGCACTCCCACCCCCATATAAGTAAACCACTAAATGCTATGTCACACCGTTCCCCCCCTCCATATAAGAAACACTAACTTTCTATGTCACAGACTCCCACCCCCATAAAAAGGGAAACCACTAACTCTATGTCACAGCATTTTCCCCCCCCCATAAAGTAAGAAAACTAACTGCTATGTCACAGCAGCTCCCACCTCCATATAAAACCACAAACTGCTATGTCACAGCAGTTCCCCCTCCATAAAGTAAGCCACTAACTGCTATGTCCGCAGTTTTCCCCCCCCATATAAGTAAGCACCCTAAATGCTATGTCCCCAGCAGTTCCCACCTCCATTAAGAACCCCCAACTGCTATGTCACAGCAGTTTTCCCCCCTCCATATAATAAACAAAACCCAACTGCCCCCCAATTAAACAAGCAGCTCCCACCTCCATATAAGTTCACCCAACTGCTATTTCACAGGGAGTTTTCCCCCCTCCATTAAGCCCACTAACTGCTTTTGTCACAGCAGCTCCCACCTCCAAAAATAAGCCCTAACCCCTATTCACGCAGTTCCCCCTCCATATAAGTCACACTAAAGCTATGTCACAGCAGCTCCCACCTCCATATAAATCCCCCTAACTGCTATGTCACAGCGTTTCCCCCCTCCCTATAAGTAAACCACTAACTGCTATTTCACAGCGCTCCCCCCTCCATATAAGTAAGCACATAACTGCTTGTCACAGCAATTTCCCCCCTCCATATAAGTAAGCCCTAACTGCTATGGGCACAGCAGCTCCCACCCCCATATAAATAAGCACACTAACTGCTATGTCCAGCAGTTTCCCCCCTCCATATAAGTAAGCTCACTAACTGCTATGTCACAGCAGCTCCCACCTCCATATAAGTAAGCACACTAACTGCTATGTCACAGCAGCTCCCACCTCCATATAAGTAAGCTACACTAACTGCTATGTCACAGCAGCTTCCCACCTCCATATAAGTAAGCACACTAACTGCTATGTCACAGCAGCTTCCCACCTCCATATAAGTAAGCACACTAACTGCTATGTCACAGCAGTTCCCACCGTCCATATAAGTAAGCACACTAACTGCTATGTCACAGCAGTTCCCACCTCCATATAAGTAAGCTCACTAACTGCTATGTCACAGCAGGTTCCCACCTCCATATAAGTAGCACACTAACTGCTATGTCACAGCAGCTCCCACCTCCATATAAGTACTCACTAACTGCTATGTCACAGCAGTTCCCACCTCCATTAAGTAAGCTCACTAACTGCTATGTCACAGCAGCTCCCACCTCCATATAAGTAAGCTCACTAACTGCTATGTCACAGCAGCTCCCACCTCCATATAAGTAAACACACTAACTGCTATGTCACAGCAGCTCCCACCTCCATATAAGTAAGCACACTAACTGCTATGTCACAGCAGCTCCCACCTCCATATAAGTAAGCACACTAACTGCTATGTCACAGCAGTTCCCACCTCCATATAAGTAAGCACACTAACTGCTATGTCACAGCAGCTCCCACCTCCATATAAGTAAAGCACACTAACTGCTATGTCACAGCAGCTCCCACCCTCCATATAAGTAAGCACACTAACTGCTATGTCACAGCAGTTCCCACCTCCATATAAGTAAGCTCACTAACTGCTATGTCACAGCAGTTCCCACCTCCATATAAGTAAGCACACTAACTGCTATGTCACAGCAGTTCCCACCTCCATATAAGCACACTAACTGCTATGTCACAGCAGCTCCACCTCCATATAAGTAAAGCACACTAACTGCTATGTACAGCAGTTCCCACCTCCATATAAGTAAGCACACTAACTGCTATGTCACAGCCAGCTCCCACCTCCATATAAGTAAAGCACACTAACTGCTATGTCACAGCAGCTTCCCACCTCCATATAAGTAACACACTAACTGCTATGTCACAGCAGCTTCCCACCTCCATATAAGTAAGCACACTAACTGCTATGTCACAGCAGCTCCCACCTCCATATAAGTAAGCATCCTAACTGCTATGTCACAGCAGCTCCACCTCCATATAAGTAAGCACACTAACTGCTATGTCACAGCAGCTCCCACCTCCATATAAGTAAGCCACTAACTGCTATGTCACAGCAGCTCCCCACCTCCATATAAGTAAGCACACTACTGCTATGTCACAGCAGTTCCCACCTCCATATAAGTAAGCTCACTAACTGCTATGTCACAGCAGTTCCCACCTCCATAATAAGTAAGCACACTAACTGCTATGTAACAGCAGCTCCCACCTCCATATAAGTAAAGCATCACTAACTGCTATGTCACAGCAGTTCCCACCTCCATATAAGTAAGCACACTAACTGCTTATGTCACCGCATTTTCCCCCCCCATATAAGTAAACACACTAACTGCTATGTCACAGCAGTTCCCCCCCTCCATTAAATAAGCACCCCCTAAATGCTATGTCACAGCAGCTCTCCCCCCTCCCTATAAGTAACACACTAACTGCTATGTCACAGCAGCTCCCACCTCCATTAAGTAAAAACACTAACTGCTATGTCACAGCGCTCCCACCTCCATATAATAAACACACTAATGCTATGTCACAGCCCGTTTCCCCCCTCCATATAAGTAAAAACACTAACTGCTATGTCCAGCAGCTCCCCCCCTCCATATAAGTAAGCCACTAACTGCTATGTCACAGCCTCCCACCTCCATATAATAAGCTCACTAACTGCATGTCACAGCAGCTCCCACCTCCATATAATAAGCTCACTAAATGCTATGTCACAGCAGCTCCCACCTCCATATAAATAAGCTCCAAATAATGCTATGTCACAGCAGCTCCCACCTCCATATAAGTAAGCTCACTAACTGCTATGTCACAGCAGTTCCCACCTCCATATAAGTAAGCACACTAACTGCTATGTCACAGCAGCTCCCACCTCCATATAAGTAAGCATCACTAACTGCTATGTCACAGCAGCTTCCCACCTCCATATAAGGAAGCTCACTAACTGCTATGTCACAGCAGCTCCCACCTCCATATAAGTAAGCATCACTAACTGCTATGTCACAGCAGTTCCCACCTCCATATAAGTAAGCTCACTAACTGCTATGTCACAGCAGCTCCCACCTCCATATAAGTAAGCACACTAACTGCTATGTCACAGCAGCTCCCACCTCCATATAAGTAAGCTCACTAACTGCTATGTCACAGCAGCTCCCACCTCCATATAAGTAAGCATCACTAACTGCTATGTCACAGCAGCTCCCACCTCCATATAAGTAAGCTCACTAACTGCTATGTCACAGCAGCTTCCCACCTCCATATAAGTAAGCATCACTAACTGCTATGTCACAGGCAGCTTCCACCTCCATATAAGCTCACTAACTGCTATGTCACAGCAGTTCCCACCTCCATATAAGTAAGCTCACTAACTGCTATGTCACAGCAGTTCCCACCTCCATATAAGTAAACACACTAACTGCTATGTCACAGCAGTTCCCACCTCCATATAGTAAGCACACTAACTGCTATGTCACAGCAGTTCCCACCTCCATATAGTAAGCATCACTAACTGCTATGTCACAGCAGCTCCACCTCCATATAAGTAAACACACTAACTGCTATGTCACAGCAGCTTCCCACCTCCATATAAGTAAGCATCACTAACTGCTATGTCACAGCAGCTCCCACCTCCATATAAGTAAGCTCACTACTGCTATGTCACAGCAGCTCCCACCTCCATATAAGTAAGCACACTAACTGCTATGTCACAGCAGCTTCCCCCTCCATATAAGTAAGCACACTAACTGCTATGTCACAGCAGCTCCCACCTCCATATAAGTAAGCTCACTAACTGCTATGTCACAGCAGCTCCCACCTCCATATAAGTAAAGCACCACTAACTGCTATGTCACAGCAGCTTCCCACATCCATATAAGTAACACACTAACTGCTATGTCACAGCAGTTCCACCTCCATATAAGTAACCACTAACTGCTATGTCACAGCAGTTCCCACCTCCATATAAGTAAGCACACTAACTGCTATGTCACAGCAGCTCCAACTCCATATAAGTAAACACACTAACTGCTATGTCACAGCAGTGTCCCACCTCCATATAAGTAAGCACACTAACTGCTATGTCACAGCAGCTCCCACATCCATATAAGTAAGCTCACTAACTGCTATGTCACAGCAGCTTCCCACCTCCATATAAGTAAGCACACTGAACTGCTATGTCACAGCAGCTCCCACCTCCATATAAGTAAACACACTACTGCTATGTCACAGGCAGCTCCCACCTCCATATAAGGAAACACACTAAGCTGCTATGTCACAGCAGTTCCCACCTCCATATAAGTAACCACTAACTGCTATGTCACAGCAGCTCCCACCTCCATATAAGTAAGCACCTAACTGCGTATGTCACAGCAGCTCCACCTCCATATAAGTAAGCACACTAACTGCTATGTCACAGCAGCTCCCACCTCCATATAAGTAAAAACACACTAACTGCTATGTCACAGCAGTTCCCCACCTCCATATAAGTAAGCACACTAACTGCTATGTCAACAGCAGCTTCCCACCTCCATATAAGTAAACGACACTAACTGCTATGTCACAGCAGCTCCCACCTCCATATAAGTAAGCTACATAACTGCTATTCACAGCAGCTTCCCACCTCCATATAAGTAAGCTCACTAACTGCTATGTCACAGCAGCTCCCACCTCCATATAAGTAAGACTCACTAACTGCTATGTCACAGCAAGCTCCCACCTCCATATAAGTAAGCTTCACTAACTGCTATGTCACAGCAGTTCCCACCTCCATATAAGTAAGCATCACTAACTGCTAGGTCACAGCAGCTCCCACCTCCATATAAGTAACACACTAACTGCTATGTCACAGCAGCTCCCACCTCCATATAAGTAAGCACACTAACTGCTATGTCACAGCAGTTCCACCTCCATATAAGTAAGCACACTAACTGCTATGTCACAGCAGCTCCCACCTCCATATAAGTAACACACTAACTGCTATGTACAGCAGCTCCCACCTCCATATAAGTAAGCACACTAACTGCTATGTCACAGCAGCTTCCCACTCCATATAAGTAAACACACTAACTGCTATGTCACAGCAGCTCCCACCTCCATATAAGTAAGCACACTAACTGCTATGTCACAGCAGCTCCCACCTCCATATAAGTAAAGCACACTAACTGCTATGTCACAGCACTTCCCACCTCCATATAAGTAAGCACACTAACTGCTATGTCACAGCAGTCACCACCTCCATATAAGTAAGCACACTAACTGCTATGTCACAGCAGCTCTCACCTCCATATAAGTAAACACACTAACTGCTATGTCACAGCAGCTTCCACCTCCATATAAGTAAGCACACTAACTGCTATGTCACAGCAGCTTCCCACCTCCATATAAGTAACACACTAACTGCTATGTCACAGCAGCTCTCACCTCCATATAAGTAAACCACTAACTGCTATGTCACAGCAGTTCCCACCTCCATATAAGTAAGCACACTAACTGCTATGTCACAGCAGCTCTCACCTCAATATAAGTAAACACACTAACTGCTATGTCACAGCAGTTCCCACCTCCATATAAGTAACACACTAACTGCTATGTCACAGCAGCTCTCCCTCCATATAAGTAAACACACTAACTGCTATGTCACAGCAGTTCCCAACCTCCATATGAATAAGCACACTACTGCTATGTCACAGCAGCTCTCACCTCCATATAGAGTAAACACACTACTGCTATGTCACAGCAGCTTCCACCTCCATATAAGTACACACTAACGCTATGTCACAGCAGCTTCCCACCCTCCATATAAGTAACCACTAACTGCTATGTCACAGCAGCTCCCAACCTCCATATAAGGAACACACTAACTGCTATGTCCAGCAGTGTCCCACCTCCATATAGTAACCACTAACTTATCACAGCACTCACCTCCATATAAGTAAACCCTAACTGCTATTACGCAGTCCCACCTCCATATAAGTAAGCACCTATTATACACACTCTCACCTCATATAAGTAAACACACTAACTGCTATGTCACAGCATTCCCACCTCCATATAAGAACACTAACTGCTATGTCACAGCAGCTCTCACCTCCATATAAGTAACACACTAACTGCTATGTCACAAGTTCCCACCTCCATATAAGAAGCACACTAACTTATGTCAAGCAGCCTCACCTCCATATAAGTAACACACTAACTGCTATGTCACAGCAGCTCCCACCTCCATATAAGTAAACCACTAACTGCTATGTCAAGCATCTCCACCTCCATAAGAAGCACACTAACTCTATGTCACAGCAGCTCCACCTCCATATAGTAAACACACTAATGCTATGTCACGCAGTCCCACCTCCATATAAGTAAGCACACCAATTATCACAGCAGCTCTCACCTCCATATAAGTAAACACACTAACTGCTATGTCACAGCAGTTCCCACCTCCATATAAGTAAGCACACTAACTGCTATGTCACAGCAGCTCTCCACCTCCATATAAGTAAAGCACACTAACTGCTATGTCACAGCAGCTCCCACCTCCATATAAGTAAGCTCACTAACTGCTATGTCACAGCAGCTCCCACCTCCATATAAGTAAGCTCACTAACTGCTATGTCACAGCAGCTCCCACCTCCATATAAGTAAGCACACTAACTGCTATGTCACAGCAGCTCCCACCTCCATATAAGTAAGCTCACTAACTGCTATGTCACAGCAGCTCCCACCTCCATATAAGTAAGCTCACTAACTGCTATGTCACAGCAGCTCCCACCTCCATATAAGTAAGCTCACTAACTGCTATGTCACAGCAGTTCCCACCTCCATATAAGTAAGCTCACTAACTGCTATGTCACAGCAGCTCCCACCTCCATATAAGTAAGCTCACTAACTGCTATGTCACAGCAGCTCCCACCTCCATATAAGTAAGCACACTAACTGCTATGTCACAGCAGCTCCCACCTCCATATAAGTAAGCTCACTAACTGCTATGTCACAGCAGCTCCCACCTCCATATAAGTAAGCATCACTAACTGCTATGTCACAGCAGCTCCCACCTCCATATAAGTAAGCACACTAACTGCTATGTCACAGCAGCTCCCACCTCCATATAAGTAAGCTCACTAACTGCTATGTCACAGCAGTTCCCACCTCCATATAAGTAAGCTCACTAACTGCTATGTCACAGCAGTTCCCACCTCCATATAAGTAAGCACACTAACTGCTATGTCACAGCAGCTTCCCACCTCCATATAAGTAAACACACTAACTGCTATGTCACAGCAGCTCCACCTCCATATAAGTAAGCACACTAACTGCTATGTCACAGCAGCTCCCACCTCCATATAAGTAAGCACACTAACTGCTATGTCACAGCAGCTCCCACCTCCATATAAGTAAGCTCACTAACTGCTATGTCACAGCAGTTCCACCTCCATATAAGTAAGCACACTAACTGCTATGTCACAGCAGCTCTCACCTCCATATAAGTAAGCACACTAACTGCTATGTCACAGCAGCTCCCACCTCCATATAAGTAAACACACTAACTGCTATGTCACAGCAGTTCCCACCTCCATATAAGTAAGCACACTAACTGCTATGTCACAGCAGCTCTCACCTCCATATAAGTAAACACACTAACTGCTATGTCACAGCAGTTCCCACCTCCATATAAGTAAGCACACTAACTGCTATGTCACAGCAGTTCCCACCTCCATATAAGTAAGCACACTAACTGCTATGTCACAGCAGCTCCCACCTCCATATCAGTAAGCACACTAACTGCTATGTCACAGCAGCTCTCACCTCCATATAAGTAACACACTAACTGCTATGTCACAGCAGCTCTCACCTCCATATAAGTAAACACACTAACTGCTATGTCACAGCATTCCCACCTCCATATAAGTAAGCACACTAACTGCTATGTCACAGCAGCTCTCACCTCCATATAAGTAAGCACACTAACTGCTATGTCACAGCAGCTCTCACCTCCATATAAGTAAACACACTAACTGCTATGTCACAGCAGCTCTCACCTCCATATAAGTAAACACACTAACTGCTATGTCACAGCAGTTCCACCTCCATATAAGTAAGCACACTAACTGCTATGTCACAGCAGCTCTCACCTCCATATAAGTAAACACACTAACTGCTATGTCACAGCAGTTCCCACCTCCATATAAGTAAGCACACTAACTGCTATGTCACAGCAGCTCTCACCTCCATATAAGTAAACACACTAACTGCTATGTCACAGCAGTTCCACCTCCATATAAGTAAGCACACTAACTGCTATGTCACAGCAGCTCTCACCTCCATATAAGTAAACACACTAACTGCTATGTCACAGCAGCTCCCACCTCCATATAAGTAAACACACTAACTGCTATGTCACAGCAGTTCCCACCTCCATATAAGTAAGCACACTAACTGCTATGTCACAGCAGCTCTCACCTCCATATAAGTAAACACACTAACTGCTATGTCACAGCAGTTCCCACCTCCATATAAGTAAGCACACTAACTGCTATGTCACAGCAGCTCTCACCTCCATATAAGTAAACACACTAACTGCTATGTCACAGCAGCTCCCACCTCCATATAAGTAAACACACTAACTGCTATGTCACAGCTGCTCCCACCTCCATATAAGTAAACACACTAACTGCTATGTCACAGCAGTTCCCACCTCCATATAAGTAAACACACTAACTGCTATGTCACAGCAGCTCCCACCTCCATATAAGTAAGCTCACTAACTGCTATGTCACAGCAGCTCCCACCTCCATATAAGTAAGCTCACTAACTGCTATGTCACAGCAGCTCCCACCTCCATATAAGTAAGCTCACTAACTGCTATGTCACAGCAGCTCCCACCTCCATATAAGTAAGCTCACTAACTGCTATGTCACAGCAGCTCCCACCTCCATATAAGTAAGCTCACTAACTGCTATGTCACAGCAGTTCCCACCTCCATATAAGTAAGCACACTAACTGCTATGTCACAGCAGCTCCCACCTCCATATAAGTAAGCTCACTAACTGCTATGTCACAGCAGTTCCCACCTCCATATAAGTAAGCTCACTAACTGCTATGTCACAGCAGTTCCCACCTCCATATAAGTAAGCACACTAACTGCTATGTCACAGCTGCTCCCACCTCCATATAAGTAAACACACTAACTGCTATGTCACAGCAGTTCCCACCTCCATATAAGTAAACACACTAACTGCTATGTCACAGCAGCTCCCACCTCCATATAAGTAAGCTCACTAACTGCTATGTCACAGCAGCTCCCACCTCCATATAAGTAAGCTCACTAACTGCTATGTCACAGCAGCTCCCACCTCCATATAAGTAAGCTCACTAACTGCTATGTCACAGCAGCTCCCACCTCCATATAAGTAAGCTCATTAACTGCTATGTCACAGCAGCTCCCACCTCCATATAAGTAAGCTCACTAACTGCTATGTCACAGCAGCTCCCACCTCCATATAAGTAAGCTCACTAACTGCTATGTCACAGCAGCTCCCACCTCCATATAAGTAAGCTCACTAACTGCTATGTCACAGCAGTTCCCACCTCCATATAAGTAAGCACACTAACTGCTATGTCACAGCAGCTCCCACCTCCATATAAGTAAGCTCACTAACTGCTATGTCACAGCAGTTCCCACCTCCATATAAGTAAGCACACTAACTGCTATGTCACAGCAGTTCCCACCTCCATATAAGTAAGCACACTAACTGCTATGTCACAGCATGCTCCCACCTCCATATAAGTAAACACACTAACTGCTATGTCACAGCAGCTCACACCTCCATATAAGTAACCACACTAACTGCTATTTCACAGCAGCTCCCACCTCCATATAAGTAAGCACACTAACTGCTATGTCACAGCAGCTCCCACCTCCATATAAGTAAGCACACTAACTGCTATGTCACAGCAGTTCCCACCTCCATATAAGTAAGCACACTAACTGCTATGTCACAGCAGTTCCCACCTCCATATAAGTAAGCACACTAACTGCTATGTCACAGCAGCTCCCACCTCCATATAAGTAAGCACACTAACTGCTATGTCACAGCAGTTCCCACCTCCATATAAGTAAGCACACTAACTGCTATGTCACAGCAGTTCCCACCTCCATATAAGTAAGCACACTAACTGCTATGTCACAGCAGCTCCCACCTCCATATAAGTAAACACACTAACTGCTATGTCACAGCAGTTCCCACCTCCATATAAGTAAGCACACTAACTGCTATGTCACAGCAGCTCTCACCTCCATATAAGTAAGCACACTAACTGCTATGTCACAGCAGCTCCCACCTCCATATAAGTAAGCACACTAACTGCTATGTCACAGCAGCTCCACCTCCATATAAGTAACACACTAACTGCTATGTCACAGCAGCTCCCACCTCCATATAAGTAAGCACACTAACTGCTATGTCACAGCATGCTCCCACCTCCATATAAGTAAGCACACTAACTGCTATGTCACAGCAGCTCCCACCTCCATATAAGTAAGCACACTAACTGCTATGTCACAGCAGTGCTCCCACCTCCATATAAGTAACACACTAACTGCTATGTCACAGCAGCTTCCCACCTCCATATAAGTAACACACTAACTGCTATGTCACAGCAGTTCCCACCTCCATATAAGTAACACACTAACTGCTATGTCACAGCAGTTCCCACCTCCATATAAGTAAACACACTAACTGCTATGTCACAGCAGTTCCCACCTCCATATAAGTAAGCTCACTAACTGCTATGTCACAGCAGCTCCCACCTCCATATAAGTAAGCTCACTAACTGCTATGTCACAGCAGTTCCCACCTCCATATAAGTAAGCACACTAACTGCTATGTCACAGCAGCTCCCACCTCCATATAAGCTCACTAACTGCTATGTCACAGCAGTTCCCACCTCCATATAAGTAAGCTCACTAACTGCTATGTCACAGCAGTTCCCACCTCCATATAAGTAAGCACACTAACTGCTATGTCACAGCAGTTCCCACCTCCATATAAGTAAACACACTAACTGCTATGTCACAGCAGCTCCCACCTCCATATAAGTAAGCTCACTAACTGCTATGTCACAGCAGCTCCCACCTCCATATACGTAAGCTCACTAACTGCTATGTCACAGCAGCTCCCACCTCCATATAAGTAAGCTCACTAACTGCTATGTCACAGCAGCTCCCACCTCCATATAAGTAAGCTCACTAACTGCTATGTCACAGCAGCTCCCACCTCCATATAAGTAAGCTCACTACCTGCTATGTCACAGCAGTTCCCACCTCCATATAAGTAAGCACACTAACTGCTATGTCACAGCAGCTCCCACCTCCATATAAGTAAGCTCACTAACTGCTATGTCACAGCAGTTCCCACCTCCATATAAGTAAGCTCACTAACTGCTATGTCACAGCAGTTCCCACCTCCATATAAGTAAGCACACTAACTGCTATGTCACAGCTGCTCCCACCTCCATATAAGTAAGCACACTAACTGCTATGTCACAGCAGCTCCCACCTCCATATAAGTAAGCTCACTAACTGCTATGTCACAGCAGTTCCCACCTCCATATAAGTAAGCTCACTAACTGCTATGTCACAGCAGTTCCCACCTCCATATAAGTAAGCACACTAACTGCTATGACACAGCTGCTCCCACCTCCATATAAGTAAACACACTAACTGCTATGTCACAGCAGCCCCCACCTCCATATAAGTAAGCACACTAACTGCTATGTCACAGCAGCTCCCACCTCCATATAAGTAAGCACACTAACTGCTATGTCACAGCAGCTCCCACCTCCATATAAGTAAGCACACTAACTGCTATGTCACAGCTGCTCCCACCTCCATATAAGTAAGCACACTAACTGCTATGTCACAGCAGCTCCCACCTCCATATAAGTAAGCACACTAACTGCTATGTCACAGCTGCTCCCACCTCCATATAAGTAAGCACACTAACTGCTATGTCACAGCAGCTCCCACCTCCATATAAGTAAGCACACTAACTGCTATGTCACAGCTGCTCCCACCTCCATATAAGTAAACACACTAACTGCTATGTCACAGCAGTTCCCACCTCCATATAAGTAAACACACTAACTGCTATTGTCACAGCATTCCCACCTACATATAAGTAAACACACTAACTGCTATGTCACAGCAGTTCCCACCTCCATATAAGTAAACACACTAACTGCTATGTCACAGCAGTTCCCACCTCCATATAGCTAAACACCACTAACTGCTATGTTACAGCAGTTCCCACCTCCATATAAGTAAGCACACTAACTGCTATGTCACGCAGCTCCCACCTCCATATAAGTAAACACACTAACTGCTATGTCGCAGCAGCTCCACCTCCATATAAGTAAACACACTAACTGCTATGTCGCAGCAGCTCCCACCTCCATATAAGTAAACACACTAACTGCTATGTCACAGCAGTTCCCACCTCCATATAAGTAAGCTCACTAACTGCTATGTCACAGCAGTTCCCACCTCCATATAAGTAAGCACACTAACTGCTATGTCACAGCAGTTCCCACCTCCATATAAGTAAGCACACTAACTGCTATGTCACAGCAGTTCCCACCTCCATATAAGTAAGCACACTAACTGCTATGTCACAGCAGCTCCCACCTCCATATAAGTAAGCACACTAACTCTATGTAACAGCCCACCTCTATGTAAGCACCTACTCATGTACAGCTTCCCACCTCCATATAAGTAAGCACACTAACTGCTATGTACAGCAGTTCCCACCTCCATATAAGTAAGCACACTAACTGCTATGCCACAGCAGCTCCCACCTCCATATAAGTAAGCACACTAACTGCTATGTCACAGCAGTTCCCACCTCCATATAAGTAAGCACACTAACTGCTATGTCACAGCAGTTCCCACCTCCATATAAGTAAGCACACTAACTGCTATGTCACAGCTGCTCTCACCTCCATATAAGTAAGCACACAAACTGCTATGTTACAGCTGCTCCCACCTCCATATAAGTAAACACACTAACTGCTATGTCACAGCAGTTCCCACCTCCATATAAGTAAGCACACTAACTGCTATGTCACAGCAGTTCCCACCTCCATATAAGTAAGCACACTAACTGCTATGTCACAGCAGTTCCCACCTCCATATAAGTAAGCACACTAACTGCTATGTCACAGCAGTTCCCACCTCCATATAAGTAAGCACACTAACTGCTATGTCACAGCTGCTCCCACCTCCATATAAGTAAGCACACTAACTGCTATGTTACAGCAGTTCCCACCTCCATATAAGTAAACACACTAACTGCTATGTCACAGCAGCTCTCACATCCATATAAGTAAGCACACTAACTGCTATGTCACAGCAGCTCCCACCTCCATATAAGTAAGCACACTAACTGCTATGTTACAGCAGTTCCCACCTCCATATAAGTAAACACACTAACTGCTATGTCACAGCAGCTCTCACCTCCATATAAGTAAACACACTAACTGCTATGTCACAGCTGCTCCCACCTCCATATAAGTAAGCACACTAACTGCTATGTTACAGCAGCTCCCACCTCCATATAAGTAAGCACACTAACTGCTATGTTACAGCAGTTCCCACCTCCATATAAGTAAACACACTAACTGCTATGTCACAGCAGCTCTCACCTCCATATAAGTAAACACACTAACTGCTATGTCACAGCAGTTCCCACCTCCATATAAGTAAGCACACTAACTGCTATGTCACAGCAGCTCCCACCTCCATATAAGTAAGCACACTAACTGCTATGTTACAGCAGTTCCCACCTCCATATAAGTAAACACACTAACTGCTATGTCACAGCAGCTCTCACCTCCATATAAGTAAACACACTAACTGCTATGTCACAGCTGCTCCCACCTCCATATAAGTAAACACACTAACTGCTATGTTACAGCAGTTCCCACCTCCATATAAGTAAACACACTAACTGCTATGTCACAGCAGCTCCCACCTCCATATAAGTAAATACACTAACTGCTATGTCACAGCAGCTCCCACCCCCATATAAGTCAGCACACTAACTGCTATGTCACAGCAGCTCCCACCCCCATATAAGTCAGCACACTAACTGCTATGTCACAGCAGCTCCCACCCCCATATAAGTCAGCACACTAACTGCTATGTCACAGCAGCTCCCACCTCCATATAAGTAAACACACTAACTGCTATGTCACAGCAGCTCCCACCTCCATATAAGTAAACACACTAACTGCTATGTCACAGCAGCTCCCACCTCCATATAAGTAAGCACACTAACTGCTATGTTACAGCAGCTCCCACCTCCATATAAGTAAGCACACTAACTGCTATGTTACAGCAGTTCCCACCTCCATATAAGTAAACACACTAACAGCTATGTCACAGCAGCTCTCACCTCCATATAAGTAAGCACACTAACTGCTATGTCACAGCAGCTCCCACCTCCATATAAGTAAGCACACTAACTGCTATGTTACAGCAGTTCCCACCTCCATATAAGTAAACACACTAACTGCTATGTCACAGCAGCTCTCACCTCCATATAAGTAAACACACTAACTGCTATGTCACAGCTGCTCCCACCTCCATATAAGTAAACACACTAACTGCTATGTCACAGCAGCTGCCACCTCCATATAAGTAAACACACTAACTGCTATGTCTCAGCAGCTCCCACCCCCATATAAGTAAGCACACTAACTGCTATGTCACAGCTGCTCTCACCTCCATATAAGTAAGCACACTAACTGCTATGTTACAGCTGCTCCCACCTCCATATAAGTAAACACACTAACTGCTATGTCACAGCAGTTCCCACCTCCATATAAGTAAGCACACTAACTGCTATGTCACAGCAGTTCCCACCTTCATATAAGTAAGCACACTAACTGCTATGTCACAGCAGTTCCCACCTCCATATAAGTAAGCACACTAACTGCTATGTCACAGCAGTTCCCACCTCCATATAAGTAAGCACACTAACTGCTATGTCACAGCTGCTCCCACCTCCATATAAGTAAGCACACTAACTGCTATGTTACAGCAGTTCCCACCTCCATATAAGTAAACACACTAACTGCTATGTCACAGCAGCTCTCACCTCCATATAAGTAAGCACACTAACTGCTATGTCACAGCAGCTCCCACCTCCATATAAGTAAGCACACTAACTGCTATGTCACAGCAGCTCCCACCTCCATATAAGTAAGCACACTAACTGCTATGTTACAGCAGCTCCCACCTCCATATAAGTAAGCACACTAACTGCTATGTTACAGCAGTTCCCACCTCCATATAAGTCAGCACACTAACTGCTATGTCACAGCTGCTCCCACCTCCATATAAGTAAGCTCACTAACTGCTATGTCACAGCAGTTCCCATCTCCATATAAGTAAGCTCACTAACTGCTATGTCACAGCAGTTCCCATCTCCATATAAGTAAGCTCACTAACTGCTATGTCACAGCAGCTCCCACCTCCATATAAGTAAGCTCACTAACTGCTATGTTACAGCAGCTCCCACTTCCATATAAGTAAGCACACTAACTGCTATGTCACAGCAGTTCCCACCTCCATATAAGTAAGCACACTAACTGCTATGTCACAGCAGCTCCCACCTCCATATAAGTAAGCACACTAACTGCTATGTCACAGCAGCTCCCACCTCCATATAAGTAAGCACACTAACTGCTATGTCACAGCAGCTCCCACCTCCATATAAGTAAGCACACTAACTGCTATGTCACAGCAGCTCCCACCTCCATATAAGTAAGCACACTAACTGCTATGTCACAGCAGCTCCCACCTCCATATAAGTAAGCACACTAACTGCTATGTCACAGCAGCTCCCACCTCCATATAAGTAAGCACACTAACTACTATGTCACAGCAGCTCCCACCTCCATATAAGTAAGCACACTAACTGCTATGTCACAGCAGCTCCCACCTCCATATAAGTAAGCACACTAACTGCTATGTTACAGCAGTTCCCACCTCCATATAAGTAAGCACACTAACTGCTATGTCACAGCAGCTCCCACCTCCATATAAGTAAGCACACTAACTGCTATGTCACAGCAGCTCCCACCTCCATATACTCATTATGTTGTTTGTTGATCACTGGCTTTGAACTCAAGTGTAGTCCATACACATGCTACTACCTCTAGTAGTTTCCACTACTGGGGAGTGCACTGGACTGAAGTTTGCATGTGGATTAGCTTTCCCTATTACCAGTGTCCCTCGCCATCAGGTGAATCTACTCTGACTTCTGAGGTACTTATGATTTACATCCTAAAGTCAAAGGTGAGGAGTAAGCAATTTAGTCCAACTGACCGATGAAGAGGATAAAGCCGCTAACTCAGCATAAGAACATAGAAAGTTTAAGAGAAAATACATCCTTTGTATTCTTCATGAGCTTGACCACTGGTCTTACTCCATGCCCCTCTGTCAACCCAACAAGCATCTTTTCCCTCTATCAGTCTCTTGCCTCTAAAACACTCAATCTTCCCAGTTGAAACATCCTTCTCTGGGTCCTGTCATCTTATAACACAACCACAAAATGACAACTGCCTTGTCCTAATGTTTATAACCATCAGTCTTTGCCCAGTTGTTTAAGCTATCCACATACATCTTTCTGTCTTCCTCTGCCTCTCTTGCCTCATATTTTACCACATAAGGCAAAGTTTTATATTTTCTGCTTTCTGCTGATAATGCCCCATACATTTTAAGCCATGTCTTTATAGTTTTGTTGATTGATCTTGGAGCAGCAATAGATCTCAATACCTCATTGATTCATTTTGTATCTGTCCATGACAATCTCAAGATTGTCTACAAAAACATCTCCTTTGCCTCCAGATGCCTCAATATTTAACTATAGAAATTCAGCCTGTCACAAGATTTAACTATAGAAAATGATCCTGTCATAATATTTAACTGTAGAAAATGAGTCTGTCATAATATGTAGCTAGAAAATAAGCACGTCACAATATTTAACTGTAGAAAATGAGCATGTTACAATATCTAAATGTAGAAAGTGAGCAGGCCACAATATTTAACTGTAGAAACGGGGCAGGTCAAAATATTGAAATGTAGAAAATAAGTACATCACTACATAACTGTAGAAAACGAGCACATTTCTATGTTCAAATATAGAAAAGGATCAAAAACCTTATCATTCAGTTTATGAGGATACATGTCTGTCACAGACTTCAGGGGGAAATCATCATCCTTCTTCCGCTTGTTAGATGAAATATAGTGAGCAAAGTAGCCATGATACATAGCTGCATAAGTCACACTGGATATAACCTGCATGAGAGAAAAATGTAAATTACTCATGTAATTATAGTTCAAAGCAATTTGTTCCTGTTGTAAATGTGCATAATGAAAACAAACAATAGGTTATATGATTTATTGCCTGGCATATCCCGTTGTATCTCATCAACATAGTATACAGTAAAATGATTAATCCTTTTAGCTGAAATACACAATAATACAAACACAACAGGCAAATGTTGAAATATGCAGAGGCAGTCACAATACACAAGTGAAACCTCCAACTGTGTAAACAAATAGAAAGGGTTAAAAGTCAGTTTAAAGCTACTTGATAACACCTACACTGACACATAAGACTATGTACTGTGAAGGAATTTATCCTATCGTTTGATCAGTTCTCCCCATACCTGCATCACAGAAGTCATTGGACCATGTTCGCACCTCATGCTCAATTTCTTCATTATCACCAAATTGTTTGTAGCCAGTTGTGTACATTTTTCATGACAAATGCCACCATAGACAGGCAACATTCCCTTACTAATATTCTCGGCAATAAATCCTCTAGTCCACAAAGCTCCACGCTAGCATACTGTTCTTCGGAAGTTCAATCTTCGAGTATGGCTGACAACTTTAACACTATGTACATGTGAAGCAATTTAATCATATGCACATAAGCATGCAGCAATTATCATCTGTGATACAAATAAATCAAGCCAGATGGATATGCCACATAATCACACATATCAGTCCACCCAGACTTTAGGACTTGCCTCAAAATAACATATGTGAGCACATAATGTGATTTTGGTTAGTACTAACATCATGCTTGCGCCCACTCATGCTTCGTTAGTGACTGGTTGCCATCATGCCCTCTATGTGCTCACTGAACCGCAAACACCCATCACCCTGCCATTATCATCCATCTAACGCCGTCGGTTGGGTATAAAAAGAATACATCGGAGATATTCTTAGTCACTCACAGATCGGAACTGTGAGGTAAGTATGAACACATTTTTTTTCAATTCTCATTTTCTCCTCATTGCTTTAATTTTTTTCATCCTTTTGTTCTTCTCGTCCTGTCGTCACCTTCTGATGTAGTCACGGGAGATCTCCTTGACTATATGTTGTGTTTGTGAATGTGTTAGTTTGCTGATGAAGGCTAATCGTCGCAACGTCCTGTATGTGTCATAAATCTGTTATTTAAAGCTGCACTACTTTGTGTCATTTTATATTGTTTACATTTTCACAGCTTTACCACAGTTCCACCCAATTTTATGCCACATAATGACACCTTTATAAATTAGCAACAACCATTTCTCAAATGTCGTATATCATTTTGTGACTGACTTAATTACTTGTGCTAAGGGCAAAACCCTAGCCTCACACTACCAACCACAGCCTCACACTATCAACCACAGCCTCACACTAATAACCACAGCCTCACACTACCAACCACAGCCTCACACTACCAATCACAGCCTCACACTACCAACCACAGCCTCACATTACCAACCACAGCCTCACACTATCAACACTTACCTGAGCTATGGAAAAGTTGACAATCCCCCACTGTGGTTGCCGTAACACAAGAATCACTGTGATGATACATTTAACCATCTGGGACACACCGAGCAATACAACCTAAGAAGAAAACATAAACCACACATAATTATATATATTCCTCATTATACCAAATTTAATTACCACTCCTGGCATCTTTGTAGTGGGATATTTTCAGCAATGAGAATTAAAAGCATGGCAGACCAGTTGTTTAAAATTGTGACCTAAAATAGTTTAACTCTTTCAGTTTTAAGCAATACATGGGTCTTGTGGTGAAGCCGCCAGGTCATCTGGCTTGTGCTAAGAAAGCTGTGGGTTCATTTTATTCAGGTCATGAGTAGTTTCTTCAGAGACTTTTGGGGGTGATCACTGGAGCTATGGAGTTCTCACTCTGTGCAACATTTCCAACAGGCACTAACTGCTCTGCATAGAGAGACTAATCCATACAGGATAAGATCTGGTTCAGTGAAGTTGATACATTATGATGTGTAACTGGTTCATTCACGTGAAAACCAACCATCACGTATTATGTTCTTGTAACTTTTACATTTGGTCAGAGAATATTACACAAATCTGGTTGCCTCAGTGTCAGTGCCCAACAAAGTGTATTTAGTCTGTCTCAGAGTCACTCACATGTGATTTTTCACTGAGGTTATTTCCTCCTTTGACATCTGCTGTGGAAACTTCTGAGACTGAAAGATATTTAAAATAGATTTGTGCCTCACAGGTTGAGAAATCTGGATACACATTTGACAAACATCCTAACCACTCAACCATCCACTTCACTCACTAACTTAGCAATATTCACACTAGGTTTTCAAGACCAGGAATAATATTGTATGGAAGATTGTCAGCTTGTATTGTACCTGCACCATACTCTCTTTCCTCAAGTTGGCCTGCCGAAAGCATCACACAAAGCACAAACTCCTTAGTTCCAGTGATGGCCCCCATGAGTCTCAGAGAAAATTTTACACATGAACCCAATGACCAGAATTATATGCACAACCTTCACTATGCACAACCTTCACATGTGAGGCGGGCAGCATAACCACTTTGCCACGGAGACTCTCTCAGATTTAAAGAATAAAACTCAAGGATTCACAACCAACCATCTATACATACATGTATACCTCCACAAAAAATGTATATTCAACAGTCTATATCTTTTCTTCTTCTTATATTTCATGCCATGTGGCGTTGGTCATCATGTTGTTCCACAGCCTTCTGTCACATATACTGCTAATCATTTACGATAAAAACATTCCTCCGTGGCATGAATGCCCATCTAACATGATCTGTTTTGGTCTTCCCTTGACTTTCTTTCCCTCCAACTTTCCTGCTGTCACAATGTACTCCAGTCTTCTCTTTCTCATGATGTGCCCAAAGAATGTTGATTGTCTCCTTCTGATTCATGTCACCGGTTCTTTTTGTGAGTTAACTTCTTTCATGTTCATTTTTATTTTCTTGTTCTGATCATTCGCTTAGAGAAAAATGGTTAATATACATTATTACATTTTAATGTTTGTTTTTACTGTGCATGCAAGCAAGATTTACTAACAACTGTTATCATTTACTTAAATTTTCTTAAGTTTTTTTATTCTGAATGCAGTAACAAGCAATGTGAACAAAATGAGATAGAAACTACATATTCAATCGTACATATACAATAATATGTATACATCAGGAAACATTTAAAGTCTGTAAGCAAATAAAAGAACCTTTAACAAATGAACAGCTAAATAAATTGAGCACGTATCCTGATAAAAATGGCTTCCTTCAAAGCTGTTAACCACTTACCTTCAGACGAACAAACAGAAATGCCTGTCCTACCACAAACAGTGGTTCTGCAAGAACTTCAATGATGGTAGAAAGAGCAAAACAGACAACACCAACAGTGTAACCTGGTATAGATGTAGTTGTAGAGGGGTTCTCCAGCACGTACAACCACACCATTCCCAAACAGCCGCTGCATAAAATGGCCAGAGGGAATCTGAAATCAATTGGCATTATACCAATGAGAACTGCCATGAACTATAACATTGTGAACTGCCATGAACTATACCAATGAGAACAGCCATGAACTATATCAATGAAAACAGCCATGAACTATATCAATGAGAACAGCCATGACTTATATAACAATGTGAACTGCCATGAACTATATCGATGAGAACAGCCATGAACTATATCAATGAAAACAGCCATGAACTATATCAATGATAAAAGCCTTGAACTATATCAATGATAACTGCCATGAACTATATCAATGCAAAAACTTTTGCATTTGATGTCTATGAGGGCTTCCAGGATAAAAAAAGAGACAGTGGTGGTAGCTGTTTACCTGGAGGATGCATATAACAGAGCTGGGTATGATTGGTTGATATACATTCTGTTGGACATGGAGGTTTGTCCTTGCCTTGTCAGATGGGTTGCGGCTGTCCTTTATGAGCATTAAGGTTGCACTGCGCATGGGTTCCTGGACTTCTGAATCCTGTAATATTACACCTGGGTTGCCACAGGGATCTGCCAGGTCCCCAGTGCTCTTTAATGTCTACACTAGCAAAGTCACAGCTATTGAGACACCATTGGTAGAATCTTTACATTTGCAGATGATGTGCTGGTGTACAGACAGGGCAAGGACAGGGAAAATATGGCTGCAGATTTACAGATGGCAGTAAACTGGGTGGCAGAGTGATGCAGGGATGCAGGGGCCGTTATAAACCCAGACAAGGCATTGGTTGAGTGGTACTCTCTGGATAACTGCATTGTGAAGGCCATGTATTGTTTCTGAGCTAAGTCCCATGTATTATATTGAATGGATATAATCTTAGTAGAGAGAGTAAATTGAAGTACTTGGGTATCACCTTTGACAGGTGTATGTCTTTTAAGGATCATGTGGAGGCTTTGGTGGTGAAGGCTGGTAGGGGACATAATGCACTGAGGGTGATGGCAGCAACCAGGGTAGAGCAGAGGATGCTTCACAGGCTCTTTCAACAGTTAATAATTTTTGTCACTGAGTATGGTTTGGGGCTGCTGACAATATCAAGGAGCCAGCTTGAAAGGTTGGAGCACATACAGGAGAGTCTGGCATATGAGGCTACGACCTCCAGCATGAGAATGGAGGTGGAAGCAGTCACAGCGGCTTTCTGTTGGTTAGAGGAGAGCACTGTAACACATTTCATCAAATGGGTAGATAGAGTCTGCTCCCTTGGATGGAATATGTCTAGAGGAAGAAAACCTGACACAAACACACACCAACACCAGACACACTGATCTTTGAGGTGCCTAACGAGGTATGAAGCACTAAACTCAAAGTTTGAACCAAGAAGAAGAAGAATTTATCGTTGCTGAAAATTACCCTCAGTCTCTATTTGAAAATTTAAAACATAAAAGTGGACGATTAATCATACCATGTTAGTGAGTTATTTGATGATGTGATGATGATGATGATGATGATGATGATGGTGATGATGATGATGATGTATGATGATGATGATGATGATCTTGATGATGACGATGTACCTAAGAAAACTTCTTACGTGCACCACAGTAGATTGATTATCTGTCTCCAGTCACTTGTGCTAGATTTACTGAGACATGCCCGATCAAAGGCTTCTTTGGTCAGAAACAGGGTTGTTGAATACAACAGTGTCAGTCTGTAGAAATAAAGTATACAAACAACATTAATAATGTATCATCAATCATTAACAGGATGTAAACAACAAGGACAAATTATTATTACCAAAATAGCCTTTCAAGCTGTTTTAATTGTTCAATACATGAAATTTAGTGGAGCCCATTTGGCTGACTCTTGTCAGTTTTCAGATGCCAAAGGATATATAATGTGTGCAATGTATACATTGATTCTCCCGGTTTTTCACCCTTATATGTGAAGGCTAGAAGTCCAAAGCCAGTCTCCATGGCTAAGGGCTTGCGGGGGCAATTCGTAAACCCATTTACCTGCTTTCGAAACACAGCTGCGACTAATTAGGCAGCAAACCGCGTTGCGTTGGGTTTTAAAGTGTTGGTAAGGGAGCCGGTTGTTCAGAAAGCAATGGCAAACTACTGAATGTAAACTTGCCAAGACATCAACAACAGCAGTAAACTGCTGGTGTTGACAGCGATGTCCTGTAAATACGATATGCCCAAACAAAAACAAAAAGTCCAAAGTGAATTTAACATATATAACATTAAATAACTTCTCGTCCTTGACTTGGGGATGTAAATTACATGTGCCTCAGAAGTTGGAGTGGTTCCCCTGATGATGAGGGACACTGGTAATAGGGAAAGCTAATCCACATGCAAACATCAGTCCAGTGCACTAGAAGTAGTAGCACGTGTACAGACTACATTTGAGTTAAAAGAGAGCAAAAGCAAACAAAACATAATTTGTAAATAAATTAGTGTTAGGAACAGCACAGAAAGGCCTACACGCCCAAGGCCTACACACCCAATTCTCAACCCTTTGAAAATAAACTTTGCTTGCATTCTTTCTTTCTCTCCTGTCCATATCAGTCACACACACATGTACTCATGTTTTCTCCTAAGTGTATGACATGTTCTTTTTCTTAACAGCCACTCTTCTTTTAGTACATGAATTTAAACATTCTAAGTTATTGTACAAAATGCTAGTCTACTTTTAATACATGAATTTAACAATTCTAAGGTATCGTTCAAAAACCTATCTTCTAATAGAAATATTTTTTTTCCACAAAAGAGAACAAATGCTACAATACCTGACATTAACAATGCCAAGAACATCTTGGGAAACAAAGCGCAGGATAAAAGCATTCAGAACAAATGTTGTCAGTCGCAGTCCAAGCTAAGAAAGAAAAGCAGAATACCTGAAAATTTCTGCTCACATCATAAACTAAAACATGAGTAGCAAATTGTGCACTCAAAAAGAACTTTAAATATGAAATGGAAGAAAACAATGTCAATGCAAAATTATATTCTAGTTATTTTCTACAAATATATATTTATCTTGAGACAGTGCTTATGTGTGTGGAAAGGGTAGGGGAAGGAGGATGAAGAGAAATGTGGGGCATGAAAGTGCAGAGGATAGTCCCTTACAGTGAGAGACAGCCACATTACTTTGATCTGGATTCTACTTGGTTGCCAGCTCCTGTCCAGCTCGTGTATGGTTCCAAGAGGATGCTTTGGCATGATAGCACCTACCCCGGGCAATGGCTTTCCCTGCCAGCCAAAGTACTAATCAAAATAACTATAAGGATGTCCTCCTTTAACAATGCATACAGCAGATGCTAAATTAGATGGAGGATTAACTTATTTGAAGACTGAAGAGAGAGCTGATCCAGCCAGGCTTTACCAACTACTGTCATATGGTGTCGATCAGTTGTGTCTAAGACCTGATATTTCATACTTGATAAGTCCCCAGCTTATTCAGTCAGAAGACCAGTATGAAGCTTCTGACCACATCACTCCCCATTCCAGATACGTGACCTGCTCACAAGTTTACTCTGTGAAAGATAATGTGATGGTTCCCCTTGACATTCACATCCATGTGAGAGGTTTGTGCCCTCCAGCTTTGGCAGCAAAATTTCAGTCAGTACACATGAGTGGCCTGCTCTGCTCGGATGCAGAGTTGTAAACTTATTCAGTGGGATACAGACTCCTAAACTGTATTTGCCACACTCTTGTGTGTTGCCCATCCTGTATCTTAAGGAGAAGCAGCTGGGAATCTCCCTTAATCTAGCTCAGACCATGACGACATTACTCATAATCTCCAGCATTTTAGATCTGTCTACAAAAAATTATCATACTCTCCATAATTTTAAAGGTGACTACAAAAAATTGTCACACTCTCCAGCATTTTAGAGGTGACTAAAATAATTCTCATACTCTCCAGCATTTTAGAGGTGACAAAAAAATTTCTCATACTCTTCAGCATTTTAGAGGTGACAAAAAAATTCTCATACTCTCCAGCATTTTAAAGGTGACTACAAATATTTGCTCATACTCTCCAGCATTTTAGAGGTGACTACAAAAAAACTGCTCATACTCTCCAGTATTTTAGAGGTGACTACAAAAAATTGCTCAAACTCTCCAGTATTTTAGAGGCCATTTCAAAAATGTATCATACTCTCCAGCATTTTAGAGGTGACTACAAAAAAGTATCATACTCTCCAGAATTTTAGAGGTGACTACAAAAAAACTGCTCATACTCTCCAGTATTTTAGAGGTGACTACAAAAAATTGCTCAAACTCTCCAGTATTTTAGAGGCCATTTCAAAAATGTATCATACTCTCCAGCATTTTAGAGGTGACTACAAAAAAGTATCATACTCTCCAGAATTTTAGAGGTGACTACAAAATATTCTCATACTCTCCAGCATTTTAGAGGTGACTACAAAAAAGTATCATACTCTCCAGAATTTTATAGATGACTACAAAATATCCTCATACTCTCCAGTATTTTAGAGATGACTACAAAAAATTATCATACTCTCCAGTATTTTAGAGGACACTAACTACAAAAAGAAACCAAACACAAGTCCTGTGGCAGGAAGCTGCTGTCGGTTTGTGAAACGTTACAATCATCTTATTTTTCAGGCCTGAGTGCACAGAGGAATAGGTGCTCAGTCTTTCCTCCCATAGTAAATAGTGAACCCAGGCATTGAATTCTCGTCCAACAGCTCTCAAGCCATTGTCAGCAATGCTAATGCATAGAGGACGCTACCTTATGTTACACTCATGGAAGTTTGATTATATTTTGGTTATCATTGTCAGTCAACACAGCAAGTGGTTTCATTGATTCATTCACAGACAATACTCCTAAACTAGAAATAATCCATCACAACTGTCTGATCACATTGTAATAAATGTAAGCACAATTTTATCAGAACCAGCAAACTGGTCACTAAATTCTTCTTCTTCTTCAGCGTTCCGAGCCATTGAGGTTCTTTGCTGCAGATACAATCCGTCTCCATTCGTCTCTCTGGTGGACCTTCTCTTGCCAGTCGTTGATTCCAAGTGCTTGTAGGTCTGTACATGTATTATCTCTCCACCGCCTTCTTGGTCTACCTCGGGGTCTACGGTCATTTATTTCCTGAGTGTTAGCGAGTTTTGTTTCCCTATTATCTTCCATTCTTCCTATATGCCCCAGCCATTGTAGTCTATTAGCCTTCATCATACCAGTGATTAGCGGGGACTTAGATCATAAATGTCTTTGTTACTTCTTCTTTTCCACTCTCCACTTTGTGTATCCCTAATGGGTCCAAAGATGCGTCTTAAAATTTTGTTCTCAAAGGTTTGTAACAAGGCTTCATCTCCTTTCGTTGTACTCCAGGTTTCAGAGCCATACAGCACAACTGGTCTGATCAGTGTTTTGTATATTGTGATTTTGGTGTTACGAGATAGCACCTTTGATTTTAGTAGATGTTGTAGTGCATAGTATATCGTATTTCCAGAATTGATTCTAGTTTGTATTTCTTCCCTTATGGTGTTGGAGCAGTTGAAGATTGTACCCAGGTATTTGTATGTTTCCGTTCTTTTAATGGTCATATTATCTATTTGTATGTGGCCAGAGTTTTTAGCCATTCCGTCTCTTGAAATTACCATATATTCTGTCTTATCTTGGTTGATAATCAGCCCCATCTGTTGGGCTTTTTCCTTTAAGTGAGTCAATATTTCTAATGTCTTTTGTTCACTTTGCCCTATAATATCTATATCATCTGCATAACCAAGCAGCTTGGATGTTCCTCCAATATCACATTCCTCCTTTACCTTCCTTACAACTTTCTCTAGAGCCAGATTGAAGAGTAGCGGATGTTATTTGGAAGGGGTCTGATTTCCTGCCTTTATATGTTACTATATTATAAGTATCTTCCATGCATAGTCTGGTCATGTTGATTAACTTCCTTGGTATTCCAAATTCCTGCATAGCATTCCATAGACTATTCCTATGGACACTATCATAAGCCTTTTTAAAATCCACAAAAATATTATGGAGATCTCTTTTATATTCCCAATGTTTCTCGGCTATTTGTCGTAAGATAAATATCTGATCTATTGTTGATCTGTTTTGTCTAAAACCCGCCTGGTAGTCACCTAATATGTCTTCTGAATATGGTTTTAGTCTATTTAGTAATACTGCGGATAGTATCTTATAGCTTGTGGACAGTAGTGATATTCCTCTATAATTTCCAAATTGGAACTTGTCTCCTTTCTTAAAGATAGGTATCAATAATGACTAAATTGCTACCTGCAATAACATTTTCATAACAATACTTGTCACTTAATTCTCCTGTAGTGAAACTTTTCAAATAAGTAAATCTGAAGTAATACAACTTATCATTGAATCCTACCTGTAATGACACTTTTCAAACAATACAAGCAAATCTGAAGTAACAAAATCGGTCACTGAGCTCTACCTGTAGTGACACTTTCAAACAATACAAGGTAATCTTAAGTAATAAAATGTGTCACCGAGTTCTACCTGCAGTAGCATGTTGTACGAAGCTGCTTTCGCAGCGCCTGATACAATAGCCGACCCATCCATGGCCAAAAGAGTCTCTGGGACAATGATACTGATAACTGAAAGTTAGTTACCAAGTTAGCATTCCTCATCACAATACCAGAATGGCAATCTGAAACATGGAGTTACACTAATAGTAAGTAAGGCATGGATACACCAACAAACAAATAAAGGTATAAATGTTGTACACATACATCTTGCCTGTGGCAAAGTATGGATGTCAATCATGGACTATAGTGCAATCACTAGGCAAGAGGGTCAACCTCATTGCACTGGGTTTTTACCCCATATGGTTCGGTTCCGTCTCTTTCCCCAGGTCGGTCAGTCGAAAGCGTCGCACAAAGCATGAACTCCATAGCTCCAGCAACAGCGCCCAGTAGTCTCAAAGAAAAGTGCACTCGTGAATGGAACAACGTAGCCCAGAATTTAATCCACAACTTTCAGAGTGAAAGGCAGGTGCACAACCACTTCACAAAGGGAGAGAAGTGAGGCTTTTGAACATAAACTTTACAGAAAAATCCTCAGAATGCAGTAAACCAAGAAGAAGAAACATACTAACATTCTCAATACTAACATTCTCAATATTAACATTCTCAATACTAACAATCACAATACTAACATTCTCAATACTAACATTCTCAATACTAACATTCACAATACTAACATTCTCAATACTAACATTCACAATACTAACATTCTCAATACTAACATTCTCAATACTAACATTCTCAATACTAATATTCTCAACACTAACATCAATATACTAACATTCTCAATACTAACATTCTCAATACTAACATTCTCAATACTAACATTCTCAATACTAACATTCTCAATACTAACATTCTCAACACAAACATTCTCAATACTAACATTCCCAATACTAACATTCTCAACACTAATATTTTCAACACTAACATAAATATCACCTGCTGCATGCAGCCATTGATATGGTCAAGAGTCATAGACTAAGACAAGGCAGGTCCTGGATGGCACTAGGCAGAATTTTATATACGTCAAGTGTGTGATCTAGAGACCATCAATCGTGAAAGAGAGTGGGTTGAGATTCCGGAAGACATGACGGACTGGCACAATGTAATAATAACACTGGGTCGTGAGTGCAGAGAATCGGCAGCGGGCCGCACTGAGTTTGAAGTGCAACAGCTGATCCAGAGTAACACACATCAAGGTGACTTCTTCTTCTTCTTCTTTCGTTCGCTTGAAATATGTCTATAACTGCAGTGCTGTCTCTTGTATGAATTGAACTGTCTTTTTCAGTTCACACAGCGGTCCATAGAGTTTATCTTCCACTGTCGTCTCTCTAGGCCAGAAGGTTTGCCTAGATATGTTATATTTTGGGCAGTCTTGGAGTATGTGCTCTGCTGTCTGCGACGCCAATCCACATGTACACATGGCTGTTTCACCAATCTTGAATTTTGTATACATGTGGTTGCGTAATCTATTGTGCCCTGTTCTGAGGCGCAGAATAATGACTTGTTCTGGTCTATCCATAACGTGGTAGTCATCTTGAGCAGGTTTTGGTGGCTTTCTGACTGATTTGATCATTCTTTTCTTTTGGTGGTATGTTACAGGCACATCAGGCTGTTCTTCTTTGGCTCCTTCCTTAGCCAATTGATCAGCTCTGTCGTTCCCGGGTACTCCACAGTGGGATGGTATCCACTGTATGGTGACCTTATGCTGACTGCTAAGTTCAGAAAGTAGTGTCCTTAGTACTGGCAATTTCCCAGACAGGAGCGCCTCGAGTACTGATTTTGCATCCGTCAATAGCACCACAGGTTGTGTACCATTGCTGGTATTTAGTAATTTCTCTGTTGCTATCTTGATTGCCTCAATTTCAGCATCGTAGTTATGGCAGTACTTTCCTGTCGGTACTCTAGCTGTGTCCCTGGTATTATTTGGGTATTCTATGTACACTCCCGCTCCTCCATTTCGAACAGCATTTTGTGCTGACCCATCTGTGTAGACTCGGATCCAGAGGTCCTGTGGGTATTCTTCATCAAGGAAGCTGAGAGTGGCTGTTCTGCGCTGCACACTGTTCTGATCTTCCTTGTCAAATATTCCTCTCACTTTTGTCTGGATTTGTAATGATAGTCTATGCTCATCTTTCCATGGAGTTCGCTCTGGAATAGTTGTTAGGGGGATACCAACTGTGGGCAGATCGGTGGTTTCTCTGCAGAGTCGTTTGGCCTGGTGGATAAAACTACTTCTTTTCAACCGCCCCATAGCTAGGTTTTCAAATCTGTTCTTCATAGGGTGGCCTGGCAAGCTGAGGAACTTTTCTGCTTGTATTAGCGTTTTCGTATCTCTGCGCTCACTCAGTGCTTGTGTCCTCCCCTATCTTCTCCATTTCCACTATAGGGGTTGATCTCATCCCTCCTGTGGTGACTCTAAGTGCTTGATTTTGCACTTTGTCCAGCTCTTGTAGTGTGGTTTTTGCTGCCGAACACCATGCAGTTGACCCGTATTCCAGGTGTGGTCGTATGCTCTGTTGATAAACTTTGCTAAGTATTTTCCCACTGGCTCCCCATGTGGTTCCACTTAGCTTTCTCAGGATGGCTATTTTCCTTCTGGCTTTTGCTACTGCTTTGTTGATGTGCTTTCTCCATGTCAGCCTGCCATCAAATGTTACTCCAAGGTATGTTGGTTCTTTATCTTCTCGTAGGGGTGTTCCATTTATCTGGATGGTCCCTGCCTTTTGTTTTGGAGAGAGGGTAAATAGGGTGGTGCTGCACTTGTCAGTGTTTATGCTGACACACCATCTATTTGCCCATGCAACAAATGTATCTACAGCTCTTTGTAGTAATCTGGTGGCCACTGATGCATGTTCATTTGTGCTCCATAGAACCAGGTCATCGGCATACATTGCGGCTTTAATTCCATGCGGTAGATTAGCAACGAGATCATTGATGAAGATTAGAAAGAGTGTGGGGGACAATACTCCGCCCTGGGGAACTCCGTGACGCAGTAGTACTTTCTTGCTCTTTAGTCCGTCTATCTGTACTCGGGCTCTTCTGTTGTGCAAGTATGCTTTCACCCATTTGTACATTCTTCCATTGACTTTGCAGTTTCTCAGTTTATTCATCAGACCTTCTTTCCAGACTTTGTCAAAGGCTTTCTTCAAATCTATCCATGCCGCAAGCACCAGCTTCTTCTCTTGGAATGCATCCTCAATTTCTTGAGAGAGGTAGGTTGTCTGATCTTCCGTAGAGTAGCACTGCCTAAAGCCAGCCTGCTGTGGCACAAGGATGTTTTTACTTTCAATGTACCACTGCAGTCTGTGATTGATGATGCGCTCCAGTGTTTTGCAGAGACAGCTGGTGAGGCTAATTGGTCTGTAGCTAGAGGCAATGGAACTATCTTTCCCTGATTTTAGGAGGGGTATCATGATTGCTTCTCTCCAGGCTTGTGGAACACTGCCTAAGGTCCAACTGTTATTGAAGATCTGCAACAGCTTTGCTTTGGCCTCTGTTCCTAGGTTCCTGATCATTTCATTGGAGATACCATCAGCTCCTGGTGACTTTCTCATTTTCAGTTTTGATATGGCTAGCTCCAGTTCGCTGATTGTGATGGGTGCCTCCAGAACCTCATGTACTATTTCCTTCTGTCCTGTATGTTGCCGTTTCTCTTGAATCTCTTGTTGTTTCTCTGGACTGATTTTGATATTGTTATCTTGTGCGAATGAGTCCGCAAAATGGTCAGCTGCTTGCTTTCTTGTTAAGATGTTTCCATCTTTATGTAGTGCAATTTTTGAGTTTCTCCCTGTGCCCTCATCGTTAAGTTGTTTTATTAGCTTCCACAATTTCCTTGTGTCTCTTTCAAAGTTCAGAGACTCTGTTTTTTCCTGCCAGCTTTTCCGTCTAGCCTGCAGCTTGGCCCTTTGAAATTTGGCTTTTGCATGCTGGAATTTATTGTGGTGCTCTTGGCTGGGTGTGGCCTCTGCTTGCTTTCTACATACTTCCACATCATTATGCAACTGTTCCAGTTCACTACTCCAGTAGGGTTTATATTGTTTACGGGCTCCTCTTGGTACTGTTTCTCGCGCTGCCTGTAGTATGCATTTCCCAAACTCTTCAACTACTTTATTTATGTCTTTCTCAGTGTTCAGGTTTCTAACCAGTATGCTGGTGCGATGCTTGTACACTGCCCAGTCTGCTTTCTTGTAGTTCCACCTCGAGAGGGTGCTGCTTTCACTTACAAGCTCATTTTCTACAGTTAGAAAGACTGGTCGATGGTCACTGCCACCTAGTTGTTTCCCAACAATTCGTGTAATGTTCCACTCCAGGTCTGGTGAATGAAAAGCCAGGTCAGGTGTAGTTGTAGAGTGCCATGATCTCGAGTAGAAAGTATGTGGGTCGGACGGCTTGTTAACCAAGATGAATCTATTCTCATCCTGCCAGTCTTCCAGTCTCTCTCCTCTCTGGTCCATGTGATCATAGCCCCAACTCTGCGAGTGGCTGTTGAAATCGCCGCACACAATCATTTTTTCTGTTAATGGTAGTGTGTCCAGTGCCTGTGGACGGTCACTTGGACAGTAGTAATTGATCAGATGTAGGTCTGTATAGCCTGTTTTAAGTTTAAGTGTCTGATACTCAGCCCCTTCCATATAGACTTCGATTTGGGAAGCAGTGATGTTATTTTTTACAAGGGTAAGTATCCCACCTTTTCGCCTGTCCTTTCGGTCAGATCGGTAACACTGGTAGCCTCTGATTTTGAAGGCTATATTTTCGTTGAGGTGAGTTTCTTGCAAGCAACATATGCTTACTTTTTCTTTGTCCAGGATGTTTTCTAATTCTACTTTTTTGTTGCTGACTCCCTCCGCATTCCAGTGCATTATTTTAAGTCTTAGTTTAGTATGGCCAGCTGTTCTATTCTCATGTCCCCTGGCTCCACAGGACATCTGAGAAGGACCTCCAGTAGTTGGGGTTGGACCCTTTCGAGACATAGGGCCCGGCACTGCACCTGCCTGGGGGTCCAAAGCAGGGCGAGCACCATAACGTTTAGCAGCAGTCGACATATTCCATTTTGCGTAAATGCGTGGCATCCTGATTTCTGTGGTGCGCCTCCTGGCTGGTTGCCTCCGTCTTCAGCACCTTTCCTTTGCTAGAGCAGACTGTGGTCTCACTCGAGTTTAGATGTGTACACACGCACACACGTGTCTGCACATGCATGTATATGTATACACATCTAGAGCACACTGGTTATTTTCCGGCGCCAGATACTCGCCGTCGCCCCTTCTCCTGTTAGTTAAAACAGTTCCGCCACGTGAAGGCCAGGAGTTGGACTTTTGCTGCAGAGGTTATGTATTCACGAGCCATTGGGGTATTTAAGCAATGTTGGGCGCTCACCCCAACACTGCGCCCCGGCTACATACAGCAATTTGGAACCATCAAGGTGACATCTACACCGATGGGTCAGTGGTGAGAAACAGACGTGGTGGTTGGGGCTTTATTGCAAAAGCTAATGGACGAGTCTTGAAAAAGGAGTCTGGCATATGAGACTACGACCTCCAGTATGAGAATGGAGTGGAGGCAGTAACAGTGGCATTCCGTTGGCAAGAGGAGACTACTGCAACACACGTTGTATTCATTACGGATTCAAAGAGTATACTTTAGTAAGGTAGGGAAAGGAATGTTTCGTGTGGAATGGCTCTTGTCGCTTCAGAGGTCACAGATTATGAGAATTGTATGGATATTTTGCCCTGGCCATGTAGGGGGTGCGGGGGAATGAACAGGCTGATAGGCTAGCAGGGAATGCACCTCTTGGTGGCAGATTGCCTATGGACAAGGGGGAGGTGGTCATGCACTTGTGGGACCAGGTGGAGAAGGCGGAGGAACAGATTGAGAACCCATATGTGGAAAGAATGAGATTGAGGGGGATCGGCAGGGGTTCTGGAAGAATCTCCAAACTGAGAGGGAAGACCAGGAGAACTTTTAATCAGATAGCGGTGGGAAAGATTAATAGTTCTTCGCTGGCTGTTGAACAAGGGGACGGAGCACGTATGGGAATGTCCTGAGTGCAGTGATGTCGGTTCTTAACTCAAATCAGTTTAACTCAACATTAATATACTAACATTCTCAATGCTAACATTCTTAATACTAACATTCTCAACACTAACATGAATATACTGACATTCCCAATACTAACATTCTCGATACTAACATTCTCATCACTAACATTCTCAACAGTATTAATAATAACATTCTCAAAGAAAACTTGCTGAAAACAGCATCATGACTCAGAAACTGAAATACTCTGGACATATTACAGATCACAGTGGCTTAGAAAAAACAGTGATGGAAAGTGTGCATCTGGTATCTGTGCTTAGATTACACAAGAAGAATTAGTAAACGTATTATAGAGAGAGAGAAGTTGTGAAAGAACAAAAGAACTGTATGGAGGGAAAGTTCTGTACATGACAAGCCACTGAATGATGATGATGTCAATAACAGTTAAAATGGCAGGAGATTTGGCAAACTAGCTACAGTTGTTGTTAGGTGTATATATGTGTGTTCTTTATAAAGGTAAGATGTCAGGGACCGAAACAATTAACCTTTCTTCCATTTTCAAGATGAGTTCTACTGTCCTCAAACGGGGTTAGCTGACTGAGAGCCATACAGTTCACACACTGTTGTTAATTTACTTAGGCTGTTTAGGGAAGTTAGGGGGAAGTTCTACACAGACTTCGCCACTGGATGATTATCCAAGACAAAACGAAACAACAGGTTCAGTAGAAGTTATGCCTACATGAATGCTTGGAAAGAATGGCCCTAGACAGTTTCAACTGTTTGTTCATCTCATATTTCTCCTCCACGTCTGCACTGTTGTTCAAGTTGTGTCGTCTGCTAACAAAGGAAACATCTGAATAGTTTAAGTTTGTTTTAGTTAACTATCGACCCATTGTGTGTTTTAATTTAATTATTATTAAGTAGATAAGTTTTACTACGGTCTCTTTTGTACTGCTTGTTGGTTGAACGTACGATTTCAACAGTAGAATCGTTTTTATTTTAGATTTCAATTTTAGTGGAACTCAAATCTCAAAACTCAGTGTTTCTGGACTGGGATGGACGACGGTGTCCTTTCTTCTTGGGCCTAACTTCCCAACTAAAACAAATGGTTACTGTCACATGTCACACTAAACTCTAGTAAATTATGTACAAACACATGAGTCAAACTAAAATGTAGAAAGTATGATCCGTTTGAGTTTGAGTAAAAACAAGAACAGAAAACTACCGGTGACATGAGATTTCGAGAACGATGCGGCACTGCCACGACGAATGACGAAAGTCATAGCTGGTTAAACTACCAATTTCATAAGGTACTTTTTGTTTAATTACTGAACAGTGTAATTTCTAATCAGATCTATACATTTGTGAACACTTCACAGTAAAGTTATTTGTCTTTTTAGGGTAGGACGTCTTGAACTTGCGTTGTATTATAATATAATAATTAATATTACAAATCTAAGAAAGGTGTACTATGCGAAGTATTTATTTTACGAAAGTATGTGTAAAATAAAATCTAGAATGGAATGTGTACTGAAACAATATTACAGCTGCAGTTGCTATGACAACAGAAGTAACGTAGCAGGAAATATAGGGGCAGCAGGCCGATATGGCAATATAACAATTTAAGAATATGTTCAGCTAAGATCCAGCAGAGACAACGAGTCCAACCTCTATATACTGTATGTCACATAATCAATAATGTCACTTTTAGTGGTACACCTGGTATCTCACGTCTTCTTCTAAGACTTGGTACAACTAAGACTTCTTCTTCTTCTTCTTCTTCTTCTTCTTCTTCTTCTTCTTCTTCTTCTTCTTCTTCTTCTTCTTCTTCTTCTTCTTCTTCTTCTTCTTCTTCTTCTTCACTTCTCGTTAATTGTAATTCCAGTAATGTCTACATAAGAAGTTTTGTGTTTGTTTACTCTGATTAGCGCTTGGTGAGAATCGCCATCAACACTCGCCCGACAGGTCCCAATATGTGTATACTGCCATATTATTATTGTTTGTTGCTGTATACTGTATGTGAGAGCTCATTGGCACTCTCTACGAGCTTTGTGTATATCAATATTCTATACCGTATCTGTTTTTTTTTTTTTAAAACATATATTGAAATAAAACAAAACAACAACAACAACCCCCCCCCCCCCCCCCCCCCCAAAAAAAAAAAAAGCTGCCGTTGATTGAATCATTGATTGATTGATTGATTTAGGAACCGACATCACAGCATGCGGGGCATTCCCATAAGCGCTCCGTCCCCATCCTCAGCAGCCAGCGAAGAGTTCCAACACTAATAGTTCCAGTAGCAATCTGCCATGAAGATTGATAATGAAACAGGTCAATATCAGCCTACTAAGAGAGGTCTGCGATAGTGATGTGTAATGTCTCCAGATCTGTTTCCCCTGTACGGTGAAAATATTTTTAGAAATGTAGACGATATGAGAGTAATCACCATTGGGGACACAACATCAATAACATTAGATATGCGGATTATACAGTTTTGATTGCAGACAATGAACAGGATTTACAACATTTAGTAGATGTGGTACAACTGATAGAAAAATCAATCGAATTTAATTAGATACTCTCCCTAGCCTTTGTCTACCAAGAAAACGCATTTGATAGAGTAGATAGAAACAAGTTATGGGAAATCCTTAAAAGATATGGAGCGAGTACACATACAACAAACTTAGGTAGAAGCTTATACACCAACAGTGAATGCACAGTAAGAACAAATGGAGGATACCCAGAACCCTTCACCATAAGATCTGGATTATGACAAGGTTGTCGAAACTCTTATTTGCTGGACGATCAAGCATTAATAGCAAAATTAGAATCACAATTATAAGACAACAGACAACATAAATAGTCTGAACGAAGTGTGTATGGAACATAACATGAAAAGTAGCACAAGTAAAACAGAGGTAATGACCACAACAGAAGAAGAAAGCACAATAAACATTCATCTAGAAGAACATGCCATGAATCAAGTACAGAGCTTCAAGTACCTAGGAAGTATAATATCATCAAATGGCAAGTCAGCAAACCAGATCGAAAATAGGTGCAATAAGGCAAACCAACTCACTGGACAAATGGCATCAATACTAAAGAACAAACATGTATCAATAGCCATTAAAAAATACAATACAACACAATATTTCTACCAACTCTATGCTACCAATGCCAAACCTGGACAATGACAGAAAAATTTAAAAAAAAGAATAGTTACAACAGAAACAAGATTCTTGAGAAGAATACTCAATGTATCAAGAAGAGAGAAAATCAGAAATGATGAAATCAGGACTAAAGTTGGGGTTATAGCAGCGCTATATTTTATCAGAAAACAGCAGGTTAAATGGTTTGGCCATATAATTAGATTACCAACTAACAGTATACCTCAACAAGCAATGATGTACAGACCAGAAAGAAGCATACGAAGAGGCCGGCCACGTAAAAGATGGATTGAGGGAATTACAGAGACCATGGGAACCTCGATATATGAAGCCCATACAAGGGCACTCTCCTACTGTTTATGCTTCACCTCGACACCGCAAGGTACAAGAGGAACCTGATGAGATAGGGTGAATAGATGCGGTTGTTGCACACAGTGAACAACTAGGGTTATAATTAAATTGTAAGAAGACACATATTATGGTCGCCACTAGGATGAAAGAAATACCACGAATGTACTATACGGATAATGGAAATGTTCTTAAACAAGGTAATCGGTACAAATATCCCCTAACAGTCATAACATCTGATGGGGTGGGGGAGGGGTGGGGGTGTGCTTCGAAACATTTATAACAAGAATCGCCATGGCAAAGGTAGCCTTATGCAAGATGGTAAACATACGGACTAATAAAAATGATATCAACTGTAATGAGAAAAAGAGTGTTGATGTGGTATATAGAACCTGTACTTTTGCATGGATGTGAAACGCGTACAATGAGCAGACGAGCTGAAAACTATTTAATGGCTGTGAAGATGTGGTTTCTGATGAAATTGCAAAGAATAGCCATGGACAAACAGAAAAACCAATGAGCAAGTCCTAAAAGAAACACATGACAACCGTAAAATGATTAAAGGAATTGGACGAATACAGTCACAATTTTTTGGACACGTTATAAGAAGAAATAAATTAGAAAACTTGATGACAACTGGCAAGATTGAGGGGAAAAGAACAAGGGAAAGGCAGAGAAGTAAATATCTGCTTGGCTTGGCCACGTGGTATTGTCGAGACAAGAACACGGAGCTGATCTACGACTCTGGTGATCGAGTGAGATGGCGAAACATGACCGCCCACGCTTATCGGCATTGGCACATGATGATGATGAATAGTAACGCTTTAAAAACATTATATAATAGTGCCCTTATTAAGAGATATATGTTATGAAGAGTCGATCCGCTCCGTGGCGAAGAGTTGACGGACCCAATTCGTAATTTCGCATACCGCGTTTGAAACACAGTTGCAGGCGAAGTGGCAGCAGACCGCCTTGCGTTGGTTTTTAAAAAATAATAAAATAATATTGGTGCGGTCGTTCAAAAAGCAATGGCAAACTACTAAACGTAAAACTGCCAAGAGATCACAAACAGCCAAACAAAGCTGTAGATGACTGTGACGTCCTGTAAAGGGTATGCGACTACCTTTTTTTTTATTATTAATGCAGAGTCAAAGACACTATATTCAGACTGCACTCAGGACAAAACTCGTACACGCTCAGTCTCATACCCTCTCCAACCCACAACAACAACGAAATCAGTACGAACGAACGAACGAACTTTATTTTCAATTTGTGACCCTTTGAAAATAAAGTTCTTTCGTTCGTTCGTTAGTTAGTTAGTTAGTTAGTTAGTTCGTTCATTTGATCGTTCAGTAGAAGTATATAGCTGAGGATTTTTATTGTGTCTATTGTGTGCCGATTAGTTAAACGTCCTAACTGTCCCGAGTTGAGGTCATTGCAACTTGTTTAATACTCGATTCCCCCCCCCCCCCCCCCGTCCCTTTTCTCGTCCCTCCTATCCCACCATGGTGGACCCCCGGACATTAGTGCATCTCCCAGGTGGACCCCCGGATGTGAACTTGTGTGGAAGTCTAAGAGAGTAGCTACTAAGCATTTACAGCAATTACAAAATACACCACAAAGCACACAAGAGGTACACGGGAGGAACAGTCTCCTTCCCTCCCCCCCCCCCCCTCTCTCCCTCTCTCTCTCCTTGTCAATCTCTTCATCTCTCTCTCTTTATTTCATATCTCTCTTCTTCACAGTCCCATTTTCTCTCCTGCCCTTCGCTGCTCTGTCCCTTGGTCTCCAATCTCAATATGTCTACTGCTCCTCACTCATATTCTTTTCTCTCCTTTTCTCGTTCTCTGTTTACCCCAGCCGCTTTATACTCATCGCTCTCCATGTCTCCCTGTCTGTCTGTCTGTCTGTCTGTCTGTCTGTCTGTCTGTCTGTCTGTCTGTCTGTCTGTCTGTCTGTCTGTCTGTCTGTCTGTCTGTCTGTCTGTCTGTCTGTCTGTCTGTCTGTCTGTCTGTCTGTCTGTCTGTCCACAATTTCATATTCACAAATATGCAGAACTGCGCTGGAAAGAGGGCCCGGAGGGGAGGGGGTGGGACGAATAATCACACTTCTTCCCTCTTTTTCGCGCCTATACTACACTATGACGTAGACAAAAACAAGACTATTGTCCTGAATAGCTCTCTCTCTCTCTCTCTCTCTCTCTCTCTCTCTCTCTCTCTCTCTCTCTCTCTCTCTCTCTCTCTCTCTCTCTATCTCTCTCTCTCTCACACACACACACACACACACACACACACACACACACACACACACACACACACACACGTGTACGCACGCGCGCGCGTTCGCGCAATTTTCGTGAACGGAAAAGGTCAAAGTTGCGAGAGTAAATTAACGCGAGGAAGTAGAGAAATCGATAGAACAAACTAACAGGAAACCTGGCACACGTCGATCTAATGAATTCAAAATGAGGCAACTGCTTAGTATCCAATTTTGCTATAGTTAGTTAGTCGACAGATCATCCTCATTGCACATCGAACCATTCAGTCCATAAGTGCTCGGATCCCCTCCTCAGCAAATCCCGCAGCGTGTAGCGGCTAACGACACCAGTTCTGTGTTGGTTTATCAGTCTTCTTTGGCTTCCTGCGTAGTGTTCTTGTTTGGTCACCCCTCTTTTAATTTGCTGTTCTCGCAGTCTGGCCATGGTGTTAGATTCACAGTCATCACTTGGTTCTCGCAAAAGTCTTGCTTCTCGTAGAGCATTCAGAATGTAAGCCTGGTCCATGGCGCGTCTGCCCTCCACAGAAGCGTTACCTCCGAGCTTGTCAGCCCGCTCATTCCCTTGTACTCCGGCATGCCCTGGCACGAAGATGAAACTAATCTTTGCCAGCCGAGACCGCTCCAGAGACAGCAGCTATTCTCTTCGGATTCCCCCCCCCCCCTCATCTCTATCCTCTTGAGCATGTTCATTGAGTCGCTAAGGAAACATACCCTAGTGAATGTCTGTGTCTCGAGCCATGTTATTGCTTTACTTACTGCCGTGACTTCCATAGTCAGGCTACTTGTGGTCTCATCAAAAGCACCAGAGTCCTCCTTCACAATTCTCCCTCCGGCCTGAGCCGTAAAGGCCCATGAGCTTCTCACATGTCGGACGACCGACCCATCTGTGTAAATGACAGCATCACCGTCTAGCGAATTCTCGAAAATCAACGCTTGTACTTCCGCCTCCACAGCTGCCGGGTTTTCTTGTCTGCATTTTCTGTCTAGTTGGATGCAAACTGAAAAGGATGTGCAGAAATCTGTTGGCACTTGTACCCACTCCTCGCCAGGTTCTAAGTCCTCAAGTGAACACACCTGTTGAAGAATGTCTTCGGCTTGACCCATCCACGACCGTCCTCTTTTTAACCTGCTGCCCTTCACCTTCATAATTTCACTATGCAGTGAATGTTGTGTGTTTACGTTAACTCTGAGGTAGGCGCGAGCTCTGCAGACTTGTATTCTGTCTTCAATGGTTGGAAAATCAAGAAGGTAGCGCATCGCCCTGCATGCTGTATCTCTTGTACATCCAAGAATAATGCGCATAGCTTCATTCTGTATCCTTTCCATCCTTTCTATCTGCTTACGGCTGAGAGTCAGGATTGCCATCGCATACTCAAAAACAGACATGACCAGCCCTTCGTATAGAAGACATAGATGGCGCTGCTCACAGTTTGCTGCCGCCATCACCCGCATCGCAGCCAACCCCCGCTTGGCCTTTGTTATCACCTGGTCTATGTGCTCATTATAAGCAAGGCTTCGATCAAACCGTATCCCCAGGTAATTCATTGCCTGCGTTCTCTCCACCGTCTCTGAACACAGCATTACAGTTGGTGTTGGAGTGTTGACAATATGATTATTCAACGAGAACCAAGTCACTGTTGCCTTTGTTGGGTTGACCATTGCCCCAGCCTCAACACACCAAGTACTTATGCGATTGAGTTCGGTTTGTAGTTCCACAGCAACCTGATCTCTATCCTTACCCTGGCGATACACTAAAACATCGTCGGCATATGACAATGTCCTACCAGGTCCAGTGATCTGCTCACTGGTGATTCTCACAGTGTAGGCGTTGAACAGTACCGGAGATAATGGTGATTGATCCCTGTGGTAGGCCAGGATATATTGTTGTTGGTTCCGACGTCCAACTGCCACATCTAAAAACTGCTTTCCTTTGGAAGAGGGCTGCAGCGATCCAACTAAGGAGGAATGGACTTATTTTGAGTTCAAGAAGCTGAAGCATTAAAAAATCCAATGGTACTCTGTTGTACGCGTCCTCAAGATCAATCGCTGCAGCAAAGGTTTCAATGCCTGAGTGGAAACCGTCATAGACATCATGGGCAAAAACTGCTGCATTGGTCCAGGTTTCTCTTTTTGGACGGTACCCACCCAGGGTAGGTGGGAAAACACCTTGCCTCTCCAGCTGGCTTGATATTTTCCTGGCAATTAACTTCTCCAGCAACTTGCCTATTGTATTCTGCATGGTTATAACTCGATATCCCTGAATTTTTGTCTGGTCTTTGCCAGGCCTTCGGCAAGGGAATCAGATAGCTGTGTAACCACTCCTCCTTGATGCTAGCACTCCCTATACTGTTGTTGTACATGTCTGCTAGTTCCTCTAGCTCGTTGTCGGTACATCTATTGATGTCGTTGTATCTTATGCCATCTGGCCCTGGAGTGCTGTTTTGTAATCGTCGAAGCACAGCCTTGATTTCTTTCACTGTCACTGTGTCTTCATCCGAAGTGTTCTGGGCCTTGCACCTGTCTGACGTGACCTCCTTGGCAAGATTTCGGCCTCTCATGTCTGTCTGGTTGCTCTGCTCTAGTTAGCGTTCAAAAAAGGGCTTTGCTCTTGTCCTCGTCAGTCCTTTGCCAGATGAGGTCAACACCTTGGAAATCAGAAATGCTCTTATTCTTGGCTACCCCGCTCATGCTTTTATTTATGCAGTTGCCAGAACAATTTCAGTGACTTGTCTGTGCTTACTCTTTGACACACCTCTGCCCATTTTTCACTTTTAACTACCTTGACCAGTTTTTTGAAATAGCTCACTTTTGTGTGCATCTCTCTTTCTAAGTGCATGCAGGGACTGGGGTGGCCAGCTCTGTTCTTCTTGGCATTTTGCCATCTCCTTACAGCACCACGTTTATCCAACCACAGCCTTCTCCACCTCAAGATTCCACCATGGTGGCTGCTCCCAGCTTTTTTTCCTGCCCTGAAGCTTTCTGCGCTTGTCACGTCTTATTTTACTCACCACATCTTGCCCTATACTGTCATACTGGATAGTCTTGACCGTTAACTTGTGCTGCCTGGTTCTGCCTTTCCCCACCAATATGCTGCAAGGGTGGTGGTCGCTGCCGTGGTGTTCTAGGACACTCCATCTACACACTGTAGTGAGTGAAGGTGAAACCAGCGCCAGATCAATAGCACTGTCCTCATCACCTGGACGGCTTGCTGTCCTGGTGACACAACCACTGTTGATACAAACCAGGTCAATGGTTTCAAGTGCAGTCTCGAGCTCCTCCCCTTGTGTGTTGGAGGAAATGTTTCCCCATGATCTGCCTTTAGCGTTGAAATCACCACAGAAAATAACATTTCTCTCTTGACCTAATATGTCACTTAAGCACTGCTACTTCTGGGAATCCATACTCGCGTTGCGGGCATAAACATTGCCCAGCACGAGTGGTAGACTGGATTGAACTCTTACCGCCTGTATTTGCATATCGTCACTGTCCCAACTGGACATGTCTAGCTCTGACGCCATCATGCTGTCGCGAATGAGAATCGCCATTCCCAGATGTCGTCTGTTGTAGAAACATTTGAAGCCGGCAATTCGGAGTAGCTGGTCACCCAGTCTTGTCTCCTGGAGCGCTACAATGTCATTCCTGTAAACCAGATTTTCTAATATAATTTTTTCTAATTCTTTTAATAATTTTTTCTAAATATTTTCTAATATAAATTTTGCTATAACAGCTTCCTAGGACATTTTCTGGGGTTTGCATCCAGCAAATACTTCTCTAGCTGGTGCGTTACGGAGTTGGTGGCGAACTATGCAGATGAAGCCTTAAGCACGACATGACGCAAGTTCGACGCCTGGGCTGGTCGTCGGCGAAAGTGAGGATAAGATTAGCCACCTATTCCTTCGTGGACTCAGGCCTACAAATTACCATGGCGCTATCACACCACAGACCCCTAGTATGATACTTCTCCGGGGCACAGATGCCTTCCCGGCCTGGGCGATACCAAACAAACTACTGCTCCAAGTCCCACTATCAAGTGCCATGGCTAGCACGCTTCCCTGTGGCTCAGTAGTAATGATTCCGAATCTACTTCAGCATGTGGATTTCTCCAAAATTGACCCGAGCTCCTTTTTTCGGCGCTGTCTAATTTGGTACCAAGAAATCTTCTGAGAGGTGATTCCGGCCGACGTGATATTGATTCGAGAAATTAGACGTAGACAGTCATAACTTTTGAACATGTTATGAGATGAAATAAATTGGAGAACTTGGTGAAAACTGGCAAGATTGAGGGGGGAAAGAATGCAAGGAAGGCAGATAAGTAAATATCTGAATGGCTTGGCCACGTGGTATGCTCGAGACAAGAACACAGAGCCGATCCACGACTCTTGTGATCGTCTAAGATGGCGAAAAATGACCGCTCACGTTTACTGGCATGGCACATGATGATAATCGTGTGTTTGATAGAGTAAAAACATTATTCTTTGCACTACACACATTGCTATAAGATATTAACACCAGAAACCACTACAATTACTGTAGAGATGTGGCATGCACAGCATATCACGTGCACTACACCACAGCATACGATTTGAGGTGACTAGTTGCAGTCTTCGTCGTCTTATGGAGATTTCCTTGTGCAATACAAGTCATTCTAAACCAACAACTAAAATATTGGAGTAAATGTAACAATATATGCAACAGTAAATGTAACAGTAAATGCAACACTTCATTACTCCGAGTTTTCACCTATAGCATATTTTGACCCCGAGAAGCTACTTTACATTACTGAACGCTACTTTCATCATCATCATCATGTGACATGCCGATAAGCACTGGTGGTCATGTTTCGTCATCTCACTCGATCACCAGAGTCGTGATCACTTCGATGTTTTTGTCTCGACCATGCCTTGTGCCCAAGCCATCTAAATATTTACTTCGCTGCCTTTCTCTCGTGCTTTTCCCCTCAACCTAGCAAGTTTATTTCTTCTCATAAAGTGCATAAAACATCTTTACTGTCCGCGTCTAATTTCTTGTGTGTTTGGTTGGGTGGGAGCTCATTGTTTTTTTCAGTCTGTCCATGGTATTCTTTACATGTTCCTCATTAACTACATTCCCAATGCAATTATATGTTTTTTCAGCTTGTCTGCTCATTGTCCAAGTTTCACATCCATACAAAAGTAGAGGTTCTGTGTTACTTTGGCCATCCCTGTTCACTTTCCTATTTCTGCTTCACACCTTCTAGCATGTAATATTAAGCTGGGTTGAGTCACAAATCGATACCACAGAACTCTGTACATTCCTATACGTGATCTGTCCTCCATCTTCAACAACCAGCGAAGAGTCCCAATACTAACGGTATAAGTTGCAGTCTGATTATTTTTTTCTATCTGACCTTTCCTGGAGTACTGAGTGTCGGCCAGATCGTCTGGTTCCTTTCTGCGGCACCATCTTCAGACACGATGAACTGTTTTTCCACACTATACACATGATTCCCACACTATACACATGATTCCCACTTTATACACATGATTCCCTAAGGCCCTGGCCACATCTGCCGTATTGTGCATCAAAACCCTTCCATCAGTGCAACTCAGCCAATCTATTTGCCTGTTCGTTTCGTAACACACCGGCATGTCCTGTTTTTACATTGAAGCATGTCTGAACGTAGCGTGCCAAAATGCAACCCTCTGAGCATACTCTGTGAGTTCCTTTACAATCACGACAGGTGTGTACTGTTTGTCCTACAACCAGTGGAACGGCGCAATGACTGCCTCCATCTTCATTCTCAGACTAGGTGTCGTGGTATCATATGCCAGACTCTCCTGCACTAAACACCGTCCACGAACCTTCGCTTTGCACCTCTTTTGCCTCTTAGCACAGAGACTTCCATGTAGATGATTACATTCCCAGGGAGCGAGTTGTCATGAATCAACTGTTGCACTCCCCGTTTACTGCACTCCCCAGCGTTCTCAAGCAAACACACTTCCCGGATTGTGCTCTCTCCCTGAGCCATCGACTATTTTTTCTATCAGTTTGTGGCCGTTATCTGTGTTCAGGGCTTGATCTAGGAGTAGTTCCACGACCGCGCCCACTCGCGACTTAGCTTGCTGTATCTTGAACCTGTCCTCACTCGTATGCATGCATCTCACTGCATTGTGCACCCCAGGATCACCCACATAGAATCCGCTTTACTTTTATTGGCTGAAACTTCAACACCGTGAGCATTCCCGGCCCATACTCAATTACTGAGGTAATCGTATGTTTGATAGAGTATAAACATTATTCTTTGCACAATACACATTACAATAAGATATTAGACAACAGAAACCACTGGACAATAGTGACCGCTAGTGTCTACACCAGGCCAAGAATTAAAAAAAAATAAGTAGAAGACAATGGTGAGGAGGGGGAGGAGAAGGAAAAGGAGGAAGCAAAAGAAGAAGGAGAAGGGGAAGGGGGAAAAAAACAAGAAAAAAAAGGATGAAGAAAATGGAGGAGATGCTGTGAAGAAGAAGAAGAAGAAGAAGAAGAAGAAGAAGAAGAAGAAGAAGAAGAAGAAGAAGAAGAAGGGAGGAGGAGAAGCAGCTGCAGCAGAAGTAGTAGAAGTAGTAGTAGTAGTAGTAGTAGTAGTAGTAGTAGTAGTAGTAGTAGTAGTAGTAGTAGTAGTAGTAGCAGTAGTAGTAGTAGTAGTAGTAGTAGCAGTAGTAGTAGTAGTAGTAGTAGTAGTAGTAGTAGTAGTAGTAGCAGTAGTAGTAGTAGTAGTAGTAGTAGTAGTAGTAGTAGTAGTAGCAGTAGTAGTAGTAGTAGCAGTAGCAGTAGTAGTAGTAGCAGCAGCAGCAGCAGCAGCAGCAGTAGTAGTAGTAGTAGCAGCAGCAGCAGCAGCAGTAGTAGTAGTAGTAGTAGTAGTAGCAGCAGCAGTAGTAGTAGTAGTAGTAGTAGTAGTAGTAGTAGTAGTAGTAGTAGTAGCAGCAGTAGTAGTAGTAGCAGTAGTAGTAGTAGTAGTAGTAGTAGTAGTAGTAGCAGTAGTAGTAGTAGTAGTAGTAGTAGTAGTAGTAGCAGCAGCAGTAGTAGTAGTAGTAGTAGTAGTAGTAGTAGTAGCAGCAGCAGCAGCAGCAACAACAGCAGCAAAAGCAGCAGTAGTAGTAGCAGTAGCAGTAGTATAGTAGTAGTAGTAGTAGTAGTAGTAGTAGTAGTAGTAGTAGTAGTAGTAGTAGTAGTTGTTGTTGTTGTTGTTATTGTTGTTGTTTTTGTTGTCGCTGTTGTTGTTATTGTTGTTGGTGGTGGTGGTGGTGCTTTCATGATATGCGTTCAGACCAGCTCATGAAATTGTAGACGGAAACATTAACACTTTCCCAAACACGGCCTGGAATCGCCATGGGAATGTTCCCACATAAAGGGAGAGTACTACTCTGTAATGAAGCGTCACTACAAACCCGATTTCCTGAGCTATCAAACGTGAGTTGTCTGCCCTTAATCCAACTTCAAATTTGCCCACACAGAAGCGACCTTTGGCTGCCCAGGTTTACAAATGTTAAAATGCAATGTTTCATGCATTTGTTTGCTCGTAATCCCTGGCCTTGAGACTTCCTGTATGTGTTTGATGACTTGTTTTTTGGTGATACTTTACTAAATTTACTATGGGCTTTAGTTGTTTGTTTTCTGGTATTTTATTTTATTGGCCAGTCCCTGAAGTTGAATGCAACATTTTGTTTTTCTAAATGCATGTTTTCGAGACTTCGTCGAGTAAAGTGTGAATGGCGGAAGTTGGAGACTAGTCAAATAATTCGATCCGTTTTATACCTTGCAGAACACAATAACTGTTCGTTCTTATACAGTTACTATTACATCAATTCTAATCGTAGTGTGACAAATTTGATAGTTGACAGAGGACCTAGTTAGTAGTGTTCTCTGGAGATATATCTTGAATAATAAATATACAAGATAAAGGATATGATTTAGCACGTTTTGTCTAGAGGTCACTCAAATGAGCTAATCATTCCCGCAATAGCCTTTTTGGAGAACCACTTTTCTTTGGCTCAAACCCCCACTGTGAGACTATTATGTATCTACACAGAAATTTATAAAAGAAGTAAAATAGTTCACCCAAGGCCAGAGAAGATCTGAACTATTAGCGCCTGTACAACTGAGGATCCCTCTCACTCAACATAGTGTTGCCAGTGTGCTGTTCGTCCGTCACCTTAGATCTTCTCTTATTTATTTTGTCAGTATGACCTATATCAGTTTTGTCCAATTCTTCTAGGACTGTAGGATTCAATTATTTGTAGACAAACTCAACAATAACTGTACATTACATCTGTTGGACAAGACATCTACATGACAGTTTCTTGACAAAAGTGGGACATACATTCACAAGGAATTGTGTACACCAGCCATTGTACAAGACTTACATCATAAGAGATACTTGACAACATCTATACAAGACTTTTCACAATATGTATAATCAACCACAGCACTTAAGACATTCTCCTGAGACAACACTTGACAGCAACTGTACAAGACATTCTCTTGAGACATGTACTTAAAACACTGGTTCAATAAATACACAATTTATTGAGCTGATGGTGAGTCAAGTGATGACCATTGTTTCATCTTCTGGCATGTCAACACCTCAATAATTACATTGAAAATGCATAAAATATGCCACACATGCATGTTGAGAAACAAGATACAACACTTCTTATTTACTCCACCAGCCATCAACACCTCTCCTCCTCTCTCTCTCTAACTACAACACTCAGTTACAGTATCTGTCATCAACTCCTGTCTCTTGAGAAGGTTATGGAATCCTATCATGAAAAAAACTTAACGGAGGAACTACTGTTCTGGGTCTGATGAATCCTTTTATCATCAGCATTGATGTTGGACAAGCTCCAGTTAGCAGCTTCCCCAGAATAAGCTTCATGGCAGATTCATTCCTCTTGAAGACAAGATTTGGTATGATGATACGGTACTGCATCTCACGGTTGATCAGGCTGTCAGTGAAGGCTGTCACTGGGTACTTCAATAATGACATACATAATGTCCCATACATTGCAGCTACTCACTTAGCCAGATCACTTCACCTACTGTTCAAGTCACATTCTTCAAGAATCACTGTGTGAGCATCAGGCTGGATATTTTCTAAGTTGAGTCTTAGATAAACAAACACTCCAAGTTACCCCACAGTTTTCTATGAATGTAGTTCATACTACAAGACTTGATGTTATTCTCAGTTGACATTTGATTGAATCAAAGATCACTGTCCAGCTCACCACATTTGTAGTGCTTCAGATTGTGTTTTGCTCCCATTTGTGCATTCAGCTGTTAGAGAGCTGAGAGAAAATTCTTCTTTGATTTTCCTGCATTTTGATAGGGAGTCACTTCTGGATCTAGGACTTCTGTTTAGTTGTCCCAGATGATATATGAAAGGCCTCTCCACCATCATCTTGTTCTCTGTCAATATACAAAATGGCACAACATCTCTTTACATTTGTTAAAAGATGATGTTATCATACATTAGCATACACAGATGGAGATGGGGAGGTTAGGGTGGGTGTTGTCCAAGCACACCTCTCCCAGTTGATGATGTAGTGAATTTCACTGTGATGTACTGTGGTAATCACAAGACTATATGCTGAGACAGGGTAGCTTAACACAATTACAAGCATTTATGTGGTCTAAGTTCCACCATGTTTGAACCACAGTAGACCTGGGCACAAGGAGGACCAGACACAGTACAGCAATCATTGTGACATAGCAACATGGGACAGGCATTGTGAAGGGAAATGGAAAATAGGCATTTACAACTGCAATATGCATTATGTATTAACTAATGGCATTTACCCAATTAGCAGACCAGACATCCATTCCTATGGCTGTGATGTTGGTGCATGAATGTCCTATTCCATATACACTTACACAGCAATGCCAGACCTCACCCCTTTTTCACCAGACTTGACTCACAGGTACATCATCATTCATCATGTGCTCTTTCCACACTGAGTAATTTTCATGTCTATTACAGTAGGTAACAGAAGCTCAATTGCATAGCAATTGTTCTCATATGCACCAAAGCACATATGTGGAAACATGTTTAGTCCTTGTAAGTTTGCATGAGCCATACACTATATTCAGCCAACTGAGACACAGGTTCACACACCTATGGTTCTCTTAGGAACTAGTTTATATGAACCATCCAACAGTAGAGGTAATAGTGTAATACTTCAGGGAGAAATTGTATTAATTCTCCTGAGCGTAATGTAGCCACCAGGCATCACATGGACTTAGCAATTCTGGCGTGCCACACACAACCTGTTTACATATGGATATTGAAGCATCTTTCCTTCCACTAGATGTGAGAGGTATTTATTAAATCACCAACTCACTCACTCCAACATTCTCAGCGTTTTACAAAGGAACTTGTACATGTTTACATCACTCATTCCAATTCAGACTGCCATATGTTAACTCGCGAGAGCAAAGGTACAGTTGATTTAAGAATGAGTCATCCTAGGCATGAAGAATGCACAAGGGGTTTGGGTTTGCGAATTTGCATGAGTGTACTATACATTCATCAAGCACACGCAACCAGTCACATCAAGGGATTGATATGCACTTGGAGTATACAGCGTGAAAGACATGTCAAGGTTGAAGAAGCAATATTCAGAATACTGGCGCACAGAAGTTCTGTTTTCACTTTTCACATTTTATTCATAAAATACTCTTATATTCTTCTCTTTCGTTCACTAGGCACAACTACAACATTAAAGTATGTTTTAAAGTGGTACCTGTTGTCCAGAGAACAATATATTATTGAATCTTTTAGGGCATTTTTGTCAACACATCACAAAATAGCTACCGCTCCGGTTGGAATCTTGGCTCGAACTGCCAAATTTTCAAAGGTGGCCTAGCAAACAGCGTGGGCTCATTACTTATTAGCCAATGAAAAAGCAAGCGCATACCGCTGCCCTCCCCCATCTCGTTCTGGAACATTCGATCTAATAATAGCCCTTCTATCTGGGATGGTCCCCGTTCAGACTTAAAGTATCCTTATGAATGTGTCGGGCTGGGAATGGGGTTTTTCTGATCCATCATGTTACACGTAGTAATAATGATAGTAGCTGTGGTGGTGGTGGTGGGTGGTGGTGGTGGTAGTAGTAGTAGTAGTAGTAGTAGTAGTAGTAGTAGTAGTAGTAGTAGTAGTAGTAGTAGTAGTAGTAGTAGTAGTAGTAGTAGTAGTAGTAGTAGTAGTAGTAGTAGTAGTAGTAGTAGTAGTAGTAGTAGTGTTCTGAGATAGTTACATCAATTCACTTGTTTAAGAATGTTCCCATTTATTTGGATATTATGTTGTTTAATTTCTTTCTTCTTGTGGACGTAAGTAATCTCTGCTCTCTTACCCTAATTGCTCACTGTGTACACTAACCGCATCTACCAAATACTGAAGATCGTCATTAGTTCGTCTTACATTTAAATGCCGTTTGGCGTTGGTGATCATGTCAGTTCACAACCTTCTGTTTCTTACGCTACTAATCATTTCTGATACAGACGTTCCTCCATGCCATGTCAGACTGTCCAGCATCTTCTCTCTTGGCCTCCCCCTGCCTCTCTTCCCATCTAATCTTCCAATTGTGACAACATACTCAAGTTTTACCCTTCTCATGACATGCATAAAGAGTGTGGACTGTCTTCTTTTGATGTGAGTAACTGCTTTTCTTTCTGAGTTAACTTCTTTCAAGATATCTTCATTGCTCTTTCTAACCTTCCATGATGTTCTCTTCATTTTTCTGTAAAACCACATATCCGCAGCCTCCACATAATCCCTCATTTGTTTTCTAATTGTCCATGATTCCCTTCTATACACCATGATTGGCTCAGTCCCTTAAGAACTCTTTACTTCGCCTTGACTGACAGCGATAAAACGCAGAAAACAGTCATCTTTGCTTGGGTTATTCTACGTTTAACTTCATTAACACATCCTGCATCTGTTATTATTGAAATACGCAAACACTTAAATATATTGACTTGTTTTAAATTGATTCTAGTCACTTTATCGTTGCATTTAGGTATACAATATTTCTTTGTTATAACCATTAGTTCTGTTTTTCTGTGATCCAGACTAAGTCCTTCGTTTTGATTGTGTGTTGTAATGACGAGGGGAAGTCAATAAGTATGTCACAAAGGGCTGTAGAAAAACAACTAAATATGATAATAACTTGAAACCAGTTTATTTTTATACATACGTTGTCCCTTTATTTCTCAATATAATTTCCACCAACATTGATGCACTTATCCCATCGTTTTATCAGTCCTCCCAAACCGGCTGCATAGAACTGCGTGCTCTGTTTTCTGAACCACGTTTTCACTTCACATTCAACTTCGGCGTCATTCGCGAAATGTCTTCCGCCAAGATGGGTTTTCAGTGGACCAAAAAGGTAGAAATCGCTAGGGGCTAAGTCGGGGCTGTAAGGAACTTCCCACCTTAGTTGGTTAATTTTCTCCTGAGTTAATCGAGCCGTATGTGGTCTGGCATTGTCTGGGTACCCACATTGAGCACACTTTGTTAAATTTCAATCGATCATGCATTATGCTGCTTGCTGAACCATGTGAGCACCCTATTGCAGATGCTGTAGAGTCTGTCGTTACTCGCCTGTCACCTCTAATCATCTCATCCACCCGCTGCACGGATGCTTCTATTGCAATCTCAACAGGACGACCAAATCGAATTTCATGAACAATTTTAGAGCGCCCTTGAGAAAATGTGTCTACCCTGCTATGCACCGCTTTACGGGACAAACATTTTTCAGCATAAACAGGAAGCATTTCCTTATGAATGTCCTTTGCACGTAGTCCTTTTGCCCACAAAAAACGCACAACAGCACGTTGCTCTTTGGTGGTACACTCTGTAAGTACAGTCGCCATTTTGTTTATGCGCTGCGCATGCGCAGGGTACACCTAGCGCCACCTGAAGAACGGGAATATACAGTTCGATGTTGCTGTCACCTAATGACACATGACAACACCAACTACATTTACCTGCCATCACACAGAACTGTGTGACTTACTTATTGACTCGCAGTATCTATCAGTTCATGTAACTGCGTTTCATTTTGAGCAACCAAACGCATTAGTTAGCAGCATTGAATAAAACAAACACAGTTTTCTCATATCTTTGCCAAACAGCAAATCGTTTATATATACATTACACAGAGACAAAATATGAAAGCACATAATAACAACAAATGTAGTCATGGTATGGTGTAAATACATATGTGATAATCAGCGGGTATTGCACATAACATAAGCCATGTATATAACAATGATTATATGTGTGACATTGAAACATAATCTTACAGTATTTACATAATACTACCAAACGCAGTTGTATTTGAATGTAACCAGGCGTGAATGGAACCAGCCAATCGTGTGACAGTGACATTGAAATGCTAAGGGTGTTATGTGCGGTTCATTGGCTGGCCAAAGCAACAGCGCAAAATACATCATGGGAATGCGCTGAGTGACGACGTATGTCGGTTCTTAACTCAATAACAACGTGGGTGTGGGTTCAAGATTAACTATCCGTTGAGGAGACAGATATTCCCCGGTCTTATAGTGGGTACCAGAGATTGCCCTCATGCTTTCGCTTATACTATATATACTATATATATAGGCCGTGGTTTTGTGACGTTAATTGGCGAGTTCCTAGACACGCTATAATACCTTCCTTAACCAAAACCACAGCCAGATTTGAAGGCATTCCATAATTTGGTGTCGAACTCGAAGTCCCCTCTGGTGTATGTGCATTTTCAAGTGGCAGAGGCGTTTGTATCTTCCAATTAGAACGGTAGCGCAACTACTGGCATGGTTTTCCCATGTCGATCAGGTCAAGGGATAGCAGCCAGACAAAGATAGGTTCAAACCTGCTGCCTTATAGGTAGACTGCGGACAGTCATATACTAGGGAAAGCAACACACCCCCCCCCCCCCTTCCCCCATGCTTGTCAAAGTCGGATGTACTGAGCCACAGGCATGACAAAACAGTGCAACCCAATTCACCAATGTCATTAAACGGGTAAATTATTCAAATGCTGGCAACAAATGGGATGGTCTGGCAGTTTATGGCGTGGAAACTATAGTGCCTTCACAAATGTGTGAAGAGAGTCTCTTGGGATTTGCACCAAAACCTTGTGATCTATTGCTTTGAATGTTTCCATGCAGTCTTAGATTTTCCTTGGCATTAAGTTTTGAAGAATAATATATTTATAGGAAACTTGGATTTCGAACATTCACGACTTTCTTTGATGTTGATGGTAAACTTTGAAAAATTTTGCCCAAGCAGTAACTTTTACTGTAAAATGATTGTTGAAATTGTTATGACAATTTTGATGTAAAGGCGATTACTCATAACACAGACATGGGGGAACTGTATGTAATTCACAGGGACCATTAAAGACAACAACTGCACACAATAAGGAAACACTACACTGCATTGTGTGCTCAACTTAAACAATTTTAAATTGTGCAAACTTATTTTCCTCAGAGGCACATTGTTTTGGGCGTCATAAATTATATTTGTGATGGAAACTGACATCATCATCATCATCATGTGCCATACCGATAAGCATGGGCGGTCATGTATTGCCATCTCACACGATCACCAGAGATCAGCTCTGTGTTCTTGTCTCAACCATACCACGTGGCCAAGCTATCCAGGTATTTACCTCTCTGCCTTCCCCCTGTTCTCTTTCGCCCAGTCTCGGCAGTTGTCACCAAGTTCTCCAATTTATTTCTTCTCACAACGAGCCCAAAAAATTGTGACTATCTATGTCTAATTTCTCTAATCAGTTTACGGTGTTCATGTACTTCTTGTGGGACTTACTCATTGTTTTTTTTTTTTTTCTCTCTTTTTTTTCATGGTATACTTTGCTTTTCCCTCAAAAACCACACGCCTACTGTCATTAGATGTTTTGTTCAGCTTGTCGCTCAATGTCCACGTTTCACATCCACGCAAAAGTACAGGGAAATGTATATAATGTCTGTAAAATTATCCACATCCCATAGTGTTTTGTTTTTCTAATGAAAGGGAGGGTGGGGGGAGGAAAATCTTATTGACGTTTCAAAGAGCTAACAATGGTGTTGCAGCGCCATGTCAATTGGCAGTCCATAGTGCCATCCTGCAACTTTGACCAGACAGCGGGAACATCAATTAATCCCAGTGAAGCTAGTTAGACAAGAGAGATGTGCAGGGGGACAAAGAAGAATAGTCAACCAACTCACAACTGGTGTCATCGACCGCTACATGCTGATGGAGGTAATCAGGGGAGGATGCGAGCATGTATGGCCATAATGGTTGGACACGCAGTTAGGATAATTGCACGACAAAGTCCAAGCTACAGCTTTCAACACTTTACGTTCACTAGCTTGCTATCGCTGTATGAACACCGACACTTCAACCATCGAAATCAACTCAATCCAACTGTTTCCAAACGTATCTCGAACCCTTGGCTCTGAATTTCAGGGAATTGTGAAACTGCGTCTCACTAACCAATTAGCTGCAGAAATAGCTGAAAATAATGTGAGTAATAAAGCAAATGCGATCTCCGGGGATGCAGCTAAAACATTAAACGTATTCAACATCAATTGCCAACATGGAGGTCAGCGGGACCGAATGGATATGAGCGCTTGCTATTTAACTTCCGGTGTTCTAATTCCGAGGTACTAGGTTCAACTCCTACACCGGTCAGTTGGACTGAGATATTGACTTTTCATCCTTGACTTGGGCACGTAAATTACAAGTACCTCAGAAGTTGGAGTGGATTCGCCTGATGGCGAGGGACACTGGTAATAGGGGAAGCAATCCACACGCAAACATCAGTCCAGTGCACTCCTTAGTAGTAGCAACTATTCGAAGTATTAACACATGTATGGACTACGCCTGAGTTCAAAACGAGTGAACGCAAAACAGCCAACATTTGTCCCTACTCTATTTCCATTAGTCTACTCAATCCGTCTGCCAAGTCATTTATACAACATTTGTCCCTACTCTATTTCCATTAGTCTACTCAATCCGTCTGCCAAGTCATTTACACAACATTTGTCCCTACTCTATTTCCATTAGTCTACTCAATCCGTCTGCCAAGTCATTTACACAACATTTGTCCCTACTCTATTTCCATTAGTCTACTCAATCCGTCTGCCAAGTCATTTACACAACATTTGTCCCTACTCTATTTCCATTAGTCTACTCAGTCCGTCTGCCAAGTCATTTACACAACATTTGTCCCTACTCTATTTCCATTAGTCTACTCAATCTGTCTGCCAAGTCATGTATACAACATTTGTCCCTACTCTATTTCCATTAGTCTACTCAATCCGGCTGCCAAGTCATTTACACAACATTTGTCCCTACTCTATTTCCATTAGTCTACTCAATCCGTCTGCCAAGTCATTTACACAACATTTGTCCCTACTCTATTTCCATTAGTCTATTCAATCCGTCTGCCAAGTCATGTATACAACATTTGTCCCTACTCTATTTCCATTAGTCTACTCAATCCGTCTGCCAAGTCATTTACACAACATTTGTCCCTACTCTATTTCCATTAGTCTACTCAATCCGTCTGCCAAGTCATTTACACAACATTTGTCCCTACTCTATTTCCATTAGTCTATTCAATCCGTCTGCCAAGTCATGTATACAGCATTTGTCCCTACTCTATTTCCATTAGTCTACTCAATCCGTCTGCCAAGTTATTTATACAACATTTGTCCCTACTCTATTTCCATTAGTCTACTCAATCCGTCTGCCAAGTCATGTATACAACATTTGTCCCTACTCTTATTTCCATTAGTCTACTCAATCCGGCTGCCAAGTGATTTATACAACATTTGTCCCTACTCTATTTCCATTAGTCTACTCAATCCGTCTGCCAAGTCATTTATACAACATTTGTCCCTACTCTTATTTCCATTAGTCTACTCAATCCGGCTGCCAAGTGATTTATACAACATTTGTCCCTACTCTATTTCCAGTAGTCTACTCAATCCGTCTGCCAAGTCATTTATACAACATTTGTCCCTACTCTATTTCCATTAGTCTACTCAATCCGTCTGCCAAGTAATGTATACAACATTTGTCCCTACTCTATTTCCATTAATCTACTCAATCCGTCTGATTTATACAACATTTGTCCCTACTCTATTTCCATTAGTCTACTCAATCCGTCTGCCAAGTCATTTACACAACATTTGTCCCTACTCTATTTGCATTAGTCTACTCAATCCGTCTGCCAAGTCATTTATACAACATTTCGAACTTATTTTTCGTACATCACCAGATGTAACCCTGAATATATTTTGTAACAATCTTCTTATTCTTATAGCATCATGCTGTGTGGCGTTGGTGATCACGCCTGTCCACAACCTTCTGTCTCATGTGCAGTCAATCATCTCGGATGTTAATGTTCCCCCATGCCATTTTGTCAAACTGAGTAGCATCTCCTCGCTTGGTCTTCTTCTCTCTCCCCCCCCCCCCCTCCCAGCTTTCCTGTTGTTATGACGCACTCCAACTTCCCCCTACTCTAAAAACATGTGGACTTTCCACTTCTGATGCGCGTAACCAGTTCTCTTTGTGAATTACCCATTATCAATAACAGGGGAGAATTCCCCACTAGTTGAGAGCCACTGATCTAGCGTTTGATGTCAGCTTGGCACTAACATCGTTTGAATAACGAAGACACAAACTATAGATTGCACGATTTATTGCCTGGCGTATTTCGCTGCATCTCCTCAGGTACATACGTAGAAATCATATAGCATAAACTAAAGTAATTAGATAAAACATCCTTCAAGTTGATACATACAAAAGACATGTTTACACAGTAATTTAATTGTCTACCCGACGAGCTGCAGCGAAATATGTCAGGCATAGATCGTGTAATCTATTACTTGTGTCTTCATTATTCAAATTCACTACAGGAAAACATTGTTTTGAATTTCTGAAACTAACATCACTGTCAATATCTTGTTCGTCCGCATTTAACTGTTATCTCCAGTATAATTTTTACTGTTACTTTATTTTTTTTCCCCCGCATATCCTTTTACAGGACATTGCAGTCAACACCAGCATTTTTCAGCTGTTGTTGATGTCTTGGCAAGTTTTACGTTCAGTAGTTTGCCATTTCTTTCTGAACGACCGGCCACATACCCTCCGTAAGTAACTAACGCGACGCGATCCGCTGCCGAATCTCGCGCAGCTTTGTTTTGTACGAGAGTATACGGGATTACGAACAACGTCCTTAACCTCTACGCCAGAGAGACCGGTTACTTTAATATGACCACAACATGTCACGTCTCTCGTCTTTTTTAATTCTTATCTTTCGACTTTTCCATCCAGTATAGTTTTACTTTTACTTTATAAATACAATATTTCACCTCCCCCTTTATTCTAAAACGTATTTTTCACCCAGTGTAATTTTACTTTCACTTTTTTGTGTCCACAATAATTCAGTCCTCTCTCTCTCTGTCTCTCTCTGTCTCTCTCTGTCTCTCTGTCTCTCTGTCTCTCTCTCTCTCTCTCTCTCTCTCTCTCTCTCTCTCTCTCTCTCTCTCTCTCTCTCTCTCTCTCTCTCAAAATACTTATATCAATCTGTTTTCCCATATTTACAGGGAAAGAAAGACAATACGTACTGAAACGTTTTGATACAAGATGATCTTTGTGGGTGATAAAACAAAACACCAGTACCTAAACGAAAAATACATGGCAGTTAGAATTAAAAACAAAACAATTAAAAATAAAAAAAACAATTGAAGAAAAACGGATTACATCTGTTTCCTCTGCCTTCATTGTAACAGACAGTGGTAACTTCTCTGCCCTCATTGTAACAAACAGTCGTAAGTTCTCTACCCGCATTGTAATAGACAGTGGTAACTTCTCTGCCCTCATTGTAACAAACAGTGGTAACTTCTCTGCCCTCATTGTAACATACAGTCGTAACTTCTCTGCCCTCATTGTAACATACATTGGTAACTTCTCTGTCCTCATTGTAACAGACAGTGGTAACTTCTCTGCCCTCATTGTAACATACAGTGGTAACTTCTCTGCCCTCATTGTAACATACAGTCGTAACTTCTCTGCCCTCATTGTAACAGACAGTCGTAACTTCTCTGCCCTCATTGTAACAGACAGTGGTAACTTCTTTGCCCCATTGTAACATACAGTGGTAACTTCTCTGCCCTCATTGTAACATACAGTCATAACTTCTCTGCCCTCAATGTAACAGACAGTCGTAACTTCTCTGCCCTCATTGTAACAGACAGTCGTAACTTCTCTGCCCTCATTGTAACATACAGTGGTAACTTCTCTGCCCTCATTGTAACATACAGTGGTAACTTCTCTGCCCTCATTGTAACAGACAGTCGTAACTTCTCTGTCCTCATTGTAACGTACAGTCGTAACTTCTCTGCTCTCATTGTAACATACAGTGGTAACTTCTCTGCCCTCATTGTAACAGACAGTGGTAACTTCTCTGCCCTCATTGTAACAGACAGTGGTAACTTCTCTGCCCTCATTGTAATATACAGTCGTAACTTCTCTACCATCATTGTAACATATAGTGGTAACTTCTCTGCCCTCATTGTAACATACAGTGGTAACGTCTCTGCCCTCATTTAACATACAGTGGTAACTTCTCTGCCCTCATTGTAACAAACAATCGTAACATGAAACATGTCCACTGCACTACCTTGTGCCCCCAAAAATATATATCATATCTTTAAAATATCCTGTAAATTAAACAAAAGCAAAGAAATAAATTACCATGTAACTATTACACTAAACACACACACACACACAATAGACTATTAACACCAGGTCTGACCACGTTAACAACGTAAATGTTACATATTTGTCATTTTAATTTGTAACAATCTAATCATAACGTTTGTAGGCAAACATAAGGGAGCATACAAATAGCACAGCTACATTTTAGATAAAGTTAAGCTAGGAATGGGTATTCAACAGCACTATCGGGAAATTGTTATTGTTTTCATGAAATAAACTCGCAATATTATAGTTTTGCTGTTGTTACAAATCGAATCAGAAGTATTTTTTAGCCGATATTATGCTACCAGTGTCAAACTTGGCCGCTTACTGCAACTAAAAGCGCGCAATCATAACAACAGAGATGAGATGCCTTAGGAAAGAACTGTGGGGGTAAATGTAAAAGATAGAATCAGGAGTGAGGAAATTAGAAGACAACAAGGTCTTAAACCAGTCATGCACTTCATTAAAGAACAACATGTTAAATGGTTTGGCCAACTGACAAAAATATCCTGGTACCATCTGCCACAAAGAGCCACATTGAAGAAATATGATGGATACAGAGCATCATGAAGATCGCATAACAGATGGAGTAATGGTATCAAGAACAACCTGAGAGAAATGAATAGCAACTTACAAAGATCATTAGAAAGAGCAAATAACAGATCGTTAACCACCCCCCCCCCCCCTCACACACACACACACACACACACACACACACACACACACACACACAATGCACGGAGGTAAATAGAGGACGAAGAAGAATAAGAAGTTCTGCAGTGCTGTTTGAGCTTTATTTATGATCAGGTATTTCAAACATTTTAGTTCAAATTCGCAAGGAAATTGAATGGAAGCTGAAGAAAAACGATTGGTGTGAAAAATGACAAAGTATGGTATAACGTTCTTATGACATTGAGCAGATTAACTGGCTTATTTTGTGTTTCAAGTCTTAATTAATCTAGATAGTGCATTAGTACGAAGACAGACAGACAGACAGACAGACAGACAGACAGACAGATGGACGGACAGACAGACAGACAGACAGACATCAGTGTAGGTAATTAAGAGTTGATAAATGGGTAAGTATTTAAAAACATAAATTAATTAATACTTTGCCGAACACCTATCCAATTTGACGGACACAAACAGCCATAGGAGGTATCAAGAAAACAGTCCCAAATCCACCTACATCACCACTGGCAAGCTACAAGTAACACCATTCTCAGAAGTGGTACTCTCTTCCTGGTTGGAATTCCACTTCATTGCAGCACAGGATCGCTTCGTAGACCTTCTGTGCTTGCCTCTCCAAGGTCACTGTGTCTTTCTTTGAGGTCTTGTCGGGAGTCAGTATAAGGTCCAGGATGTCTTTGGAGGAGAGGTACTTGCCCTTGAGTAAAGACCTTTGTTTGGACGCTGGCGCACACGATGATGCTGGGAATGAGAAATAATGAATATGTTTTTGTTTCAGAACATGACATTTTGCTTGTTATTCTTCTTCTACCTCCGATGTTTGTTGTTGTTTTGCTGTTACGGTTGTTGTTGTTGTTGTTGTTGTTGTTGTTTTCTTCTTCTTCTTCTTCTTCTTCTTCTTCTTCTTCTTCTTCTTCTTCTTCTTCTTCTTCTTCTTCTTCTTCTTCTTCTTCTTCTTCTACACATTCTTTTTCTTCTTCCTCCTCCTCCTTCTCTTCTGTTGTTGTTGTTGTTGTTGTTGTTGCTGCTGCTTCTGCTGCTGCTGCTGCTGCTACTGCTGCTACTACTACTACTACTCTCTTATTATCCTCATCCTCTTGAGCCTACTCCTCCACCCTCTCCTTATTCTTCTACATTTTCTTCCAAGAAAACATTCAGATATGAATGTTATGTAAAGAAAAGCCAACAAACAAATCCGATGTGACAAAGTGCTTAGTAAGCTGGCCCACCAAGACAATAGTTCTAGGTTCAATCCCCAGCAGAGCCAGGATTATTAGTTACGACCAGTACGACCGTGGGGTCGACCCAGTCATAAACAATAGGTACACGACCATGGGGTCGACCCAGCCACAAACGATAGGTACACGACCATGGGGTCGACCCAGCCATAAACAATAGGTACACGACCATGGGGTCAACCCAGCCACAAACGATAGGTACACGCCATGGGGTCGACCCAGCCACAAACGATAGGTACACGCCATGAGGTCAACCCAGCCACAAACGATAGGTACAATACACGACCCTGGGGTAGACCCAGCAACAAACGATAGGTACACGAGTATTTTCAAAATTTTCTGGGAGGGAAAATCCACGAGAAAGGGAACTGGCCATACAACCTCAAATAGAATTTTGAAGAGTCTGAAAGTCGGTAGGCAGAGTATCTCTTTTTTGGGAGACAATGGCTACGGTCATCGACTAGTATAGTCACTGCTAGGAAGGAAAGCAATGACAAACTACCTTCTTTACAGATGCCAAGAATATCATGTACTGCAGTCTTATCGACAAGTCTTTTGAGAAACAAGTGAAGATCGTAAACTGATTTGAGACATTAGACGTAGACAGTCACAATTATTTTGGGGCATGTTATGAGAAGAAATTAATTGGAGAACTGGGTGACAACTGGCAAAATCGAAGGGAAGAGACCAAGGGGAAGACCGAGAAGTAAATACCTGGATGGCTTGGCCACGTAGCATGGTCGAGACAGGAACACGGAGCTGATCCACGACTCTGGTGATCGAGTGAGATGGCAGAACATGACCGCCCTCGCTTATCGGCATGGTACATGATGGATGGATGGAAGTCGTGAGTGTCAACTTCATTCCACCAGGTTTTACCCCATATGACTCGGTCTCTTTCCACAGGTCGGCCTGCCGAAAGCGTCGCACAAAGCACGAACTTCTTAGCTCCAGCGACGACTCCCAGGAGTCTCTGAGAAAACTGCACTCGCGAATCGAACGACGGAGGTCGGAATCGAATCCATAACTTTCGGAGTGCGAGACAGAAAACTGAACCACGTTGCCATGGAGACTCCCACAACCCATGACAACCTGAAATGTCATGACAGCTTGAAATATCATGACAGCCTGAAATATCATGACAACCTGAAATATCATGACAACCTGAAATGTCATGACAACCTGAAATGTCATGACAACCTGAAATATCATGACAGCCTGAAATATCATGACAACCTGAAATGTCATGACAACCTGAAATGTCATGGTCTACATAATGTCAAAGCCTAGCTCTTGACATTCCAAGTATCTATTATGGGACTGCTGGGTGCCTGTGCTAGGTATGGAAAGAGTTAAGTAACTGAGACAGCAGCAGTTAGTTTCATTGTTTTGTTTCTTTCGTTTATTCCAGCGTAGTCCACACTGGACTGATTTTTGTGTGTGAACTAGCTTTCCCTATCACCAGTGTCCATCGGTATTAGGTGAATCCACTCAGACTTCTGAGGTACTTATAATTTACGTCCCCAAGTCAGGGACCGAGAAGTCAACATTTTAGTTCAACTGACAGTTTAATAATAAAAAAAAAATACATGAATGGCAAGTTCTCTGCAAAAAGGTACATCTCATTTCGTCCCGACTGAAAGATCCTCGATCTCGCATTTCCCTTGCCATATATATTTTGAATGTCAGCATATCTGTAATGGTGTGTGTCAGCAAGATTGTCCCTGCATATTTTTTGCAGGAACAATACCATCCATTGTTGATTTTTCTATACCACTGTTATGTTCTAATTTCTAATAAGGCCAACGTGTTTCAGTTTTCGAGACTTCATGCAGCATATAATCCACTTGTCTTCCATTTTTATCTCTTGCAGAATGTCGGTAATCTACTTTTTCTTGATCTGTGGTATTATTGGAATTTTCCTGTAACAGTAATACATATATATATATATATACTAGCTGACCCGGCCCGGCTTCGCCCAGTCCCTGGTGGGGAGCATCTCATTTAATTCATATAAGTAGTCATATAAGTTCTCGTTCCCGTTACCGACTGTCTGTCTGTCTGTCTGTCTGTCTGTCTGTCTGACCCGGCCCGGCATTGCCCAGCTCCTGGTGTGGAGCATCTCATTTAATTCATATAAGTAGTCATATAAGTTCCCGTTCCCGTTACCGACTGTCTGTCTGTCTGTCTGTCTGTCTGTCTGTCTGTCTGTCTGTCTGTCTGTCTGTCTGTCTGTCTGTCTGTCTGTCTGTCTGTCTGTCTGTCTGTCTGTCTGTCTGACCCGGCCCGGCATTGCCCAGCTCCTGGTGTGGAGCGTCTCATTTAATTCATATAAGTAGTCATATAAGTTCCCGTTCCCGTTACCGACTATCTGTCTGTCTGTCTGTCTGTCTGTCTGTCTGTCTGTCTGTCTGTCTGTCTGTCTATCTGTCTGCCTGACCCTGTCCGGCTTCGCCCAGTCCCTGGTGGGGAGCATCTCATTTAATTCATATAAGTAGTCATATAAGTTCTCATTAAATTCATACAACAAAAAAAGTAACTTAAAAGAATGTCCTTCCACACACCATCCATTATTTTTAATGAAAACGCTTGCTAATCACCTGCATGACTACAGTAACTTCTTAAGCAAATAAAGATGAGTTACAATGTTATGCATTGTGCATTATTTTTATGAAAACTTTGAAAATGCCTTACAGTTTGTATCATTATTTATTATAACTCATATGCCGGTACATAACTATGGACACAGAGTTTATAAATCTTTGAAAACGATGCCACAATATGACTATAAGTTATACAGAAAAGTTATGCCCCTTGAAATAACTTTTACGGAGTTAGGTCCCCTGAAATATATGAAATTATGATGAAAAATGAAAAATGAAATAATACTGAGTAAGCAGGCGATTTCACACTAAAAAAATATGACAGTTGACAGCTCTGGACTGAAAGGAAGGCGTGTAGAAAATTTCATCTCAATCGGATGGGCCGTTCGCGAGCGCACAAAGGACATACATAGATACAGACAGACAGACATACGATCCTTTTTTATATATAAGATATATATATATATATATATATATATATATATATATATATATATATATATATATATATATATATATATATATATAGATATGTACGTGTGTGTGTGTACGTGTGTGTGTGTGTACGTGTGTGTGTAGTGTGTGTGTGTACGTGTGTGTGTACGTGTGTGTGTACGTGTGTGTGTGTGTACGCGTGTGTGTGTACGTGTGTGTGTGTACGTGTGTGTGTGTACGCGTGTGTGTGTACGTGTGTGTGTGTACGTGTGTGTGTGTACGTGTGTGTGTACGTGTGTGTGTGTACGTGTGTGTGTTCGCTTTGAACTCAAGCCTAGTCGATACGCGTGCTACTACTTCAAGTAGTTGCCACCACCGAGGCATGCCTGAACTAATTTTTTGCTTGTGGATTAGCTTTTCTTATTACCAGGTGCCCCGCCATCAGACAAATCCACTACGACTTCCGAGGCACTTGTAATTTACGTCCCTAAGTCAAGGATGAGACTTCAACATTTTAATCCAGCTGATTGGTGTAGAGGTTGAGCCTCAGCATCAGCACACCGAAAGTTTAAGAGCGAGTGCTCTGATTCATCCGGTCACGTTCACGTCCATATAAGCTTCAAACTCTCGATTTTCTGCTCAAGAGATTGCATTCACATCTCACAGTCTAACATTCACATCCATGTGTTGCTCAGGGAAACATCCATGTTCTGGAACAATTCATTATTATTTATTTGCTGTTGTTATGGTACTGCTCCTTACCACTGCCTGTAACCTCTGCCTCGCCGTGGCATGTCTCAGTCTGACCTCTGTGAACAGTTCCTACCGTTGTTAGTTATGGCGTTAAAATATTTACAGCGTATGACATTTTTAATTTATTGGTTATTTATTGCCGGTGTGTGTGTGTGTGTGTGTGTGTGTGTGTGTGTGTGTGCGTGCGCGCGCGTGTGAGTGTGTGTGTTTTCCACATGTAATTTTGTCTGTGGAACGCTTTTTATAGCCCCGGAAAGGTCTTTGATCTGTATTGTGTTATTTGGCAGAAGGATTAATTCTTCTCATCTCTAAAAACTATTTGAGAGGAGAACCGTATCATCTGCATATCTGAGTTGTGTAACTGGATCTCCATGGAAATTATCTTTGTTCTCATAATTTTTTGACATTTCTCATTATATTTTCTACATAGATATTAGACAGGCGTCGGGAAAGTATACAGCTTTGTCTCAACATTCATGTTGCACCCCAGAACAGTGTTATGTTTCACCGGTTACTCTGACAGCTGTGTGTTGTTCATAACTTTATGATTCACGCGAGTTAAGTGTGTTGAAAACCGAATATCTCTAATGGTGCGTTACACAGTCTAAGGCTGTTGTGTTCACAGATGACAACCTATAGCACTCATTTTGTGTAGTATTTAGTGTGCTCTGTGATCTATGTATCATTCCTTTACTTATCCGAGTGCGTATCAATACCTGCGAATTTGTTTCTCTTATTCACACACAAGGCTTCTCCACAACTTACCATTTCTATGTAGTACATAAGAAAATCGACCGTGGTGGGAGAATTACTTCGGTTTAAAAAAAAAAAGTATCTGTGGGGACAGCGGCGCATCTTGCTGTATGATGACAGTCTGTCTATGAGTTCATGCATCTCCGCAGATCTCAGTCCTTGGTGTTCTGGATCAATTCTATTGATGAGACTCCAAGACGCCACAGTGCCAATCCATGAAGTATCATTGCTCCCCGTCTCCCCTTGCCTCTTCTACCACTCGAGTGTCCAGTAGTTACGATGTTGTACACATACTCTCTTCTCAGTGTATGACAAAATAGCCCTATCTCCTTGTATTTCTGTGTGTGCATGACAGCAAATACACTGTATCAAATTCGAGCCCTAACTTCAGGCATGTCTTTGTGTATAACGACAAGCAGTTTCGTAACTGCTGCGTTCCTGCTTCCAGGTAGTCTCTAAGGATGTATTCTGTTTCCAATAACACCTCACATCACATGGGAATCGACCAAAAACCAATGTCCCAGTGAGCCAGTGTGCTATCCAATATGTTAATACGGTTTCTGATTCTATTTCCACACGAACAATCTGAACTTTGAGTAAATATTTATATTTAAACTCGTGGATTTGCAGCAGTTGACACAGAGTTGCCGCGTATGTACCCGAGCAAACACGGCAACCAGACCTGTATTAATTCCACAAATACAAGCTGGCTGTTGGGGGAACACAGATAACTTTCAGTTGACACTAGGAGCGGTTAAGGTCGGCACTAACCCGATCCGTGTCGTAAATCAAGCACGACAGCCTTGTCTGCATGTCATTTGGCTGTATTGGGAATAAGATACCGCCTCCCACAGGCAATCAAGGTGTGTTATGGCTTCTCAAATAAGGACGAAGAAAAGTAAGGAAGGACCCATAGGCACGTTGCATCATCATCATGCGCCTTGCCAGCTGATGTAGACGTTCTTGTCCTTCCACATATGTCGATCCTCGGTACTCTGCATCAACTCTGATGATGTTTCTCCATGTTACGGTCTCAGTCCATCCAGATAATCTCTATTGGTCTGCCTCTGCCTCTTTTCTCACTGATCTGTCCTGTTGTCACGGTGTTCTTCAGTGCCTCTCTTCTCATCACATGAACAAAGAATGCTCCTTGTCTCTTTCTTATTGTTGTATGTAGTGTTCTAGTTTCATTAGCCTCTTTCAGGCAATCGTTGTTAGTTACTCTGGCAGGCAAGGTATTCGCAACATTCGTCTCAGAAACCATATCTCCGCTGCTTTTAAGCTGTTCCTAATTTGTGTATTTACTTTACATGATTTGCTACCACACAGCAAAACAGATTCTATATAACATCTCACACTCTATTTCTCACATTTAGTGATACGGACTTAATGCATAAAATATTTGCATATTTTGCTTGACCTATTATGTTCTTCATCGTCGTCGTACAACTTACATATGATGTTATAATTACCGCTGGATATTTAAATGTATCAACTTAATAAGTACATAAGTAGATCAGCAGCTACATTTCTTACCTCTGGATATGTCATGCAGTTTCTTGTTGCCATCAAAGTTCCCGCCATTAAGTTTACCTCTGGTATTTCCCAGCACCGGCCCGCAAATGGTGTTAAGTCTGTCCGAGTGTGATATTTCATGAGATCTTTGTTCACTTTGTACAATGGTGGTATTCTTGTGTTGCACATCATTATATGGGGAATAATCCGTACACAGATTTGCAAGGTCAGACTTGTGGTCCAAATTGTCTCCGATTGTTGTGGCATCTGAGAGGAATGACTCTAAGCTTTCTCTACTGAAATTCTTGCCATGAAAACTATCTTTCAAACTGTCCTCTATACCCGAATTGTTAAAATGCGGGTACAAATTGTACAAGTTTATGTTTTTTGAGTCTGCCAAGAAGCCAGGTTCGCCACTATCTGTTAAACTTCGAGTTGATCCATAAGCAATGCTTGAGACAGATCGGATGCTGGGAGCCACATCATGGAATTTGGAACTGCGTTCAACTTCCGCTGACCTGCTTGTTCCCCAAGAACCGCACGACTGAATGCTGAACATGCTGGAGGAGTCGCTTGTATAGCTGTCCATTGGCAAAGGCTGGCTGTCAAATCCGGCGTACAACTTCCGCCGCGGTCTGCCCAAAGAAGGCGGGAATCTCGGAGTGTTATCCCATGTCATGACGTCTGCAAAGGAAGAGATGGAGCTGAAACTCGACGTGCTTGGAATACCACTGGTAGAAGACTGGTTCAGTAGCAGGTCTGGGCCAGGGGGGCATTTACGAATTCGAACCGGCTTATTCCCCGTCAAGCCGGCAGAATATATAAAATGATTACGTTCAGAATGCATTTTTCCAACACCAGTTTTTCTAAGGTCTTCCGGGCACCATCTATGTGCAGTAGAATTTATGTCGCGGTTTCGAGCAACGGTTGGTATCCCTTTGGAGTTGTTGACATTAATGTACGGATGAGTTTGTGTAGATTGTCCATCATTTAATCCACAGCCATAACACTGCAACACGTTGTTGGCTGGATTAGGATGTTTTGGTCCCTTTGTAGTTTGGGACATATTGTTTGTCTTTCTTGTAAGAGTGTTGTTATTTGTATTATGCCAAGAATGTTGTTGGTGTTCGTTGTTGTTTGCTGGCGCGTGTCTCAGATCGTGTGGTGGTAACGGTTGTGACGTTTCCCTCTGGCCTGGAGAAAGTAATGTCGTGGGGTGTTGGTCTTGCAATGATCTGTCATGCGATCTTTCCATATTCGAATGTAACTTTGATAATCTTCTTTCTTCTATTGACAGTACACATGAGTCCCCTTTCTGGTCTCTTAGCGCCATTTTGTGAGACACATGGTTCTGAGGTATACATCTGGGAGACATTTGGTCTGTGTGTTGGTGATACACTGGCTTCGGCTTCTGGTGTAGTGATGGCTGCCCAGGAGACCAATGTCTGGAATCATGTGAGTGCACACTGTTGAGGGTATCGCCATCAGCTGTCACAAAACTAGTGTCTGGGGATGCGGAGTAGTAGCAGCTGGTATTTCCCGAGTCACTGCTGTCGACGTCTGAGGAGTCTAATGCCACACTCGGGCCGGACCTGACAGTTGATTCCTGGAAATCTTTGGTCAAACGACTGCCGTTTGTGGATTCGGGAAAAGCTACCCTTTCTGCTGACTTGTAATTCCTGTTGTTTATTTCGGAACTATTGCGTTTAGAGGAAGGTTGGCGAGCACTGTTGTAACAGCTGGTATCTTTTGTCTGTCCATGATGGAATTCTGTCACGTGTTTCGTTCTTTGGGTTTGCGTTGTTGAAGAGTTTAAGAGGTCTCGTTCGCTATTTTTAGTGTTGTATGAAACAGAAGAATCGACGAGATTCAACCCAGTGTCTAGAAATGTTAAATCGGATATGCTAGCAGTTGCCAGTAAGTAGGACCGTCTCTTGATTGTGTTCAGATGTTCATGTTGTTCTTGTGTGTCCGACTGTGGGATGTGCTGAGTTGTACAGTTCGGCTGTGATGTTTGGCTGTAGGAGCTACGTTCTCTATCTGATGTCTGGTTGTAAGAGACACGTTCTCTATCTAAACCACAAGCAGCACTTGAGAAAGCTTGGGTGTTGGGAGCAGCACCTGACGTTCCTGAATGGTGATCACTATCTGTAGAGATTTCTGTTACTGGATTACAATGATCAGACTTTCTGTCCCCATCAGCTCGCTCTGTCACCGGGCTCAATTTTTTGTTATTCGACTGCCCACTCCCAGGGCCATCCTCTGTCCATGCATTAGTTATACCTGAAGTTGCCATACGATATGACAGCCTGTTCATCCCGTTTCTTATTATTGGTTCTAAATGTTTATCGCTACCAATGCTGGTTTTTAATGTATCGATATCAGTATGTGCTTTCTTCACGTTTTCAAGATTTAATGAAACGTCACTAGAAGTTTTGTCGTATTCAACTCTTTCACAGTCAGATTCGTACAACGTTCCTGCTGAGCTTGCATCTTCTGGGTCTGCATCTTCTTGCTTTCTATCACTTGTGTTCGCTACAGAAGTATATGCTGGTGACTTAGTACATTTAGAGACCTCTTCTTCATACCCCTTGAGACATTCCATAGATTCGGTTAGGTCTGACATGCTGGTGTATCCCTGAGTGGCAAGCCTCATCGAATTTCGTTTCCATCTGGGTTTAAAGTCTGCACCAAGGAAGTTATCAAATTCATCGGAGGAGGCATGCTCTGCGTGCATGATGCTTGTAAGATCTTTGTCTATGGGATACATTGTGTTGTTAAGGGTGTTCTGATCATTCTGTTGATGTCTGATCCTCGCTGTTTCTGTGTTATTTATATTAAGACCGGAATGCAGATGGATATCTTCGGTGCTGCTTGTCGGCGTGTTAGAGCTGATGCATATGGTGGCAAGTGGTTTTCTTTGGTTGCTTTTAGACTGAACTACGTGATCTTTATACTGACCAGTAACATGCGACGACGCTGTATAGTCACGTGTTGTAGATGCCGACTTGATAGGCATTTCTGGTGGTTCGCCATTTTCGTTCTGCGAGGAACTCAACGGGAAAGCCATCTCAGGGAGTAATCCTTTGGCTGGATATTCAGAAAAGGCGTACTGCTTCTCTTGATGTTTTGCCAAAGAGAATGCAGTGTGAGGATTTGTGTGAGGAGATTCCCGCTGTAGGTTTTGATATGAATGTACTTTTCTACTACATGGTTTCGATGTGTTGTCCGAATCTCGCCGACTTGGTGCTGGCAAGACGTGATTCTCCTTGCTAGACGCATGTCCTTCTTTTCTGATAACTATAGGAGACGATTCTAGAGTGCTGGTGTTAGACAGTTGACTGTTAGTGGCACCAGCGTGTCCAGCCGATACTTTCGAACAAATATTGGGTTTTGGTGCAACAGGCGGTGCTGTTGTTTGAACATCTTTCTTTTCAGGGTGACTACGTGTGTTTCCCCTGATAGAAGTAGCACAATATATTGGCTTTCTACTTCCTTCTGCGTTTCTGTTCAGCGTTGTAGATGAAGTATACTTAACTTTACCACCCGAACCGTTCAGTAAACCTTGTTGTATGTTGTTAACTGCAGACAAATCACTTTCACTTCTAATGCCCCTATGAGATGTGGCTTTGTCCGAAGATACAACGTCTGTCACACCCTCAGATCGCGGTCTATGAGATGTGGCTTTGTCCGAAGATACAACATCTGTGACACCCTCAGATCGCGGTCTATGGGACTTCTGGTTTCCTCGAAAACTTGAAGTATGTTTCGGTAAGTCACATGTTTTTGAATTCCGTATTTTGATGGTGCTGCGAAACGGTGTCGACCTAACTAATTCTTTATTCGAACTTTCCCTCTTCCAGACGGTGACTTCTTTGTTTGAAGCTTTTTGATCGCGGGTATCTGCCCAGGAAGCTGGTCTCTGGGTTTGCTCTGAAAGATGAGCTGACTTGTGGAATTCACTGTCACGTTTTGTGATTAGAGACACGTCTGACTCAACAGAAGCTAGTGGAGCAGGGTGTTCGTCTGCCTGGAGGGAGGGTGGCAAGGACAATGGGCGTCTGGTCGAGGACGTGTGGATGACTTTAGAGGTCTTCGTTTTAGCAGTGTAGAGAACCCGCTGTCGCTCCATGCGTTTGGTCATTGGTGGAGTTTCTCAGCTCCTGGACAATGGCAGAGAATATGATATCGTGAGTGTCACTTCACAAGTTACAGATGATAATGATGATTATGATGATGATAATGATTATGATGGTAATAATGAGATTGAAGAAGCATCAGGATGAGAATGAAATAAAAGAAAGAAAGAAAGAAAGAAAGAAAGAAAGAAAGAAAGAAAGAAAGAAAGAAAGAAAGAAAGAAAGAAAGAAAGAAAGAAAGAAAGAAAGAAGAAGAACAAGAAGAAGAAGAAGAAGAAGAAGAAGAAGAAGAAGAAGAAGAAGAAGAAGAAGAAGAAGAAGAAGAAGAAGAAGAAGAAGAATTTCCGCTGGTTTCTGTATGAATGACTCCACTAGTTTATGTCTAAAAAACATCCTGCAAGGCAACAACAACAACAAAAAGGGGGGGGGGGGGAAGTGGAGAGGAAGAAGAAAGAGATATATGTGGCGTCTCTTACCCGCCAATGACATGTCACAGAGTTCTGAAGTAAACAAATAAATAAATCCCTGGAAGCTTTGGAGACGTGGTTTTATGGAAGAATTCTGAAAAACCTCGGACAGCCAAGATAAGCAATCTGGACATTCTGAGCGAGGCTAAGTCGCAGAGACAACTTATCATAAATATCTGAAAAATGTCTTGGGGGGGGGGGGGGGGGGGGGGGGGGGAGAAAAAAAAGGTGGGGGTGGGAGGGTAACATTATGAGAAGACAAAAACTGGAATATGTTGAGACAACTTGAAATATTACATCTGAAACAAGGCAAGCTGCAGAAGCTGCCGGATTAGCAAAGCAATACTATAACTGCCCGCCTGTCGGAACTTCGGTCCTAGGCCAGCTGCCGACCAACTGGCTTAAGTTGCCTGGTGATGAAGATACATAGCCTAATCTTTCCGTGTAGTTCTCTAATAAACACATGTAACGATGTTGGCGCCGGTCTCCCTGGCCTAGGGGTTAAATGACTTTCTCCGTAATCCCGTTTATCCACGTAGGGTAACTCAGCGTGCGAGAATTGGAAGCGGTTCTCTTCGCGTTGGTAACTTACGTGATAAATGAGCCGGCCGCTCAGAAAGCAATGGCAAACTACTGGGCGTAATCTTGCCAAGAAATCAACGACAGCAGTAAAATGCTGGTGTTGACAGCGATGTCCTGTAAAGGATATGCGAAAAGAAACTAAAAACGGTGTTGGCACTCATAGAAGTAGAAACTAGAGGACATTCATAAAAGCAACATAAAAATTGAATCTATAATTTCCGGCCAGAATTCGAACCTGTCACCTCCAAATGACGACAACCTTGCTGTAGGAACAAGTGTATTCGACGCTTAAAAGTCGACAGGGTCGACTTCATTGCACCGACATTTTATCCCATCATGGTTCAGTCTCTTTCCGAAGCGAACTGCCGAAAGCGTCGCACAAAGCACGAACTCCGTAGCTCAAGCGACGACCCGCAGGAGTCTCAGAAAAAAAATGCACTCGTGAACCAAAGACGCGACCCGCAATCGAACCAACAACCTTCGGAGCCCGAGTTAGACGGCGTGACCACTTCGCCACGGAGCCTCCCATGATCAACCCATAAAATTGTATCTTCGTTAGTCAGGTTTATCATCCACATAAAACTACAACTATGGAGTATGGACAGAATTCGTATTTAACCACTGAAATAGCACCACAGGTCTCAGAATTGCACATTGAACCAGCAGAGGTCAAATAATAAACACACAAACACATCGTACCGTAATCTTGTGTCCAGTATATTAAGGAACAATTACAGAAGATAACTGATTGGTCGGTTCCAATGTTGTACACATAATACACAGAAATGTCATAGGGGAACCTTTTATGGCCACTGAGACAGTTCATTTGAAATTCTCTAGAGTTATTTGGTTCTAATAAGTTTTCCATTGTCATTGGCTTACTGCAGGATATTATATATTCAATTAGTGAGATACTTGACGTTCACATTTCTTCACACTTCAATAAATAATGCCCTATATTAAATGCTTCTGATATTCAGTACATAAGTGTCTTTTTATAGCGAAATAATCCATCCATACTACTTGAAGCTATACTATCAGAATTGTTATAATCAAGTAATTTTAGTTGCTTTGTTGCTTGACACATTCTTGTTCGAGCATTCAAACAGTTTATATTCATATCTTCCTGTCATGTTGGAGCATTCAACAGTTTATAATCATATCTTCCTGTCATGTTGGAGCATTCAGAAATTTATAATCATATCTTCCTGTCATGTTGGCAGAGAAAATGACATCGTTAGTGTCACTTTACAAGTTACAGATGATAATGATATGTTCATATTCACATCTTCCTGCCATGTTGGAGTATTCAACAGTTTATAATCACATTTTCCTGCCATGTTGGAGCATTCAACAGTTTATATTCACATCTTCCTGTCATCTTGGAAATTCACGTTAGAGTCCATGCTTCTGTTAATCTGTTTAAATTGTTATCTCGATGTAATCTTGACAGTATTTTTTTTTTTGGCTATTATTTATTTTGCCTTTCTTGTAACATTTCTATCGGAGAAAGAATTATTCTGTCAAAGCCGACCAAAAGCAACAGTGGATACAGGACGGTAAAGAGACCTAGATTACAATAAAAATGAGGCGCGAGCACTGGTGAAAGATCCAGAGTTTTCTAGCCCAATTGTGGTGTTGACACGTTTTCCAGGAGACATTCGCATATTAAACAACACACCAAACGCATTGGCTCTATCAGTAACGTGACCGGATTACAGCAGAGGGTGAGTAGTAGAGGTTGGATTCCAGACCCCACTTTTAGCCTCCAGGCTGGAGGCTAATAGGGTTTATGAAGGAAATATGGGTAAAATGGCTCCAGCCTGGAGGCTGGAGGAAATTTGGGCGGGTGAAACGGCGTGTGGGAAATTTTTTCGTGGGAACGGGTTTTTTCGTGGGAACGAAATTTTTGGCGGGTGATGGTGTCTGTAAAAGTGATTAAGGTAAAAGTAGTTGGTTGGTTCTGGTAGTTGGTTGGTTCTGGAAAGCGAAGGGGGAAAGTTATTTTGGTTACGTCTATTAGTATGGGTAGTGATAAACATGGGTGTGATGGTATATGGTGGTTACGTATAGGAATGTGTATGGGTAGTGATGAACAAGGGTGTGATGGGTCATTCTATTCATGGGTATATGGTGGTGTCGTAGACATAATGTGTATGTGTAGTGATGAACAAGGGGTGTGATGGGTCGTGGTTATACTCGAAGTAAGAGGTGGTTACTATCATCTGAACAGTGTGATAGTAGTGAAAGTAAAGGGTGGTATATTCACCGATTACAAAGGAAATCTTATAAAGTTATAATGGGTATGGTGGTAAGGGGTATTAGTGATCAAGTAGGAGTGATATAGGGGTGGTCATAAACATAATAAGAGGTGTTCGCAATTACACACTGGTCAACCAGTGGTCAAGTGGTCAAGTAAGGGTCAAGTAGTCAAGTAAGGAAATTTTAGGGAAAAGTGATTGTAATGATATGGTGGTGATTAAAGAGTGGTAAATTAGTGGTCAATCAGTGGTCAAGGAGTGGTCAAGTGGTCAAGTAAGGAAAATTTTAGGGGAAATTGGTCGTAGTGACATGGTAATGTTTAAATTAGTGGTAAATTAGTGGTCAAGTAGTGGTCAAGTAGTGGTCAAGCAGTGGTCAAGCGGTGTGTAAGTGAGGAAAATTTTAGGGAAATTTTAGGGAAAAGTGATTGTAATGAGATGGTGATGATTAAAGAGTGGTAAATTAGTGGTCAAGTAGTGGTCAACCAGTGGTCAAGTGGTCAAGTGAATAAATTTTAGGGGGAAAGTGATTGTAGCGACATGGTGATGCTTAAAGGGTGGTAAATTAGTGGTCAAGTAGTGGTCAAGCAGTGGTCAAGTAGTGGTCAAGTGGTCGAGTGACCACTTAAATTGTAGAGGACGATGTGCCTAAGATTATGGTAGTGATTAAAGTGATCGATGACGTGGTCAAGCAGTGGTCAAGCAGTGGTCAAGTAGTCGAGTGACCACTTAAATTGTAGGGGAAAGTACGTATAGTGCAATGGTGGTGGGTAGAGTGAAGAAGAATCAATAGTAGTGATAATACTACTACCAATATTAGCGACAAGCACAAAGACAACCAAGTACATACTTGATACACACAAATACAAAGACAACGAAACACACGTACACACATACAGATACAGAAGTACAGACAAACCATACCATTACTACTGTCACTATCAACAGATATACACAAGTACACACCCATAATCAAAGACAACCAAGTACATACTTGATACACACAAATACAAAGACAACGAAACACACGTACACACATACAGATACAGAAGTACAGACAAACCATACCATTACTACTGTCACAACAGCTATACACAAGTACACACCCATAATCAAAGACACAAAGAGGGTCACACACATATACAAACACAAAGGCAACCATACACAGACAACCCATACCTCATTTAAAATTACTGTTCCCATCAAAAATACTAATAAAAAAAAAACAAACAAAAAGTTATTAACACACATACAAACACAAAAACAACCACACACAACCATAAACATACAAAACCAAAAACACAGAAAAAGAAC